>MU278467.1:0-473390 GCA_022385745.1 Cubamyces sp. BRFM 1775 | reverse complement strand
GCACCAGTGCACTTTTTCCGGTGCCATACGGGGCAGTCCGAAAATCCGTAGATCCCGGACACCGACAGATACGCCCGTTGTAAATTTTGACTGGGCTTGAGTTGTTAAGCCTCCCTCCGGCTTTCCTACATTCCAATATAATCCATGCTGCTAGCACGCTCTAGAACTTCGTTCCTTCAATTTTTCTGGTAAGCTTGGGCTGCAGATGATCTTCAGCATCGTCAAAACAGCTGAATATGTAGACCGGAGATCCAGAGACCGGCGAAGCCACTTGTTCGGCTGCCTCATCCCTTCGAAGTGAGTCTATGTGGCTGACCTCACGAAGTCGTCATATTTGGCGGACAGACATGCGTATATAAAACACGTCTTTTATGCTCTCTTACTTCTGTTCCTCTTTCTTCTCTCCCCACAACCATCGTGCGAAGTAGCACAACAGCTGTCGCAAGATGGACTCCGCTGACAATATGCAGTCTCCGGGTCGCAGGCCTCAGAGCTGGAATGCTCTCCACGCATTGGAATGCCTCACTCCTCCAAGCCCTTCGCCTTCTGGTAGTCTCGGTGCTATCGCTGCCCTGGCTAGTCTAGGCGATATACCCATCTTCCTGCATACAAGTGATGACTCCCTCCCCCAAGACTTGAACCATATCTGCTCAAGGCAAGACGAGCCTCAGGGAGGCTTCCTTGCGCCGAGCGTGAGCACCACCACCGTGCACTCTACAAACACTTTTGGCCTTCCAAGCGCACCTCACTTGGACGTCTATGCAAACGAATCTTTCACTGCAAGCACCGCTAGTTTCTCGAGCACCGTCGCACCGGATGATGCTAGCGAACGGACGGTTAGGCCGCAGCCTACGCGCGCCCACAGCCCTCAGGATCCTAGCTACCTATCTACGATCCGACCCAGCCGTAGCGGAGGGTACTTTGGCAACCGGTTTGCGAGTATCTCTGACCTCTCGCGTTTCACTATCTCTGCATACATGGAACCCTGGTCTTCTAGCGATAACTTGGCGACAACAGCCTCTAGTATCCTACGTCACTCTGAGCCTTCCACCCCTGGCGAAGCTGCACCCCCTCCCGAAACAATCGTAGTATCTGCTGCGGCCGCTTACAGCGCCTCCTCCGGCCCTGTTTCTCCTTCTCTCTCAGGATCGCCACTCTACCAAACCACCGAATTCCCGTCCGTTGATGGTATAGCGCGCGGTATTGCCTCCCACTTGGCACCACCTCAGTCTCGATCCTGGTCAACCATCTCCTCTGTGCTCTTCTCTCGGCGCCCCATTTCCCCATCACCGTCCACCACAAGTACACTCACGTCGGCCGAGAGCAGCCCTAACAAGAAGCGCTTCCGCTTCCCTCGCAAGAAACCTCGCGATCCTACCGTTCAACCTCATCTAAAACTCCCTACGGATATTATCCACGTTGCACCTTCGACGACCACCCCGCTGTCGTCTCCTCTCTCTGACAAACACCCCTGCCCTCTACTAGTTCGTGATGTCTCCGGAATGTCCATGTCTCGCTCGTCTGGTTCTAGCTCGGGCCTTGGCTCTAGTGCTCTTCAAGATCTACCCGAGGTACTCAGCTGGTTGCGCGATCTCTGCATCGAACTCTGGATTGACCAAGAGGGCTTCCGCGCTATCCGCCCACGCTTCTGTCTCTCTGGGTACACTAGTCCGGCTTCTGACAATGTGTCAAGCTCAGCTCTCGTGGACGCCTTGACTCATGGCGTTGCACAGTTCGTCCCTGTCCGCAAACAGGGTGCTATATATCATCACGGCACCCTCGACTCCACCCCAGTCTTGCGCCGGCTGACTCTCGCCGACAACGAGGACAAGGACTATATTTCGCGCCATGCTAGCCTCACCATCAAGGCGAATGGTGTGTACGCCGTCACTGGGTCCGAGAACTTCGACGACCATCCTAGTCAAGCCGGGCCACTGCAGCTTCACTGGCGCTTCGAATACTTGGTGGACGACCCGAAGGGTCTGCGTCGCACCACCACCAACGGCGAGAAGGCGTTCATCCCGCTCAGCTTCTCGTGCTCTCCAGGGCTGCTGCACCCCACGCATGGCAAGCCTATCAAGCTCATGCATGTGCTGAAGAAGAACATGACCCCGAAGCTGTCCGCGAAGCCCGCCAAGCTCGACGTCGCGCATACAATGGGCGTGGCACAATTGGTGGACGCCCACGGGACGCAAGAAGAGACGCAACAAGCCAGAAGAGCACGGCCGCTCTCTACTCATCGTCGAACCCGCTCTTCGGACCCGCCGAGTGCTCCGGTGTGGCCGTCCGCGGTCACGTCAAAGCCTGAACCCACAAAGAAAGCTAGGCCCGCGTCCGTGTCTATCGCACCGATGAGCCCTCCTTGCAGCACTGAGTTGGGCGAACGACCTACACATACGCGCGGCAGAGTCGAAGCAGGCACCACCACATCAGCCGGTTCTGGGCTCTCCATGCATATCATGTCGGCGGAGGAGCTGACCCATATCCTCGGGCGGTTTCCGACACCAGAACGACCACGTACGACGCTCGAGCGTGGAGCGTTGAGCCCGCCAAGCTACTATCGACATCGGCGCAAGCCGTCAGAAATGGAGCGCGTGGACGAGCTGGGGATGGCTGGATGACGCGTGTACATGTGTCTCATTGTCGCGAGCGAATATTCTTTCTCTATGCCCGTCTATACTTCGAAACCATTATATTAGTTCATAATCGTTGGAACAAGTACTACTCTACACCCAAGACCCAATAATCGCACCAAAATTGCGCTATACTGTACAGCGGGTCTCTATCGCCCAGTCAGGCGGATCTCGAGCCATCGTAATGGCGGGTACACAACCGCGGAAAACGCAGCAGCGAGCTGTTGCGCGCGCCATGGGGTCAGTACGAGTTGGAGTGACGGTTTGGGACAAAACCATGCTCACCTCAAAGCCGAGGTCGGCACCGAATTCGCCTCCTGCTTTTTGCGCGATGGGACCCGTGTACCATACCTCCGACATCCCGACAACGGCGCCTGCGACACCGAAGCACCCAGCCAGAATGCCCGCAACGCCCAGCGGCAACCTACAATCATTCGTTCAGTACTCACGCTCTCCTCGCGTAGAGACGGCCACGGTAGCGAATCACTCACTTGCTGGGGCTGTCCCAATCGTCGAGGTTGTACCCGCCAAGAGGGCCGCCTGGCCGCCGGAAGATAAAGTGCTCCTCGGCGACGATGACGATGAAGAACGCGGTCCAGTACGAGAGGATGCTGAGGAAGTTCGAGAGGATTTCCGAGAAGTGCTCGCGGCCCGCGACGCCTGCGACGGTGTAGATCACGAATGCCAAGAAGGTCCACGCGAACCGCGGGATGAGCGCGAACGGACGGCCGAGCGACTGCATGGACAAGCCGGCGCTGTAGCTGTTCGGGATGTTGTTTGCACTGCGAGTCGACTTGTAAGCGCTCTGGACATGAATGGAGGATAGAACACTACTCACACGACCGAGAGGCCCAACAGGACAAGGAGGAATTTGCCTCCTCCGCCCCAAGGGGACAGGATCTGAGCGACCAGACCACCGGTGCTACCATCTGCATATGCCTGGGTGTATGCGGGGTCCGAAATGGTCATCAAGGCCGCGCCAAGAATCTCCACAAAGCAGATGGGAATCCACAGGCCAAAGAACGTCAACAAAAAGACCTTCATCCTCGACGTATCGGCCGGCAGCCTGCAGTTGTAATCTGCTGCGACAGGTGCCCACTGTTCGGAGGGAGGTCAGCCCTTCCGTTCCTCAGCAATTGCAAGGTTCACACGTACACCAGTGAAGGAACCGAAGACGATTCCTCCGAAGCTGAGAATATCCGCCGAGAGTGACCGCCCGGTGTCCTCGAGCGGCTTTTGGGCGTTGACATCGAACCCAGCGTGGCCGCCAAGACCCCAGAGGAAGCACATGATGATGAAAATGACAATCCACGCGTAGCGTTCATAGTAGTGCACCAGGTGGTAACCGACGAAGCATGGAATCACGCTGAGCACGCCAATGATGAGGATGCCAACAACGAGCGGTAGTGTGCCGGGGTTGATAGATGCGAGCGTCTGTCCTCCTAGGATGACGGCTGTCACAGAGAAACCTAATCTTGAAAAAGATACGGGCATTCAGAATGCCGAAGGGCGAGACGGACGAGGAGAGGAACTCACTGGGTGAGGATGTTGAGGATGGAGTAGATAGTACCCCCAACGTATCCCGAGCTGAAACGCGTTATGATCATCGTGCGCAGGCCGGTTTGAGGCCCTAGCGTGCTGATGAACGCGGTCATAACACCACCTAATGCACCAAAGCACAGGATGGTCGCAATCGCATGTCTTCAAGGCGCCGTTCAGCCTCGGATAAGCACATATATGCAGGTTGCACACTCACGGGAGGGAAAGCGTGAAGAACGCCTGCCCAAGCGTGCCGATAGGGATGGTCGTGAGGACAGTGTTGACCGACCACCACATGAGCAGGCTGCCCCGGTGAACGTCAACAGACGCGTCATTTCGCGAATCGCTTCGAGCTCACTTATTCCACATGTTCTTGGTTTCACGCTGGTCCTCCGGTACGCGTTCTACCCCTCGCGCCTCAACACCACTGGCGAACAGCTTGGCCAAAAACGGGCCGAAGCGGCCAAAGCGGCGGACTATGGCATCCTCGGGAGCGGCATCGACGGGGATGGTGGCCTCGTCGACGATGGTGCCCTTCTCCTTGTCGTATGAGAGGTCTGAGGCGTGAGCAGACATGGGGAGAGAGAGGAAAGAGAAGCGGGGCGGGGCATGCCGCTCAGCAAACGAATAATAAATCTCTCGAGGATTGATGGACTCGGAAAGGCAGACGGTGTTCGGGTGGATCCTGCGGGGAGTGCCTGTGCTATTTTTGCAATCGAAGTGTGCTCTCGCGTGGCGCATCTCAGATCATTTTCCGTGCACGCGAGTCGAACCGATCCAGATGTAATAATTAGCGCTCACTACAACACAATCTCTACACAGGCGGCTTGTTGTCCTTTTGCGCTGCACGTCCGACAGTCAGCATATGCTATTGGCAGATAGATAGCAGAGGTTCACTCACCCATGGTGATCCTGTCACCCAAGGACAGTGCAATGCCCTGAGTTTTGCTCCGTATCCGTACATGCCCAGTGATAGTACCCTCCTCCGTCCGCTCCACGCTCAAGTTCGCCAACGCATCCTCGCCTAAACCAATGTAAGTGGCGATATGGAAGAACAAACGACCGGATACACTCACCAAACAGACTCCTCGCATACATGTTTGCAGACAAGAAGTCGCAGTCTCCAGAGATCGCACCCTCAGGCGTGAGGCACGACATATTCGTCGCCTTCATGACGTGTTGCAGGTATTCCCTCGGGTCACTGCATGAATGTCAGCGGAGAATCAAAGGGAGAGTATTCAAGGGACTACTGACGAGATTGTCGTGGTAACATTGACACGGTTCTCCCACTCGAACTCGGTCCACATGCTACGGAACTGTGGCGACGAAGGGTAAGCATGGTGGCGTCACACTAAACAGATCGCTGTCGTACCTGTTGTTCTGTGCAGTATGCGGGCTTAATGTAGTCCATGATGTCGATGTGAATGTCGTTCAGGATCACGCATTGCTCTGCAAGGCCAGGGCCTTCCCAAAGGATGCTGCCGAAGATGACACCAGTCTCCGTCGACGACACCTTGATGGTCGCCTTGATGCTCTGGAAGCTGTGGGGCGCGATGGTATATACAGATGGCCGCTCGACGAGCTTGAGATCGCCCAGGGTGGCAAAATCGAGGCAGAGGTTCTGGAGGGTATCGGCGGTCTGGTTGACGAGGAGGACGTCTGAAGATAGGAACGTTAGCCTTTCGTCACATCTGAGATCGCGCTAAAAACCTACCGAGGAGGATATCGAAACCGTGGACCTTGACATAAGCTTCGGCATAGATGGGATCGGAGAAGCCGGTGAGCTGTGAGATCCTGCTGAGGTTGGAGAGGAAGTCCTCCGTGACTTCTCCAGCGCCCGTGGCACGGTTGACGTCCTCCGAATCCTGTCGCACGTTTGACAATGCAATCCCGAGGTAACCGAGACATAGACACTCACGTCAATCACATCATCCGCAGCCTTCTTCGAGAACTGCCGGAAGGACAACAGGTCGTCCACCTGAACAATGGCAGCCTTGGCCTTCTCGGACTCCTGCTTCTCCGCTGCTTTCTTCTACAATAGACCGTCGCCTGTCAGCGCATGTTCAAGTTACGACAGCTGCATCTAGAACGCACCTCCTGCGCAGCGACCATCTTTGAGTAAGCCGCCTTGGTGTTCTTGAGGAAGATTTCGTGCACAGCAGGCTGGGTCTCAAGCTCGCTCAAAGTTTGAATGCAGTTCATGATGCGCTCGCTGGAGTCCTCGTCGATCGGCACAGTGACGAACTTCGATTGACCGACACGAATGACTGACGCCATGATGAGCATTGCCTGGGAGGAAGGGTCAGAACGGTATTCCATGGTGCTTGGATTTATGCCTTCTCACCTCGGCCTTAAGAGCATTGCACTTGCGTTGCTCGTTTGAGAGCTCGGTATAACGGAGGACAAGCTTAGTCAGAGCGGAGGCAAGCACGGAGCCGGTGTAGAAGTCGCCGCCAAGGATGAGTGCTGTAAAGAGCAACATTTTAGTTCAGAGGCCATGCGAGCTGTGATTCAACGCACCCCTCAGAGGTGGCTTGGAGGCAGCCTTGACAGCCTCTAGCCTTGCAGCCGAGACGCTCGTGAACGCAGTCTCCGTCGCGTACGTGCCATCCGCGAGAACCTTCGGCTTGGAGGATTCGGTCTTGACTTGGTCACCCTTCTCCTCGCCGTCTTCGGCACTGGCCTCCTCCAGCAAACGCTGCTCGCTGGCCAAGATCGGGATCTCACCCAACACCTTGCGAAGCTGGCGGAAGATCTCCTGGATCTCCTGAATATCCTCAGCATATTCGCCAAGAATCCAGAGCACCCCGCGGTAGACCTTGCCAGACTTGATTTCTGGCAAAGTCTGGACGAGCTTCTCGCAAATGGTGCGGCGGAGTTGAGGGAACTTCTCCACGACCTCGCGAACGAAGGCAACGACGTCCAAGGCAGAGGGGTTGTTCGAGTCCCCAAGGAAGTCCATCAGCGCGTGTACGACGCTCGCCGCAACCTCTGAGAACCGGACTGCGCAGACATGAATGGACTGAATGAGAAGCTGCCTGTACTCGGGGGCCTGTACACTGGTAAGGAGCAGATACTTCCCGCATATATGGGGTACAGACCTTCTCAAACTCCTGATCCTGTGTCTTCTGCAGCTGCTTCTTGAGGAACAAGACAACCTCCTCAACATTGCGGCTCGACACAAGGCTGAGAACAATGCTGAGAGCTTTCCGCCGGACCTCGAGATCAGCGCTGTACCGCGTGTGAGCGATCATACCAGCCAAAGCTTCCGTTATGCCTACCTCGACAAGATCTGCAGGATGTCCATGATGAGAGGGTCGAGAACGTGACCATGCTTAGACCGAAGGGCATCCAGCCTATCCAGGACAATGAGCTTCGCGTTGTTATCCGACTCCTTCTGGACGAGGTTGATGTAGCAGGAGGCGGCGGCTATGACGCAAACATATCAGTCTACTTCCTTTCACCAAACTCAATGTGACGGACCCTTTACAGCGGCCGGGTTCTGGGTGAGGGAGGTAAGAGTAGCGGCAGCCTCGTACTTGACCGCATGGGAGGATGCGTTGAGGAGTTCGGAGATAAGGAGAATGTATCGTGACTGGCGACAATACCATGAGCCCAGTGTGTCGTTCTACATGAAACCTGTGCGTACCTTGTGCGTGGTCTCTTGCTTGCAATCGAGTCGAATGACCTCAATAATACTCATCTGCAGCAGCTCATCCATGCTCGGGATCTGATCAAACACCTGAATGATGTACTCGACCGCCTTCGGCATTGCGCAGTGTGCGAGGAAGACGAACGCATTCCGCTTGCAGGTCGCGTCCGACTCCGCCGCGAGGAACGTCTGGATGAGCTCTGGCGCGTCTGGGATGAGGTGCTCGAATTCGCGGTAGATCGAGTAGACGGCAAAGACGGCGTTCTTGCGCACGTACGAGTGCCGGTGCTCGAGGCATGCACGGCATGTGGGGATGAGGGGTTCAAGGAGCTCTGCCTCCTTGGAGATCTTCTGCAGGAAACGAAGCGTTGCTCCGCGGATGTATTCGTTCGGGTGTTGCTGAATGTCCCAGAACGTCAGTAGCAAGCACGGCATGGCGAGAAGTAGTACGAACGAGATCATTACGGATGGCGTTGCTTCGATAGAGGTCAGCATGAATCCGCCTGGCAAGTCATATTTACGAGTTACTCACACAACGAGAATCATCTCCTGCTTCAGCTTCCCATTGTCGTCATACTTCGGGCATACTTCCCAGTAGAAGTGCAACAGCTTCTTGAGCTGCTTATTCCGGGACGGCATAACATATTGGATGATGGGCATCAACAGTGCGGGCTTCATCGCGCGTCCGCGCACACTATCAGTCTCCCCGCCTCACTTGCGTACGCTCACGAAGCATACCTGAGGATTCCCATTAATCGTGGAGACGATGATTTTGCGCAACGTGTCAAGCTTGACCTCGTCCGAGCCCTTCTGCAGCGCCGTACGCAGGTCCTGCGTCGTGGGTGCCTCCGAGCTGTCCTCATTGACCAGTGTGTAGCAGGGAGCGTCCGCAGATGCCATAGTGAGCGAGAACGGGAGGAAAGGCCGGGTAGAGAGAGGAGACGGTCGACGCCGCCGTGGAAGTACAGAGATGAGCTGCTATATTAGGGAAACATACGTGCTGCCACCGAGACGCGTCCTCCAAGCGCCCACAGACCAATCACAGCCTCAAACATATGTACATCAATGCAGCTGGAGGTGGCCTTGTAAAGTCGATGTACTTCGCTCGCACTGATGTTCATGTGTATTCTACCGTGTCGTGGTTGAGTTGAGAAACGTAATCATATGCTATAGATCTAGGATACACGCAATACCAAGGACGGACATGAATGCAACATTGCAACCGAAAGTCTAGCACGATTGAAGACCTCTATGATATCATGTTGGCATGCCGAGAGTGGCACGCTAGTAACAAAGTCAGTCGCAATATAAGCCATATATACAGAGTGGTACAGACCAGTTTGATGACGTTTTCTCGCTCATTGGGCGGCATTGCGAATATCTCTTCCCGCGACATTTGCATGACGCGCATAATGACCACCTGAGAAACCCAACAGTTAGTTGTGTATGTACATGAGAGGTTATAGCAGTGCATCCTGCCCTTTGATCCTCTGGGAGTGCTGCGAACGCATCCGGGAGCCGCGGACCTGTAGGAGGGACCGGGGCGGGCGGAGGAGGTCCTTGCGCATGCGGTGGCTGCATGCGCAGATGCGGGGGAGGTTGCGCGTGAGGAGGCATGTGTGGCGGTGGGAGTTGTGGTACATGGGATGGTGCAGCGGGGTATCCAGGAGCTTGTCCTGGCGGAGGCGTTCCATAACCTGGTCCAGGGTACCCTGTTGGTGGGGGTGCGTGCGGTGGAAATGATGGTGGTGGTGCACCGTAGGTCGGCGTTCCTCCTCGTGGAGGTATTTGAGACTGCATATGTGGTGGAATCGCGGAGGGTGGTTGTTGAGGAGCTGAAGGGACTGCGGCGGGCGGCACAGCGGGCGCACCAGGTGCAGATGCACCCGGTAGTGCACCATACTTTGCAAGCGTATCCTATGATGTAAATGAGTCAGTCCTTTATGCAGAACATACTCCGAGAGAGTGCGTACCTGCACGACGTCCATCTTCACAGCACCTATATCGGCCATGACAGCCATCAGCGCATACGCGATCTGAGGTTGACTGTTGAGGATTGTCTTTGCCTCATGCGGTGTGGTTCTCTGATTTTATGCCTATGTTATAGCAGTGTAATCGCATGCAAGCTAACGTACAAACCTTGAGGGTGAGCAAAAGCTCAAGCAACTGTTCTTCGGCGACCGACATGTCGGACCTAGGCGTCCTAGTAGTACAGGGTGACTTGCGGGTGCTGTCCGAGACGCACACTCAAATGGTATGACAGAACACGCGTGTCCAAGTGACAGAGTAAGAAAGACTTTGAATCCCGAAGCTTGTAAATAGTCTAAAAGCTCGAGCAAGGATGCTGTGGGTAGTGGCGGCGGTCAAGGGGCGTACAGTGTAGGCGCCCATACCTCAAAGAACGATCGGAGCTCGAGTGAACAAGCCTGGATTCCACATTGCTTGCTTGGACGCACTGTTCATACTAATGTACGTGCTCTACGTACACCCTGTACCATCAAGCATCTAATCTAGCATGCAAGCTACGGCAGTGAATCACACGGCGACTCTATTGCTACTACGCTTTGAACGCTTGAGGTAGGAGAGACTGACCAGCACGTGTGGCCGCAGAATGTAAGACTATGTACAGTCGTGTATATGCGCTCACGACCTGTTCACTCTAGTCAACGTCGTGGTCAGCCCTCGCCGAGAGTGTGCGAGACGATGCAGGATACTATACATCTATATCATCCGACTGTCGTGGTATTTACAGGGTAGTGAGAATTAACTACACAAATACGTCCGTGCTGGACCCAACGCGAAAGTGGATCATGGAGGCCTGACGGCTGCACGCTGGGCGACTGCAGGAAGTTACGCAGCGACCAAGGCGTTCAACTTGCCGGAGTTGTCGAGGCCGACAACAGCGTCGCAGCCACCTACATGCTTCTGGTCTGAGGGAGAGATAATCGGTGAGTCATGGTGGCAAATTATAAGAAAGCTCAGAAATGCTCACTAATGAAGATGTTGGGCACGGTGCGCTGACCAGTCTTCTCCTGGAGGTAGTCCTGGATCTCGCTACCTTCGTCCATTTCGTCGAGTCTGTACCACATCAGGCGTGAGAAACTGTAACTGCGTCGGTAAGGCGAATATGACGTACTCTAGGATCTTGGTAGGAACATTGGGGAACTTGGAGGTGAGGAGTGCCTTAGCACGTCTGCAGTACGGGCAGTAGGACTTGGAGAAGATCGCAATTTTGTTCTCCGCAATGGTACTCTACATTGCCATGCGATAAGGATCAACATGTAGGTGTTCAAGTGGAAGAACAGGCGTACCTCGACGAGATCCTTGGCAGCCATGACTTTAAGCTGGTGGGCGGAGGGGCGAGATGAAGATGCCGTGGTGAGTAGTGGGGAGGAGAAGGGGGCTTACAGCTGGGTTGGCTGATGCTGCGGTGTGGAACCAAGATGTGACGCCTCTAAATAGGTGGGGAAGCATCGGATTAGAAAGGCAAGTCTAGGATTGTCTAGGAACGTCTTCAGTAAGAGGACTTGTAGCTGAGCAAGCCTTTCTTGCTTTACCTCCGGGGCCCATCGCGTCATCGACACACGTGCCCGTGTACGACGCGTCCTGTCACACCGTTGTCACCCGCGCTCGCCGGATCCGCGACGGAGTTCTGCTGCTCTCTCTCCGGCGTTGTCGTCAATCGCGCACAGACAAGCCTTGCATCTCCGGTCCTGCTCACACAATCCCCTTCCCCATCTCCGTCAGCAGCCGCGATCCGCTCGAATTCCATCTGCCTGCCTGACATACCGAATATTATCCCCTTGCAGTCTCCATGTCTCTCGTGAAGAGCTTCTGCAGGATCATGGGGCGCGTGGCGCCCCTCCATCTCGCCGAGAAATGGGACAATGTCAGCATCATCTAACCCAATAACCGTACGTCGCGCGTCGCTCATCAAGGCGCACCAAACAGGTCGGCCTCATCCTAGGTTTGCGCCGCGATTTCGTTCTTGTGCATACAAGTGCTTGACCCATCGATCAGAGGCTCCTCACGTCCGACCCAATGCAAACCGCGTCCTCCTGACCATTGAGTGAGTGTATGAACGATGCTGACCGAAATGCGCCGGAATACTCACTGTGGGCAACCCAGCCTTACCCCCGCGGTGGTAGAGGAAGCTCTGTCCACCCCGACGTCCCTCATCGTGTCCTACCACCCGCCGATTTTCAAGCCCCTTGCTTCAATCACCATGTCGACGCCCCTGCAAGCCTCTCTCCTCCGCTGTGCCGCCGCAGGAATTTCCGTGTATACCCCGCACACAGCGCTGGACTCGGTCACGGACGGGCTCAACGACTGGCTATGCACCAAGCTCGCCGGCCCGTTGCGCGACATCACCTGGACCGCGCGGTACATTGGGCAGGCGTTCCCAGAAGGACTCGGTGGCGTTGGTCGTGTGGTCACGCTCAAGGAGCCCATAGAGCTCAAGATGCTGCAGTTCAACATTAGGACGGAGCTCGAGCTCAAGCACAGTGAGCCGCACCTGCTGCTTTGGCCGTCCTGACTGCTCACGCGAATCGTACAGTCCAGGTCGCATACGCGAAGCCTGAGCGCGAGAAGACTATGGTCAGCACGATCGCTATATGCGCTGGCTCAGGGGGCTCATTGCTTCTGGGCGTGGACGCCGACGTCTACTTCACGGGAGAGATGTCCCACCATGAAGTTCTCGCCGCCGTGCAAGGGGGTCACAATGTCATTCTATGTATGTATCTGCATCCAGTTACGTGTCGCGCTCAAACTGACTCGCCTGCAGGCGGACACACAAACACCGAGCGAGGCTTCCTGCCCTGGCTCGCCAAGGACATCGAGGAATTTATCCAGGAAGAGCTCGACCAGCCGACGGATCCAGCCGATGCAGAACTGCTGAAAGGTCTGGAGATCGTGGTCAGCCAGAAGGACGAGCACCCTCTCGTCACCGTTGACGTCTAGCCAGCTAGCTAGCAGCTCGGCAGAACGACGCAATTCACGCGACATGATATCTCACATGTAATTGTTAATGCACACACAATATCCGCACTTCGATGCACTCCGTGCGAACGTTCTGAGCCCCAATGGGCGGTGATGGGATGAAAGAATCGATATTGTATCGCTACGTACGTTACCGGTCGACCTCGCTATCGTACAGAATCCGAGTCCGAAGCGGTTAGCACCCGATTGTGCCGCGAGCAGCAGAAGGAACACGTACCCGAATACCAGATCCTGTCAAACACAGTGAGCAACCGAACGCTGTCACACACGCGCAATATTTACGTACCATAGTACCAACGATGGCGACGACATCCGCGATCATGTGCTGAAAGAAGGAGAGTTAGCAGGCGAATACAGGTCCCAGTTACGGCAGCGCTTCTTACATCTGCGGGGACAAAAGAGTCAGCATCTGCGGCGTGACAGCGGCGACTGGGACGAGAAACGGGCAGGCGAGATACTCACGTCTCATCATGAAGTCTGCGCCGGCAAGGTGCGCGAAGCCAGGAGCACGGATCTTGCAGCGGTACGGACGGTTCGTGCCGTCGGAAACGAGGTAAACACCCATCTCACCCTTGGGCGCCTCGATCGCACTGTAGGTCTCGCCGGGCGGAACCGAGTAGCCTTCGCTGAAGAGCTACACGAGGATGTCAACGGAGAGGACAAATCGGTGCCGAGGATGGAGCTTACCTTGAAGTGGTGGATGAGGGATTCCATGCTCTCCTTCATGGAGGCACGGGGGGGAGGGACGAGCTTGTAATCGTCCACCTTGATGGCACCGGTCGGCATCTTGTTCAGACATTGGTCGATAATGCGAAGCGACTCGCGGAATTCCTGGACACGGCACAGGTAGCGATCGTAGCAGTCGCCGTTCTTCCCCACGGGGACATCGAACTCAACCTAGATAGCAGGCTTCGGGTCAGGAGGTTGGCTCGAGATCCGTGATTCTCTTCACGTACCTCGTCGTACTTGTCGTATGGCGCAACTTTGCGGATATCCCAAGGAACACCGCTTCCTCGGAGCATAACACCGCTGAAAGAGTAGTCCAGAGCCTCCTTCGCTGACACAACGCCGATGCCAATGGTCCGCTCCTTCCAGATACGGTTACCGGTGACGACCTCCTCGATCTCGTCTACACGCGAGCTAAACTGGGTAGCCCACTTGAAGATGTCCTCCAGAAGACCGTGTGGGAGATCGAAGGCAACACCTCCGGGACGGACATACGCAGCGTGCAACCGCGCACCCGAAACACGCTCATAGAACTCCATGAGCTTCTCGCGCTCCTCGAAACCCCACAGGAAAGGTGTAAGGGCACCAACATCCATAGCATGGGTGAGGACGGCCATCAAGTCTGTCACAATGTTGAGAGGTCATACATGCTTGGAAAAAGAGGGTTAATGTGACTTACGGTTAAGGACACGGGTGATCTCGCCGAATAGCGTACGGATCCACTTGGCACGCTCTGGCACCTCAATGTTGAGCAGCTTCTCGACGGCGAGCGAGTAACAAAGCTCGTTCGTCACTATATGCTTGTAAGTACCACACCAGCAGAATTTAAAACGGGATATGTACGCACTCATAGAGACATAATCCAGACGGTCAAAGTAGGGGAGGGCTTGGGTGTACGTCTTGTACTCGATAAGCTTCTCCGTTCCTCTGTGAAGCAGACCAATGTGCTGGGGATTCTGTTAGGTTTTGCTTCCTCCGTTCTGAGCCCCGTCGAACACTTACAGGGTCCGCACGCAAGACCTCCTCACCGTTCAGCTCCAGGATCAACCGGAGCACACCGTGAGCGGCAGGGTGTTGGGGACTGCGAGATGGTTCAGTCTTAACGAGAGGCGCATATTAGCACTACCAAACGGCTCTACTGACCCAAAGTTAACTGCACAAAGCATCCGTCAGCACCATCCCTATCTACTCATGGACCTCGGTTTACTCACTTGTGAAGTGTCGCAGCTGCGCATCCCTCCTCGTCCCAGTTTCCGCCAAGATCTCCGACGCATGCATCCCGTGCAGGTCCTCCACGGTATGTGTCTCGAATACTTTTTTGGCCCCCGTGGTCGCCGCGGCCGCGGCCGGCTCCGCCTGCGCGACGGCCGAGCCCGACAGGTGTCTACGAGCAGAGAGCAAGGAAGAAGAGGGGCCAGAGGGAGCAGCGGTGGCGAGGCGCGGCACCCGCGCGAGGTTGCGACGGAAGAGCGTGGAGGCCATTCCTCGTCGCTGGAGAGAGTGCTGCTGTCGCTGTCGTCGTCGTCGTGTTCGACGTTGTCGGTGTCGGTGCTAAACGGACCGTTCTCATTCGATGGCGTCGGTTCCTCCCGGAGGGGAAGTTCGGGCTCACGGTCCCGTGATGTGCTTTCCTGACGCGCGTCATACAGGCGCTCGGGTATCTGCTCGCTGCGCCCAACGATGGCCGTGTCACTTCTAACAACGTTTGCGGTGTCTGTACGGACGTGCTGCTGCATCTATTCGCGACTATAGCTCTAAAGAGCAAGAAGCTCTTCTACCCTGTATGCTAGCCAAACAGGCACTGTACACCTGGCTTCTGTGCGCGGCTGTAGCTTTCACTGGGCTCGGGGGAGTCCTCGCGGAGGAGAAACCGTGTACTACACATGCTGACGGTAACTACTACGACCTCAGCAGATTATCGTCCAAGTACTTGTCTCTATAGCTTTATTACAATGGACCTCCTACTGACAACAATGTGCTAGAACAGACTATGAGTTCAAATCTCCGGGCGGCAAGGACTACGTCTTGAACGTCTGTAAAGCCGTTTCTGAAGAGGTATGGGCACCCAAAGTGGACAGGCCTGAGGACGTGGCCGGTTTCGCGCGCCGTGAGCGTGGCGACTTTTCCCTAGGGTCAGCTTTTGCCTCTACTGCTTTCGCGTTCGCGCTAACGTACTACTCTATAGCGATGTGAACACCACTGTGTTCGTTCGCAACGGGAACCCCGTCATCACAATGACGGACGGAACACGTTGCTCCGACAAAGGCGAGCAGACAGGGTCGACCGTAATACGGTTCATCTGCGACGCTTCTGCAGGGAGAGGTGCGCATGCCCTAGGCCTCAATGATGTGCGACCCTAACGAGAATGAAGGTGGACCGAAGCTGATCGCCACCCTTCCTCCTGACGAGGACAACGCGTGCTCCTTCTTCGTCGAATGGCGTACCGAGGTTCGTGAAATTGATGCTCGAGAGAAATGACTAGAACTGACGGCGACCTGCATGCAGATGGCCTGCCCAACGTCTGAAGGCAGCCTATTTGGCCGAACCATCTCCGTATTGGCGATAATGTACGTCCACCACATGCACACATATATTATCATACGAGTAGGTGCTGATACTCGTTTACAGAGCCGCAGTATTATTCGCGCTCTACCTGATCATAGGGACGTACTACAACCGCTACGTGCTGGGACTTCACGGGTGGGAGCAGGTCCCGCGTTTCTCCTTCTTTTCATTTGGAGACACCGTCGAATTTCTCCGAAACTGCGTGGAACGCGTCAAGGAGTGGTCGTCAGACGCATGGCCCACGCGCAGCAGCTATGGAGGTCGCAGCTGGAGCAGCAGTGGTGGGTCATGGGCAAGCTCCGGAAGACGTGGCTACAACGGGCTGGGGGCCACGCCGGATGAGGCACAAACTATGCTTGGCGGACCGCCCGGGTTCCTAGACGAGGAGGATGAAGATGAAGAGGCTCCGCCACCGTCTGGAGAGGAAAGCGGTCGGCCGAGCGGCATGAATGCAGATGGGGTTATACGACTGTGAGCCAGCTGTGGTGTGGGAGGTGGTGCGTGTCCTTGTGGCTGCAATGTGTCCTGGATGTTGACAATCTGTGCGCCACTAGCTCCGTGGTGTGTTGCGAGTAGCGAACCGGATTAATGAAAGTAGGTAGAGACAAGGAGAAGATAACTTCGTTCTAGAGACTGTGTCTAGAGTGAGCGTGAGTGTGAACCGGAGCGAGAAGGAGGAGTGAGAGCCGCAAGTAGGACGCCGAGGGGGGAGAGTTGGGAGAGCGGATTGCCGAAGGGGGAGGTGGGGAAACTGGGAAGCGCAGGGAAAGGGAGAACACGTTGCAGAGGAGAGCTGACGATCGCCCGCTAGCTGGATCGCAATCAGATCTGCACTCGTGCATCGATATCCCGGGGCGGACCTAGCCGGTGCGAGTCGGGTGCTGGGTACAGGGTGCACATGTACACTGGGCTCGAGATCGTTGTTGTCGACGCTGGCGACGAGAGAAGAAGGCGTACGGTACGGGTGTCGGGAGAGGACATGGACGACTTGTCAAGGTCGCTAGGTCAGTGATGGAAGGAGCAGGAGAGGACAATAGCCACGAGCGGATGTTGTTTGTACACCGAATGCGAGCGTTGTACTCGGGGAGCGGGGAGACGGGCGCCTTTGTGCCTCGGACGGGCGCTTGGTGGGCGTTGGGAGCGGTGCTTGGGCTTGGGAGAGCTCTGGTCGGCCTTCTCTCATTCTCTCCCGTCCGTCTCGCAGGACGTAATCGAGAGACCGCCACTGGGGTTTGGTTGCCTCCCTTTCCTCTTCTCATTGTTTTATTTCTTTCGCATCCCATACATCTCGACCCTGCCCCACACTTTTCTTCTCAATCAACGCATTCTCTTTCTCCTCCATCACACCTTCAATCTCCCGCGCAAGTCTCCAGCCAATCCTCCTTCTCATCCTACGACTCCGCACGACCCCCCAACGCTATACCGTCATGGATCAGCACCAGCAGCCTCCCATTCACGATGAACAGTCCCAAAATTTCGTCCCGTCCCAATATGCCATGTACCCGGCATCAGAGGACGACCAGTCGTACCTCGTGTATCCACCTCCGATCCCTGGCTATCAGGGTGTCGTGCAGCAGCACCCTGGCCCTCCTCCTCGTGGGTTCATGCAGTCTGCCTTACCTCTTCATCCCCAGCCGAGATCTGACTTGCCCTTTCCCGTCTCCTTCATTGTCTTCTTCCAGGGCAATTGTCCGACAGTGACCTGCAGCAAGCGATTCAGTATCATCGCTCAATCCATATGCTCCCCGGTCAGCACTTTGCGCCTGCAGCACCTGTTTACACCGCCTCGCCGCCTCATGGTGTAATGCCTCTCTCCGCGTCCCCCCCACCGCAGTCCCCAAATATGTATGACCCTTTGTCGCCCCCCATTTCCGGATCAGACACCTCCGCCGACGGCATCTACCATTCGCGGAACAGTAGCGCAACTGGTTCCCCCTCCTCCTCTCGCGCGAATAGCCTTGTACACCGCCATCCCCTCCGCTACAATCCCACCCCATCACCCACCAGTTCCTCCGCGGGACGCCGAAGCCGAGGTCAATCGCTTTCTGACGACGACGATCACATGGGTGTCAACATGGCAGAGTCTCTCGCGAACACGCGCAAGGAGGCTACAAGGCGGCAGCGGATAGAGGCTGAACAAAGGCGTCGAGACGAGCTTCGGGACGGCTACGCAAGGCTCAAAGACGTGCTGCCCGTAACAAACCAGAAAAGCAGTAAGGTGTCGCTGCTGGAGCGAGGTACGTCCTGTCTGTGGCGGAACGCCCTCAGATATCTCATCGATCGCTCTCTTTTGCAGCCACGAACCATATCACGAGTTTGGAGAAGACGAACCGCCAGTTGCAGCAGCGGTTGGCGACATTGGAGGCGGAGGTTACGAGACTTCGTGCTCTGAACGAGAAGATTTCCCTTGGTGTTAACAATTCGCCCTCCCCGGGCCAAGTGAACATGGAGACCCGACCGCTTTCTCCTCCCCCGGAAGGTACTCAGCAGTCGCAACAGCAGCCGCAGGCTGCTCAGCATCAGCTCGCATCTGTTGCTGGTCAGGATCCACCCGTCGCAGAGTCCAGTCCATCTGCCTCGGAAAGTGGCTATTGACTCCTCTTCCTTGATTCTTTCTCGGACAGTGCTCCCCTTCCTCCCCACTTGTTTCATTATCGCAATCCAATTTCTTATCGTCACTTAGTCCTCACCCATCCATCTTGTCCACACACCCCTCCCCGCGTTGCCCTCTCCCTGCTTGCAGTCTCATGTCGCCTCCGGAAAGAGCGACACTGGTCGCCGAGGGCGAAGCGCATCGTGTCGCGTCGCATTCCGTCTACTCTCCAAGGGCGAAGATATCCGGGGTGGGCTTGGGGCGTTGGGGATCGTTCACAGCGCCTGGTGCGCGCCACAATGTGACATCCACTGTGCCCTGGCCTCTTTCCCGACTTCCAGAGAACCCTGCCGCTCGACGCAGCAGGCTGGTGCATCGCGAGACCAATTCGAGCACGAATGCCTGGCCTATCCTATCCGAATACGCTGTCGAGCCCGCCTCGCGCATATCGTTGATTGGCCGCCGGGCGTCCGGCTTGAGTTGCGCATGCTATCTCGTCGACGTCTCCCGGACTCGGACAGAAGGGCTCGCAATAATCCGGTCGGTGCGGAGACGCCACACGTCTCTCTACCGCAGTGCCCTCTAGGCCCGACTCGATTCCCGCGGCGCGACACTTCCACACGGACACTTTTCCTAGTTATGTAGAATTGAACGAAGAACCGCTACGTTACCGGCCGAACTCGCCCCCTCCATCCCGCCCACTCGCCCACAAGCTCCCCGCCTCCGCCACCGCCTCTTCTCTCGCGTGCCCGCATCTTCCTCTTGCCGATGTTACCAATTTTCTCCTTGTCATCCCCCGTTGTACTTATATCATATCGGGCTCTGGAACGCGACGGCCAGAATTATGAAGGATACGACCCGGCAACGACTCTACACGACGACGACCTCATCTCTTCCCGTTTCCCCGCCCGCGGAGAGCAGCGCACGTTCTGGGTCGACGGCTCCGGCTTTTCTTGGGAAACCGACTTGCACGATTGGTATTGATGGAGAGAAGGGTAGGTTGGGCCTGCGGCTTCTTGCCGAGGATTGGGAAGGGAGTCTGCCCGTCGCCTCGATGGGGACGGGCCGTGGCGCTGCTTTGAATCGCTCGCGCTGTGGCGCTGGAGCGAGTCTGGGACAGAAGCAACGTCCGGGACGGTCATCAGTGCTTGCAGGTCGTGTATCCTTAGGAGTAGTCGACTCGGTTCGTGGTTGCACAATGCGAATATTGTCTTGTATCCTTCATCCCGTCGCTCAGATCCGCAAGAGCGTGGCCGTCCGCGGCGCCGACGCCTCGAACAAGCTTCGCTGTATGCGTGCGAGCGCGGATTCGCACACAATGACCCGACGAGCGAGTTTTTGTCCGGCGACTGAATGGACGGCTATGCTGTGGAATCGGCAGGCCTTGTACTCTCGGACATCCGCGGCTATGGCGGTTGCTATCTCGACATCGAGCTGGCTTGTTGTCCACGCCGATTTACATGCTCGCTCGCTACCGAACAATACGCAGAGGTTGAACGCCTCACCCGTCTCCGGCCTCCCCGTCGCTACGCACATTTCTTTCACATCGAGCCTCATCGTGACATAAACCCGCTCGACGCTCGCCCAGCCCTGCTAGTCACCATAGCTCCGCGTCTCACCCAGCAGCAGCAGGAGGCCGTGCACGAGGCGTGGCGACTGACGTATCTTAGGATACGCTGCTCCCAGAGATCATTCGCGCGAAGCCCCGATCCTGCGTCATCCGCGCCCAGCGGAGGGCGAAACGGCACCATTCACGTACGGCACACGTACGCGCAGAGCCGTCCCTGGCGGGCCCAGCCCGGTATTCACCGAGGAGGGGTGCTCACGCCTCGCGGCGATTCGCCGCCAAACCTTGCGGCCCCGACGGGTCGAAGCAGTGTGGAAGCGCGTCACGTCATGCGGGCCCACGGGCGACCGCCTCGCGCCGTCGATGGAAGGTCGCGGCGCCGGGGATGGGTAAAGTGGCTCGGGGCGGCGGCGAGGACGTGGGATCGGCCTGCACTTCGAGCAGGCAAGCACCACTCCTCGGCCTGAGCGGTAAGTTTCATATACGGGATTGAGGTTGGTGCTTGTATCAGCACAAGTGGCCTTCCTCGCTGGGCAAGGGCGTCATGCCAGGCGTCATACACCTGAAGCTATCTAAAGCTAAAAGGCAGGTGAGAATGAGAGAAGCGAACGTGTCTACTCACCGCGGTGGCGGAAGTGGTCGGAGAAGCTACCGACCATTGTCCGCCAAAAGATATTCACCTCTCGACCACACTTCACCAAGAGCGTGCCCTCGCGAACACTTTGACCAGCTCGCAAATGCAAGCCCGTACGGCGCGTCCTAGGAATAGGAGGCTCTTCGAAATTGTGCCGTTCCGGTGCCGGCATCACTTGACATAGGCATATCTTTAGGAGGAGCGATACTATAGCAAGTCGTTTGCAATGGCGTTAAGTCGGTGCTCATCGAGCCGCAGAATACCAGCACCCCGTGTCTTCTGTGGGTTCGGCCTCGAGGTAATGACCTAATGCTTCTGTCTCAGTCCGGAAGGAAAGCGCTCAGCCGCAGTAGATGCTCACCCCTCGAGACAATTAGGAAGGTCACCTCACTAGAGCAGTATAAGGCTCGTATTGTCGTTGTTCGCCGAGTCATCCACAGGGCAACTTGTGGCGGATTCGATGTTCGGTAGAGGGTTTCAGTGATTCCCAATGCGTGGACAAATCTAGTCGCCTCCGGATGAGTCGAACATCCAGACTACCGTCGACCTGGTTCGAAAGCATCCCCCCAGGGAAACAGATGATCGCTGTGGCGAGATCCATGCCGCGGCAGCTAAAGCTCTAAAGGCACCGGAAGAAGGAAGCTGAGGTGCCAGTGTCTATGCGAGCTCATGGCTAAAGACGGCCTGGACGGCTGCGCAGCCATTAGTACGAAATCGTTCACACCGAGGCAGAGGCTGTACTGACCACCGTACGTACAACGACCGTACACCCCCCAAGCTAGCTAGATCGTATCCAGCTGATGCAAGCTGATGCCCGTCGCACCGACCCTGAAGGCCTGGCTCGCGGGTACCCTACTACTGCAAGTTGCAGTGATGTCAGCATGCAGAGGACGTAGCCGACACAACACGCTGCACGGCGGACCGCGCGGCCTGCCTGGGCGCTGACACATGTTGACCACGCCCAAACACCCCCGAAAGTCGAGCTGCGAGTGGGGACCCGACGAGCATGAGAAAGTGATGCACGAGGCAACTGGGAGGCGAGTTTTGCCCAAATAAGCAAGTCGGGCGTCGGCGTACGGAGCCTGGTCTCAGCTCAAGCCTCAGTAGACATTCTGAGCGAATCCAGATTCCCAGTCACCATGCTGCTCAACTTCGAGGAATAGCGGTGGGTGAAAGGTGGCGGTTGCAAGAAGGGGTGCACGGATGCTGTACACACCATCGAATCGTCGCACGGGACCAGATGCGAAGGTCGCCTGGGTCTGACGGAGACGAATGAGTACAGATGCGTACCGGCGCTGCAGATTCAGAGGTGACAGTGTTCACTCACGCATCCCCTTTTCTTTCGGCGCCGTGCAACCGAGGCCCACCTGCCCCCTGTGACCATGTGGGCCCGAGTCGCCGGGAGCGATGTTTCTGCGTCCTCGACAGCGCGCGCTTGTCGCCTCATGTCGTACATTCGGCGATCAAACGTCCCTGTGGGCACGACACGCCTTCATGGAATTTGCGATTCACAGTGCCCATTCCTCGAGCAGGTGGTAGAATCGGATTTGCAGCAAGGGCATGGGTCTGCGATGCAATGAAATGTGCATGTCAGCGAGTCTCGTCTCAATAACGGCTCACATTAGTTCAGGGGAAAAAGACGATGCCTCACCAGACAAGGTGGTCGGTGGAAAGAGGTACACTGTCTTCCGGGTTCAAGATAGAGCGCAACGTCATGAGATATTGATTGATTGCTGTATGTACTTGAGGTGGCGCGCCCCTCGACCATCGGGCAGTGCAGGGGGTGGTGCGAAAGCTCTGGACAGCTGGCAGACACCATCAGCCGGGCACAACTTGACCAACGCATTGAGACCTGGATGGTCATCGATGAATACGCTCCATGGTCTACATGCGCACGATATCGCGGGTGCACGAACCTATCCGTTCCGATGAGAAACGCGATAGAAGATGAAGGGACGGATTATATAGAGAAGAGAAGAGGCGGTCGAAGGGATGCGGGGCATGAGACGTCCAGAGGCCCAAGAGCGGGGGAGCGGTGCGACATATGTAGACAGCGATCGACGTCGCGGTGTGAGCGGCTTTGCGGTAGAGTTCTGCAGCGAGGTCTAGACGTGCGTAGCGGGTCCAAGACGATCCCACCCGCTACGCGCGTTGGTGCACGAGATTGCGGTTTTGCGCCTGAGAGGGCTGGAGCATCGGCCCGTACGATGCACCGTAGGACTTCGAGAGAAGGGATTAATGCCGGAGATGAAAAAGGCGTGTTCTCGGGGAGCATGACATCGGCTGCTGGTGCAGTTCTTATCGACCTAATGACCGTTCATTAGTCGTGGTTGTACCTGTGGCGAGATACATCGCGAAGCGAAGTGGCAGAGTGAAGAAGAATGAGGAACGAGATGGCTCCGGCATCGAGACATTGCGCCTGAAGGGCAGGCACGATATACGCTCGACTGCACCACCTCGCCGAGAAAGTGTCGAACTGCGAGCTCGAGCACGAGAAGGACGCACCGCGCGGATTATCCGTGCGAACGTATTCCGACAGAAGCATGCATATCGCCCAGCTGATCTTCGCCGGCAGGTTCGCAGACCGCAATCGAGTGCTCAAGACACAGGGCTGGTATACGTGCCAAGTTGCTGGTATTGAGGCCTCGCTGAGGCCGCAGGCGCTGGTTCTTCCAATTGGTTACGGCCACGAGCTAGAGTTTCAGCAGGGTACTCAGGTCCGAAGGGTTCGACACGATCGAAAGCCGAAGTAACTGCTGGCGTTCAGATAGGACATACGCCTGACATGTGCCGCCGGACTCTAAATGCTCAGTCACATTAACGTGTGGAAGAAGTGATGTACCGAACTGTCGAACCAGTAGCGCATCGCAGAACATGAACGGAGGTAAAGCGAAGGCGTTCAGTATGGTTCCGAAGCTCCAACGTATGAGTTTGACTGCCCGGAGACATGAGCAGCTGGCGCCCCCGTCACGGAGGTGTCACACGGCCCTTCGAGCGGGAAAACGCCCTTAGTTGCCCCCAAATCATATCTGTGACGCTGTTACTCCGGACGTCATTCTGTCACGCAGTGGGGAGGCAACGAGGAACGTGCTTCGTCTTCACAGGAGCTCCTCGTCCCACCCAGCGACGACGCTGTCCACCCATCGCTCCCTGCAACCAGCAGTGGCCTCTATACCCACCTCGTCACTCTCCTTGAAGATCTCAACCTCGCGAAACCTCTACTAATCCACAGTCAAGACTATTGGCGTCAAAGTTTCGCGCCGTATTCAGGAGTTCACAAGTAACGAATTCAGGCCACTCCTTGGTATCCTTCCCAGCAATCCTTAACGATGTGGTGAGCACTACATCTCGTATCAGTACGCCATACAAACAAGTTGCTCACATACGGAACTCGTTGCAATCAAATTCCAGGTGCGACAACTGCCTTCTCTTGCTCCCTCTGGTGCGTATATCCGACGACGACGCGTGATCAACCACATATCCTGATACCGCTGCAGAGAGGTGGTGCCATTGCGTGGGGCGTTGTCATGTTTGTGAGCATGCCCGTTATTGAAATGTCCATGTCCTCAATTTAATTTCTCGATGGTATTCAGCTGTACAGTCTCGCGGGAGGCATCTTCCTATTGAACTGGGGTCAATACTTGTTCTTCGTGTTCCCCGAATGGTTAGCGAATGGACCCTACAATGCATTGAGATGACCCTGGAACTTACTCGTCATATACAGGCAGATCTACGGTGGTATTGGGATCGGTGTAGCAGTGGCTGCTGCGCTCTCGATCCTCGCGCTCTCTAACGTGAGTTCATCCCCCATTTTCTCCCGCCCTCGTATGTTTTCGGGCTGATCAATGCGCAATCGCGATCACCGAGGATCTGTCCCAACATTCATATATTCACGATCTGTTTGCAGCGATCGTACATCTGGACACGCGTATGCAAATTCATCTGGCCGTTCATAATCATCATCTGTGCAGTCCGATGCATAATCATGATCGTCGAACTCCAGCGAGGGTAAGTTCTGTCAATTTTCGTTTCGACGCTCCTCGCAGCCCTCTCCTTTGTTC
The DNA here is from genome assembly GCA_022385745.1 of Cubamyces sp. BRFM 1775. Lineage (NCBI taxonomy): Eukaryota > Fungi > Basidiomycota > Agaricomycetes > Polyporales > Polyporaceae > Cubamyces > Cubamyces sp. BRFM 1775. The sequence goes on along the minus strand of MU278467.1, from coordinate 448,419 downwards.
GGTCACACTACTCACCCTTCACGTTCATAATGCGAGCACTTCACCGCAAATTTACCGGTGCCAGGGCCTTCTCCATCAGCAGGGTGGCGTTGTGTGTCACCGGTCACCACGAGCTGTTTGTCCATCTTTTGCCTCGCTGCGCGGCTATGGACGCGTGTTTCTCCTTCGAAGGCGTGACTGCCTCCCGGAGTTCAGGATTATCCTGAGTTTCAGGATGTTCCGTCCTGCACGTGTAGCATTTACATCGCCGCGATGATCACGCACTCCGATTGCAGTTTGCCTAGCTCCGCTCTTGCGCCTATACAGGAAGCTAACATGTCTCCGCAGGAAAGACAAGATTCAGTGGGAGTGCTCCAATGGCGGACAGCTATGGACAGATTCGGCTGAAGCAGGATACGGCGGTTCCGCGTCCTTCCCGACCGGTTTCTGTACGACCGGCTTTTCGAGTCTCTACGCCGCGTTCATCGTAGGGCTCCTAGTCGACCTCGTCTTCCAGGTGCGTGGGCCGGTCACACCGTCTTCTAACAAACGCCCGAGCTTACCGTGGGGCTTCTCTCTAACGCGCTGTGCCGTGTGATACATGACAGATGTACATGTTCTTCCTCGTCTGGCGCTTCCAGAAGAGACTCGAGCATTATTCGAATATGAAGGGGCCGTTCTATGGCGGTGAGTATTCACGTTGTCGTATCTCGCTCCGTGTGCATCGCTTGGACCATCGGTATCCGATCGCATGGACGCCTTCCCTGCCTCGCGTTCGACGGAGCGGTTGAGCGCGTGCTGCACCTGTCTGCTGGGATGAGCGGTCGCTAACCGAAACTTTGTTTATTCTTCTCGCGTATAGGATATTACAATGCCTGAGGCGCCACCCGATCGTCAAGCGGCGCTCGGTCGCTGTAGAACAGCCGTTCGCCTTCCTCTGGTAACTTCTCAAGTCCTTCGGAGAGTTGCGTCCCAGCCGTACCCCGGTGCCCACCATCGCTTGCGCTTACGATCCACCACTAATGCTCCCACCGCCTCCTCCCGATCCCGTGCATCCATGACCCCAGCTGCCGCCGCTCGCCTGCGCAGCTCGCTTTGCTTCCCCCGCGCCTTGTGGACGGTTCCTCCGCGTCTTGTTCCATTTTCTTGCGCGTCTCCGAGTCCCCCGTTCCGTTGTGCTTTTTTTCTCCCTCTCTCGCTCTGTTGTCTCGATATCTCTCTCGCCTCTCGGCACGTCACGACCCCTCACGCTCACGACCTGTTACGACCTCTCGGGAACCCGGGCGCTGTGTTTTTACGTACCGGACCCGTCTTTTACGACTGACTTATTCCTATACCGTTACGCTGTTGTTGCTGCTGCCCCTTCTTCTGCTTGCTTCGCGGATGATGATCAGCCTTCTCGAAATACATCTAACTGAACTCGGACGCGTCTCTCTGGCTGGCGCGCATGTGGGTGTGTGCGCCGGCGCACACGGGCGGGCGGCTCTGCTGCGCCTATTCGGCGGCTCCAGGTACTCCGGCCTGTCATGGGTCCAGGACTGCTGATTGCGGAGAGCTGGTTTCCCTAATAGCCAGCATCACGGCTGTCGACGAAGCACGCTGCCCAGGACTACGGCGCAGCGCCGCGCGTGCGGTTGGCACACAGGCCCACTCTCGCCGGGCGCGCTTTGCACGGTGGGACTGTGGGATCGCTGGGAGGGCCCATGGACGCGCGCGCGAACGCCGAAGGTTCAGGATCCCGTAAGCCGTGGGCAGGGTGTGAGAAGCGCGACTGAGTAGGACGGTCAGTCAAGTGACGCGGAGTTTGGATGGGCGACGACGACGCGCAGGCGGTGGTGGGTGGGTGGGCCACTGGGCCTGCACCGGGAGATGGTCCGTGCCGGTGTGAACGACCCGGGGTAAGAGCGCGGAGGGGACGATCGAGAGCGAGAGCGAAGAGCTGGGCAGCAGGCTCAGCGTATGGCATATCTGCGCAGGCGCAGGCCCGTGGCTAGGATACAGCGGCTACTCAGCTGAGAATCGAGATGAACTCAGCTCCCCGGCCAGCTGTCACTTGAGCTCGAGCTCGAGCTCGAGTTCTGTGCAGCCGCTAGCACGCTAGCGATTCGGAGCCTGGCCATGGGGCCCGCGTTCTCGAGCTCGTGTACCGAGGCCGGGGTACGGCTGAGAGGCTAGCTGCGGTTCTGTGTGTGTGCGCGCGCTGTGGAGATCGTGCGGGCGTGACATTGTATCTCAGCGCAGGATTGCAGGCGCAGGCGCAAGCTTAGGACGGACGAGCCTAGGAGCGCGGCGTACGCAGCGCCGGATAGTATAATTAGTGAATGGGTGGTGATCATATGGGCAGTGGACAATCGTTGCTCCCCATATTGCGCGTCAAGCAGGAGAAGCAGAAAGGAAAGCGGGCAGTCTCTGATGTGTTCCGATGAATGGAGGAGGCACTGCGTGCTGAGGCACGGCCGGCCGCGCGCGGGGCGAGGGTTGGGGGGAAGCGGTTCATTTGCCACTGGCAGCGAAAGCATAACTATGGTACAATATCGGTACATCGCGTCTGCGGATATGGCAGCTGGGCAGGCGGATAGACAGACAGAGCCGTTGCACGGGGCGCCCATGTGCGGAGTGGGAAACGGAGGAGACGGGCTGGGACGACGAGTGTTCTGAATGGTAGCTTATTACGGACGGCGGGGACGGCGGGCGAAGCGGGCGCGACATCGGGCGAAAGAAAGCAAGAGAGATGCGGTAAGGGGCGGAGGTTGGACACAGACTAGTACTTACTGGACGGGGGGCAGAGAGCGAGAGCGAGTGATCGGAGAGGTGTGACGGGGAAGACGGGAAGAAGGCTTAGCTAGGCGGTTCGGAGGGACGGAGGGAGCGGAAAGGGCAGAAGCGAGGGCTGGGAGGGAGGCTGGTGGGGACGGAGGGGCACGAGGGAGTGAGAGGCCAGGGGAGTGACGAAGGGGGCAAAGTCGGAGAGACTGGGAGAGGGTCGACGGGTATGGGGAGGGCCGAGGGCCAGAAATGGCGCAGTGGGGGGCGGAAAGAGGAAATGAAAGGAACGTTGCGGGCGCTGGGATTATTTTGTGGGACATGAGGCCGTCGCTTGCGAGACTGGGCGAGAGGAGGACGCCGGGGTGGACGAAAGGGGGAAGGGGAGATGCCCGAGATGGACAAGGGACGAGCGGTCGGAAGACCGGGGAGGTGATGCGGGTGATAAGCTGAAAGCAAGTTTAATGGGCGATGGATATGGGAGGGGGATGGGCTGGAAGGGGAAGAATGCCTGAAAGAGGAGAAGGGGGAACGAAGGGAGAGAGGCGAGGAGGGGACGGTTGTTGATGGCAAGTGGGTGACTGGTGAGGAGTGGTGATTCGGAGTACGGAGAGGAGAGGAAAGGAAAGGTGATGAGAGAGAGCAGAGAGAGAGGGAGGGAGGAGTGTGAGATGAGAATCTGGAGTAGGACGCCGCGGAAGTAATTCATTAGAGTTTGCGTGACGTGTGTGACGGAATGGGGAAACACGAGGTGATGGGAGGGGAGGGCTAGCGTTGGGCGCCTGGGCAGGAAACCGCCTCGAAATCCAAAGTCCGAGCGAGAGTCCGCGAGCACAGGACTCGTACTAGGGACGCCCATCCTATCCGAGATTCCCATCCGGTCTGCGAGTGTTTGCCCTTGCCTTCCCTTCCGGGTTCCCTCGCCCTTTTCCCTCCTCCTCTCCTCCTCCGCTATATAGTCCTCTCCCTTCGCCTTCTCCTCCTTCTCCCCATCCCTCCCCCCGCCGGGTGTCTCTTCTCCTCCCCCGCCTCCTCCGTCGCCAGCGTGCGTATTCTCCTTGTCCCCCTCCTTGTCCCCTCCGCTAACAACCGCTTCAGTCCGCCCTTCTTGTCCTCCGTCTCTTTTTAATTCGCCCCCTTCACGATCAGTCCCCTCTTGTGATACTTTCCTCCCTCGCATCCTACCCACAGCTCTATCGTCTACCTCTCACCATCATCTCTACAACGTCCGCCGCAATGGAGACCGCCCACATCGAGCACGTCCTCGACCACTCCAAGAACGCCACCGATTTCATCGATCCTTCAAGTTATTACAATGACCCTCTCTCCGGTCTCGACTACTTGCAGTATCCCCCTCACTCCCCCTTCGGCGTTTCTTCCATGGGCCGTGAGTCTTCCAGCTTCCTTCCTCTTCCGTCATCACCCTGATCCGCAATCACCTTCCCAGTCCCTCAGACGTCGTCCCCTCGCATGGGTGGCTTCAGCTCGCTCCCCCTCTCCAGTGGCTTGAACGAGTACACCTACTCGTCCGGTGGCAACTACAGCACCGGCTCCCCGGCTCGCCCCTTCACCCCCACCGGCATCTACCCCGGCGCGCTCTCCAACCTCAGCGCCGGCGAGCTCTCCTCCGACTCCGTCGGCTCGACCCGTAGCCGCCGTGGTAGTGGAAGCCACTCCCCGGGCCCTGCTGTCCCCCCTGGCTCGCTTGCTGCTATCCCCAGGTCGCACCGCTACAACCCCCTCGGTGCCGCCGCGATCACTCGCTCTTCCACCCGCCAGCAGCAGAAGAAGCGTTCCAAGGCCTCGGACGAGTTCGCCAGCGACGACGACGATGACTTCAACCCGACCACCTCCTCTGCCGCCAACAACGACATGCGTCGCGAGGAGATCCGCCGTCAGCGGATCGAGTCCGAGCAGCGGAGGCGGGATGAGCTCCGTGACGGCTACCGCCGCCTCAAGGATGCTCTCCCCGTGTCGAACCAGAAGTCGAGCAAGGTTTCCTTGTTGGACCGGGGTATGTGCTCTCCGTTCATATTGTTAGGCTATGCTGACCATGGTCTCTCGCAGCTACCACGCACATTCGCTACCTTGAGATGACCCAACAGCAATTGCAGACGAGACTTCAGCAAGCTGAGGCCGAGACCGCGCATCTCCGTCACGTCAACGAGGCCCTCATGCTCGGCACCGCAGAGCAGCGCCACGCCGCTGCGGCTTCTGCCGTCGCCGCCGCTGCCCACGCTCAGCAGCAGGTCGTTGCTGCTCAGCAGGCCACCACCTCGAACGCCTTCTGAACGTGCACGCGCTCGCCTCAAAAGCTCGCCCCGCGCGTCCGGACGCGCCGAGCATCTCCTGCACGCTGTATTATTGTATCACGACTGTATCAAGACCCCCGCACGAGGCTGGATATCCCCTGCCTGGAAGCAGTGGACGCTGACGATCACACGGACTACCGCATTGCATACTCCCTTTACTCATTTTTATTCACTTTATTACACCCGGCACTTTCTTCATTTTCTTTCCCCTCGCACCCCTTTTCCTCATGCACCCTATCCTCCCCACCTCCGGGTGGTGCCTACGCCACGGGTATGAGCAAGGTAGATACCGAGCTCCCCGGAACGTCTCGCAGCTGTGCCGCGCGGTCACGCCGTCCCTTGTGGGTGGCGTGTACCGGAGAACAGCGATCGAGGAGATCTTCGACATGGCGTCCTCGGATCGGCTCGCAGCAGGAGCGTCGACACGACACGACACAAGACCGCAGGATGTGGCTTGAGGCGCGCGCGTCCACAGTGACGCACGCTGTCTCGCCCCCTGCGCGCACTTCTTGTTTTTCACACCCACACGGTATCGTCGTTTGTCGACCGTATCCAGCTCGCCCATCCCTCCCCCGCCTAGCGCACGCCGTGGCTGATGGCGACGACCACTTAGCTGTGGTTCCGTGCCTCGCCGCCGCACATGTGCACGCCGACACACTGGCCTCGAACCTCCTCCCTTCGCCCTCTCGACGGTCCCCCTCCTCCTTGGATCAGCCTACCCTCAGCTCCCTTCCGCCTCAGCACCACCCCCCAATATGCCCCGTATGCTCCCCAGTGCACTCGCGTCCCGGTCGGCGCCTGATCACCGCCCCCGGCTCGCGGTGCGCCCTGCCCTCTTGCCCCGCTCCTCCCTTTTTCACGGCTCCTGGCACATCCGACACGCCCACGAGCTCCGGTTCTAGCTCGTGGCGCATGCGCGCCAGCGACACAGCGCAACCTCACGACAGCACGCGCTCGCGCACGGCGCGCCTAGCCAGGGCTGGAAGACATGGCGAGGCGCGGGCCTCTCTTCGACGCACCATCATCCCCCTTGGACCCCCCGTCACCCACACCACGACTGACCTCATGTGCCTGGACAATGCCCCTGATGCCTCTGTGCGGCCGCCGCCTGCGCTACTGTTCGCGACTCCTCCCCGCCCGAACGCTCCGTCCTGCCTGCCCCGTCTGTCCCCATGGCTGCGCGCGTGCTAGTTCACGTGCCCCGGGGGACGCCGACGAGCGTGCGTGTGCGGTGATGTTCGAGCGAACGTGTGCGCGGGGGGTTGTAGACGCGAACGCCAGCGCTGCGCGGTCGAGCGCCGCCGCACGCACGCCTGCTTGCGGGCTGTGCGCGCGCGGGGCCTGCCTGCGCGGCAGTGCTCTTCTGGTGGCTCTTTGTCCCAACGAACGGTCGGTCGGTCGAGGACTACTCGGTCCTGATGGCTCCTTCCTCTTGCGTCATGTATGCCCCCGCCCTATGCCCAGGAATCTGTCTCCCCCCCTTTCGCCCGTCCGCACCCCCCGCGTGTATGTGTGTGTGCGAGCAGACGGCTGGCGATACGGTGCGATGCGATGCGGCATGGCGTGGCGTGGCGTGGCGCGGCGAGGCACAGTGCGCGCTTGCGCGCGCTGTCTAGTGTTCCTCGCTGCCATGCTTGCCTGCCTGCCTGCTTGCTGTGCGTCCCCTCCGCCTTCCTACGCCTCTGCGCCCCCTTTCTGCACCACCTGTCACCCCCCACACTCGTCGTCGCTGCAAGGCTCCTCCCCGGCGAGCGCGCGCACGTTGTCGGCCGACCTACCCCCTTCCTCCGTCCGCCTGCTCGCCCGCTTTCGCACGTAGTAGTTAGTAGTCGATGTCTCACGCATATCACGCTATTCACGCATATTCATGACTGGATGTCTTATGGTATGGGTCTGTGTGCTCAGTCTTGAGTGCGCTTTCGTGCTTGGGAACGGTAGGTCTCGTCTCTGGATGTGGAGTGGCTGGGCTTCGAAGTGATTGAAGTAATGCGCGCTATGATTGCCCTGATTGGTAGTCGAACCGGCGTATGCTGGATATCGGTCCCGATTACTTGGATCGCCGAACACTGCAGCGGATGATCTGCAACAGCAGAACGTTGACTACAAGCAGAGAAGTCTATAGCGCAAAAACACTGAGTGCATCGAGCCAAGCTCGTATGAGAACGAGTAGGAGTAGCGGTGGAATAGATAACGACATGACGTAGGGCGCGACGCAGAGCGATAACTGGCTGCAGGCTATAAGCTGAAGCAAGAGTTGTCGGAAGTCGCGTTCAGAGAATACCGTGCCGAGCGCGTACAGTTTCAAAGACCTTGCACACCACCACTACCACCACCACCACCTACACCGATACCACCACCGACACCGCGACCATGAGCGACGCAGCGACACTCCGCAAGCAACTCAAGATCAAGTCCGGATCCGCCAAACGGTGCGTGCAAAGCAGCCGGCCCATCGATCGCGGCGCGTTCCGTGATATCCACGCATGCTAACATGCTGACTGGCCACGGATGGCAGGCTGTACAAGGAGCACCGGCTGTACCAGAAGGAGGAGGAGGACCTGAAGCGCAAGCTCGACCAGTACGTCGCGGACAACGCGGAGGAGTGGGACATCAAGAACACGGTATGTACGGCTCCTGCCTTGCCTTCCTACGATTGCCACTCCTTCCTTTTCCCCTCTCCCATCTCCCTTCCCATCCTTTTTCATCGCTCTTGCTCCCATCTACCCCTGCACACGGCTCGGGAGTACTGCGTTGGATGGATGGCTGACGTTTCGCGTTCGGCAGAGGCGCATGCTGGAGGAGTCTGGCAAGATGATCACGGACTCGGCGAGCCGGCTAGGCGCGGTGGTGCAGGAGCTGCGCGAGCTTGTGGTAAGTGTAACTGCTCCTGATAAGACGGGTCGTGCTGACGTTCGGGCGTGTGTGTAGCTCGCTGCGGAGCAAGACCCGGAGCTCACTCAGGACGAGGAGCTCATGAAGGCGAAGGAGGCACTGGAGGAGGTCAGCGTTTGAGCGACGTTGAATACAAGAGAGAAAGAGAAGGTTGGAGACGTACTGTATCTGTATGCGTACCGCGCGAACGATCCTCCCAGTTTATACCCCATATCGGCTCCTGCTCATGAGCCCGTCGAGCCCGCTGCGGCCTCGGCTCTCTCCTTATCCCTCGCTTGCTTGATCCTCGTCAGCGCATCGAGGATGCCCTTCCACGCGTCCCGCTCTACTCTCTCCTCTTGCAGCCCGCGTTCGCCGCGTGCCGTCCCACCCACATCAGTAGAAGGCAAGCCAACACCTAGGGGCGGCGGGATGAAGTTCAAAGGGGGCGCGTTGATGGCAGACGGCGCGATGCGGGACTGCCGGATGTGAGCGAGCGAGGAGCGGATGGCAATGTGAATCGCCTGCGGATCAAGAGACTACATCAGTAATTGCAAGAGATGTACATGCGGATAAAGGTCACGCACGTCTAGTCGTTCGAAATACTCGTTCGCCACATCGACGAACTTCTCCGAGCGTTCTGCGCCCTGCGGGAGGTCGTCCTCTGGCCCATCTGTCTGCGGCAAGGAGAGCAACGCCATGGATTGGGCGGCCAACGACAGCAGTCGGCTGATGTCCTACACGCGTCCGTCAGTGAACGTGCCATCTGAGAAGGCAGGGCTGTATTGCGGTACCTTCTCGACCTCTCCTAGAGCGTATATCTGCCTGGCGGTACGGCTGGACATCCATATCGGGTCAACGTTGTCCATCTCGTTTGGCGGGTGTTCTTGGGATCCATGGGTGGGTTGAGAGCTACTCGTTGCCATTGAGTTGAGGAAGTAGTAGTCGATGTATACGGTACTGGGAGACTGTCGGGAGTGCCGTAGTTAGAGTGTAAGGAAACAGGTAGGAAGCTGGGAGGTCGAGCGGGTTTGGAACAAGAGGTTGAACGCGGCTAAGGACGCACCTCCGACGTCAAGACACGGTACGGCGCTTCGGCCCGGCGGCAGAGATCCAGAGTTGGTGTTGAGTGTTTGAAGCTTTGAGTCTATAGCTCCCCTTAAGCTTAGAGTATCGTTCCACCGCAATAGAAGTTCCTGCAGGACAGGATTTATGTACTGTAGGTTCCATCCTCAAGTGCAGACTGGTTAGAAGGTAAAGATACCGCGCTTACCATTCGTTGCACAAAGTACTACTACATCGTTGTTCAACCATCTTCTACTTCTACTTCTACTATTGCGCGTCCATGCTCACGCGAGCATTGAGGTGCACTGTGACTGCTCAGTAGTCCTCCTCCCGGTGATGGTGGTGCTTGCCATGGTGCCGCCTAGGCTCTTCTTCGCCGCCACCGAGCGACAGGCCTTCCACGCCATAAGTCTCCCCGGAGTCCCCACCATACCCGGCCTCCTGTCTGCGCCCATACTGGTTGTCGCCGCCGTACTCGCCGCCCCCATAGCCACCGCTCCCGCCATATCCACCCCTCTCGCCGCCGTACCCCCCACCGTAGTTGCTCGCGGGGGCGCCTTCGTATCCGCCAGTGCCTTCGTAGCCACCGCGGTTGTATGAGGGTGCGTAGCCTTCGCGCTCGGAGCGGCCATAGCCAGACTCGCCGCCACCGTATTCTCCGCCGCCGTAGCCCTCCCCGCGACCACCGGAGCCGGATTCGCCATACTCCTCGCGACGGGGCGCACGCGGCGCCTCGTACTCGTTGGAGCGGTAGCCGCCACTGTATTCATCGCGCGCGGCCTCTTCGCCACCGCGCCGGCCGTGGTGTTGGTGACGGGGCTGCTCCTCGCCGTATGTCTCCCCATAGCTGGGGCGTGAACCGTATGGTTCGTCCTCGCGCTCACGACGGCTACCGCCATAGCCACCGCCATAGGATGTCTCGGATTCACGACCGTAGGTAGGCTGCTCAGAGCGGCCGTACCCGGACTCAGACTCGTAGCGGCTTCCATATCCTTCGGTGCGACCACCATAGGACGGCTCTTCCTGGCGGCCGTAAGACGTCTCTTCTTGCCGGCGTCCCTCGTAGCCATACTCTGAGTCTTTGTGGTGCTTGTGATGTTCGCGGCGAGGTTCTTCTGTCTCGCCGTAAGCCGAGCGTCTGGGCTCATCGTAGCCTCCTGAGACGGGCAGGGCATGGTTAGTTGACGATGACCCCGTGAATAGCGCATGTCAACTTACCCCCATATGAAGGCGCGGATGAGCCATAGGCTTCGGTGGATTGTCCGTAGGTACGAGTCTCCGAGGAGCCATATCCGCCAGAAGCACCGTAGCCTCCGGAAGCACCACCATACCCGCCCGAAGAACCATAGTTGCCGGCGGAGCTATAGTCGTCCGTCGAGCCATATCTACCAGAGGCCTGCGAGGAGCCATAGCCAGTGGTCCCGACGCCATACTGGCCGCCGCCAGAGCTCTGCGTAGTACGGCCACCGTAGATCTGGTCGGACTGGGTCATGTCGTCATCCGAGCCTTGCCGCTTGTTCTTGCCGGCCCTCACGCTCTCCTGTATGATGAAATGTGTTCAGATCATCACGCCTCCGACGCCCTCACAGCGTCCCTTTCGTACCTTGCTGAGCGCTTGCATGGTCTCATCCACGTTCTCGAGGCTGGTGACCCAGTTCTGCATGGTCTGGAACATCTCCTCTTGGATGCGGGACCGACCCGTAGCATACCAGGGGTGGTGGAAGGCCTCAAGAATCTGCGTAGTTTATTCAGGTTGCTGTAGTACATGGTCCTCAAAGCAGCTCTCTCACCTGATCGATGACACGATCCGGATCGACTTCGTCGTTGAACCAGGCCTGACGTGTATCATACCGACTGAGCAGGCAATCTCGCTTAAGGCTGATTCGAGACCTACATCGACAAGCAGCTTGACGCTGTACTGCACGACAACCAAGGCAATCTTGCCCGCAGGCTCGTTGAGAATTAGCGCGAAGTGGTCCTAAGTGGGTGATCAGCGTACTGCACGCAATGTAGGGTCTCCGTATGCCTCACCTTCGACAGCAGACTGTGGGAGGGGTCAGAAGCATCGGGATCGTCGAAGACCTAAAAGAAGTAGATGAGGGGCCGGACGTTACGCTATGTAACCTACACCTACTTTATACTGGTCATCCGTATCGATGACAGCCTTGCTGCCCTCCATCAGGACATCCGTAACTTGTTTCAGGATCGGCTAGGCGCAGGTCAATCCTGGTTCGCGAGAGTAACTCGATGAAACATACAGTCAGGTAAGGTGCCAGGATAGTATACACGACTACACAAGAGCATTAGAATATGGCACTGCACGCTATGTTTGAAAATATGGAAGACTCACATGCGTTCAAGGCATTGGTCAAACCCTCAATGAGGTCAGCTAGTCCGGGGATCAGCTCGATCTTCGCGATGATCTCCTTGTATATGCTGTCGCGCCACCGCAGCAGTTGCCAGAGTTGCTCGCGAACCTCAGGGGGCGCGACGTTGTCAGGATCGAAGTGGTACGCCTTCGACTTCTCCTGCATGGAACTGGCTTCGCCCATCTTGTCGTCCGTGCTAGAGCCGCCGATGGGCAGCTTCTTCAGGATAGCCTGGAGGTTACCGAAGCTGTTTTGGTCGTTTTGGGCCTGGATGCTAGTCAGACGTGATCTCTTGCGGGGGCAATTCTAGACTCACATCGTTCATCTTCTTCGAGAGGTCAACGACGCTGGCCTGACTCAAGTGGCTGTATTCAGGTGTGAGACGAGCGTACGCATTCAGCAAAAAGCTCTCCTTACTCGGTAGCCTCTCCCATGAGCGAGTGCAAGAAGTCTGAGGAATATTAGTGGGTGGATCCTCCCGTGATAAGGGGGTTCAATGTACCTGCACTGCCGAAAGTTCCAGTAACGAGAGGATGGGTGCGGCCGTTCGGAGTGTCGATAAGTACTGAGAAAGGGTCTCAGTATGAGCGTGTATATGCGTTTGGCCGTATATAATCACCGTTATCTCCGACATGACAGAAGACATCGTTGTAGCCCAACTTGCGTAGGGCCAGCTCGCACCAGTTACTGTGCGCGAGAAGGTCCTCCATTGTATGAAGACCGGTGCCCATGAGACGGTATGCCTCCCAAAGATCGGCACCTTCGCGTCCACGCGCACGACGACCGTGCTCAATGCAGCCTCGGAACACACGGCGGATGAGCGCGGTCGACGTGTCCCAACCCCGGTTCTCAGTCGCCATATAGTTCTATATCGTTCTGTCAGTTCACGTACGCGTACTGTATATGGACGATATTCCCTCACCTTCATCCCGGTGCGTTCGTCGATCTCGAGCTCCTCAGGGTTAACTGGAGGACGCAGCTTGGGGTGGAACTGACGAGCATCACCCTCTTTCTCGGCATAACCCCTGGCAGAGCGAGGTGAATAAGTGTATAGTATGCTAGATCTACTGACGGCTTACTTGGGGTTGTCGATATGCTCGACAGGAAGATATACACCAAGACGGTCGGGAGTAACTTGGAACTCATCTGTAGCAAATCCGAACGTCTGGACGAGCGTCAGTGTCAGGTTGGATGTCCCGCATGCTGTCATTACACATACCAAGAAGCCCAAGACAGATACAATGAGGACGAGGGTGTCGGCGGAGAGTTTGCTCAGGCCCGCAATGTCCATGCACTTATAAGATCATAGTTAGTATACCACACAGCAGCGTCGGAAGATCTTGGGAATGATGTACCTGAGAGTAGTCTCGGAGCCAATTGCCCTGTAGTGGCGTCGATCAGCAAGCAGCATGGGACTATGTCAACAATATCGAGGCGATCTTACAAAGTACACCCTCTTCACATCCTCCTTGGTGAATTTGGCACCTTTGCTACCTGTGGCAGCGCCCAAGACCGACTGAGCGATCCCGAGGAGGCCACCACCGCCACCGGCATGTCCGACGCTCTTTGCGAGTTCTGTGAGGATGTCTTCAATGTCGCCATGGCGGAAAGCCTTGCCTAGATGTAATTGTCCCAATTATAGCCTGCACGATCTAGTTGCGATAGGATGATGTAGCCGCTCACCGTTGAGGTACGCAAAGTCCGGGATATCACCTGCTCCGAATGCGTAGGTTTCGGATGGGAGCAGAACCAAGATAACGGTGAGGACGAGTAAAGTTGTCGTGAAAGAATTCATGCTGTGGTGGTTGTCGTTAAGAGAGAGAGGTTGCGCACATTCTCGTCGCGCAGCAGCTCTGGCATCGAGAGAATGCCAAGACCATGTATGCCATCTTGATAATGACATCATCGTCACTCCCGTAAAGCAGTACTCTGGCTCGGCCGAGACAGGCTGAGGCAGGTAGAATACTAGAGCACGGATTATTATACGTTGTACAAAGCGCATAAACGACAAGCAAGTGCAGAGAACAACATAACAGACGGTCGAGTCCATATAAACATAGCAGACAAGCAGCATACCATACCAATCATCTTCAACTCAGTTTCACCCTCTTCGCTGGCTGTGGGGTCCCTTTCTCGCCACCCTTGCGCTTCCCGTTCGTACCCCTGATAGGTACGAGGAGCTCGCGGTACCGGTTCCGCACCTGCACTGCGAGCTTACCGACCTCGGAATCCGCACCGTTGAAAGTGATGGCGTTGTGGATCATGAGGTCAAGGTCCGCTTCGAATGCCTCCACGGAGTCGTACTTGTCCGCGTTCAGCTTCTGCTGGATCGTCCTCAGGTCGCGTGCGTCTTTCTTGGGTATAACATCGAAGTAGGTGGGTATACCAAGCGCGACTGGGTCGACTGGGTCCCGGAAAACCCATGAGCTACCAAGAAATCGTCAGCATGGGCGGTTTAGGTCAACCTGCTGAGCGGATACGCACATGTTGTCGTTGATCAACGTCTTCAACATTCCCTGCAAGCTCCGCTTCTCCGCGTAGGAGAGCCTCTTCTCCATGGCTTTCGCCCATTCCTTCTTCCAGACCCTCTCCACTGCGTCAGCGCACATAACAGGATAAGTCGTGGGAGGGTTGAAGATGCGGCAGTTCTGGAAGACTAGCTCGATATCCCTAGCGAACTCCTCCATAGTGGAGTATTTGCCTTCGTTGAGCTTGTTAGATATGGTACCGAAGTCCATTGGCTCCTTGATCTCTTCATAATATCTGCGACGAAGTATAAGCATATACAGTGACACTGAAGAAATGGGCATACTTACGTGGGGCAGCCATCCGCAACAGGGTCTACAGGTCGCGAGAAGATGATAGCCTCTGGCAGCTTCAACAGTGTCTTCACAATGTCTCGGCACTTCTTCTCATTGATGGGTGTTGTCTGAGTAGGAGCCTTCTTCGCCTTGCCGTTCGCCGGAGTGGACGGACGCGATGCCTCCTTCTCTTTCTCCTTGCCCTTGGTCGAAGGACGGGGTGCAGGCGCAGGCGCAGGCGCAGGCTCTGGCGCCGGTGACGGCTTCGGCGGCTTCTCCCTGGCCTTGTGAGCAGACACACCATTCTTGGCGGGCACGGGCGGTTCAACATGCTTCGGTGCAGGTGGAGGCGCAGGCGGGGGAGCCGCAGATGAACTCGGAGCAGGCACACTTGTGCGTTCCTTCTTGGCCGGCGTAGCCAAGGCAAGAATCTCGTCTTCTGTAGGATCAACGACATCCTTCTTACGCTTGCCGATGACCAGTTTGGGCACGACCCGTTCCTTGGTTTTCTCCACAGGCGGCGGAGGAGCAGGCCGTTCTCGCTCACGCTCCCGCTGGTTCGATGACGAAGCGTGCTTGCGCTCTTGTTTCTTTTCGCGCTCGATGGCAATCACTTCCTCGAGCAAATCAAGAGAACCATCGTCTTCGAATGTGGCGGGCGGAGCAGAGGCAGGGGGTGCGGGAGCGGTCGGTGGTGGAACTTCTGACAGTTTCGGTTCCTTGGGCTTCCGACCCTTGGGCTTGTGAGCAGGCTTCGACACCGCAGGTGATGGGGATGGGGCGGCACTGTTTGTAGAACTTCCACCACCAATCTTGAGCTTGATGGTGGGTACGCTTGGCGTCGCTGCAGGTGTGGATGCAGGAGAAGGCTTGATGGGTGCAGGTGTGGGGGCGGGGGCAGGCACTGGAACTCTGATCGAGGGCGTAGACGGCGGCGGCGGCCTTTCCTGAGCCGCTTTGGAGTTGGCTGCCTCCAATGTCTTGTTGATCCGCACCCACACTGCGACTAAGGTCAGTATGAGCGTATGCAAACTTGGGGAAATGACTTACACTTGTCGAAGAACGACTCCATGGCTACCGTCTCGTTGTGTGCAAAGCTCCCTGGCATATTGTACGTCTTTGCATTATTCACCATCAAGCGGAAGTCTGCTTCGAACGCGAAACGATCCTTGTACTGTCCGGATTCGAGCTTGGCATGCATAGTACTGAGATCCATGGGCGACTTGATGATATCGAAGTAGCTGAGATCATGCTTGTCAGCACGTGAATCACAACATAGCAAAGAGTGGACCTACTTTGGAGCACGGTCCCGAACGGGGTCTACAGGCTGCAAGAACAGAGCCGCATGCTTGTTCGTCTGCAGCTTCTTGAGGGCACTCCTGCAAGCCCGCAGATCGTTCACGCTCATGCCACTAGTCTGCGCCTTGGGCACCGCTTTCCCAACCTTCTTCTCCGTCACCTTCGCAGAGGGCTTAGGTGCATGCGCATCCTTCCGTTTCTCGACCGCAGCACTAGACAGCGCGATGGGTGGGGTACGCATAGGAGACGCTTCGGCTTGCGAACCACTCGGCGCCAGCTTGAGCTTCGGAGGTACGGCGAACGGAGTTTGAGGGCTCCTTGGCGGTGGACCGCCAGACTTGATAGCACGAATAGGCTTGCTTGGGAGTTTGACCGGAGGAATGGGGGGCGCGGTCTCCACTACAGGCGTGGGCGGGAGATGGATTGTCACCTTCGGAGGAGCTTCCTCGGCACCACGGATGAGCAGGTCGGCGAGCTTGAGTAGGCACCATCGGACCTCGCTATCCGTGTCCGGAGCCCTGCACGACAGCTGAAGCATGGAACACACAGTGAGGTAGAGGAGGAACATACAATGCGATGGGCATCAAGAACTCCCGTATGGATTCATTCTTGCCCACCTCCCTGTCCTTCCTCAGGGCCTTGATCATCAAGTCAATCTCGCTCTTCTTGTTCTCTTTGACCTTCTCGCCTCCATTGCCATCTTCCTCAATCAACAATGAGTCGGCTTCCTTTGGAGTCTTCATTTCGGCCATGTTGACAAGAAGAGCAAGACTCTGACACGCGTTTCGCGCTACGTGCCGACGGACGATACGGGACGAGTCGTTCGCCATAACAGCCAGAACGTACCGCATGATCTTCGGTACGTACCACTTGCCGAGGAAGAGGTAGTCGAATGCCGCCATGCGTACCTGTATGTAGTTCCCTTCTCTGTACCATAGTCAGCATGATGTGGTAAGACCACCTTATGTTCGGCGTTGGAGCGTACCGTGTGAGCGGGAAGAACGGCCGAGGGTCATGCGGAATGAGGCTGGCAAGACTCAGCAGCATATGGAACTGTAGAAAGTGAGCAAAAGGCCCCGGAAGAACTAGGAGACACTCACCTCAATGACAGCTACGGTGACGACGTTGTGGAAGGTCGGTATGAGCCTGTCCATGCTACGATACCTATCCACTTCTGAGAGAGCCTTCTTCAACAGTTCAGCATCCTGGGGATCCTGCACCGGGCCTGATTCGCTCGGTATGAACTCGCCGCGTTCGGGTGGCACTGTGGAGACCGTGGCACAGCCCAAGGCAGAGATGATTGTACAGATGTACAATGCATCCGCGTACTGTACATTGTGAGCATGCCATTTAGACTGCTGTAAAGTCTGAAAATCTTCCTTACTGGGTTCGTAGTGTTGTCGTTATATCTGAGCTGATCGACGAGGAATTGGCGAATGACAGGAGGGGTCTTGCCGTTCTCGAATCGCACACGGGAGATTGCGCGCAGAATGCTCTAAACTTCCCGTGAGAAAAAGGTTTGCCTAAGCATGTGCCCCATCTTACCTTCCGGACGAAGTATTCGGCCAGGTCGCTGAAGTCGTTTGGTCGAGGTACGTATGTGTGATTGAACAAATCCGCCTTCGGGTCATCAGGCTCATAACAGTAGCGGAGGAAGAGCTTGAAGAGATGGAATAGTCCGAGCCAGTCTAGCTTCTGGGTCGCACACTACAAGGGGTATTAGAATATTGGCACATTTCGCAGCGCATGGGCCACTCACCGTCACCAACGCTCCCGCAGCTTCACAGCGAATGCGGTAATAGTAGTTGGACACTAGAACGGTCTTCGTCAGGGTACTAGAGATAATCGCATTCGGCGTCTTGGACAGCACTGCGATGGCCTGAAGTACCGTCAGGCACCGCACAGAAACGGGTCGCAAGATCACACACCTCATACTGCGCCACGACGTCTCGATCGCGCTGAAGTTGCGAGACCCACATATAGTCCTTCTGGTCGAACGCAATCGCTGCGATCCACTCAAAGTCTGCGTCGATACGAATCCACTCATACGTCTGCCCCGCCATGTTCTGTTCGTCTTCTTCTGTCCAATCGGCGACTTTCCAGTTCTCGCGTTCGGTCTCGTTCTCCCATATTTCCAATCCAAACCCCATATCCACCATGTCCATGGCAGCTGCAGCGTCCGCATCGCCCTCGGCCGCGGCTTGCGCGGCGGCCTGGCGCGCGAGGTAACGCTTCGTGTTCCGTCGCACACGCTTGTACTTCGTGTTGAAGGGGACTTCGTACCGCTTGAATGGGCTGCGGATATCCAAGACATGCTCGTAAGGCGTGCCGTCGGCTTCATGAATGCGGATCGTCATTTGACCCTATGGCTGTGTCAGCAAAGCCCAGACGAATATTACGGTCACTGCTACCTCGAAGAACGGTACGGGCTTCATCATGAGCTTCGCGACCTCGTTGCTCTCGTGTGCCTTGTAAGCTGGGGCGTCCTGTCGCATGGTAATCTCCACAGCCATCTTCTTGCGGTTGAAGGAAGCCGAGAAGCCAAAGGTGGGGCACCCGCTCCCGTAGATCCACTGCTCAGCGAAAGAGCGAGGGTCGATACCACTGACCTTCCTACACATGCGCAGAAAAGAGTGGGTTGAGAGGAGGTTGTTTGGCATATCGCCTGTAAGCGCAGAAAGGAAGAGTTTGGGAAGTACTCGGGAGAGACCAAGAGAAGTGCCAGATTTCCCGAGTCGGCGATCAAGTATGTGCAGAACTAGTGGTGCTTTGAGGTTGATGAAGGGTATGTTGGCGGCGTCTGGTGGTTCAAGGGTCTGTGGTTGGCATATTGGAGGCATCGAGCCATTGTCCAACTCAATGACTCGCTCCATGTCCTTCTTGAGACGATATCTGTACTCGTTCGTTCCGAACAACTTGCGCATGAACAGCCCAGTGATATAAAGGCCCAGCCCATTCACCAGCCAGGTATCGGACCACATCTTCTGTTGAATATTGACTCCGATCCACTGGCACGCGAGTGCGTGGCTGAGAGTATGGCGTGCCTCGAATACTTGATCAATGGCGTCTTCCCCGTGAAGCATCTCGACAGAGACCAGTGACAAGGTAGCTGCATCATAACGCTGCGAGGGGAGCTCCTCCACGAAGACGAGCTTGTAGGACCCAAAGGGATAAGACCCGAACTCCGTGACGTAGAAGCTCATCGCTGAGCGCATAAACGCCACAGTGCACGCCAGAAATGCTTCGTGGCCGGGGAGACAAAAAGCGTCCATGAGGGGCTGTGTGGTTCCCGACGCGTCTTCTGCTGCACTGAGATCAGCTGGAATAGTGTGCACATGGAACGGCCCCGCTGCCCACGCGATGTGCTGAATGGATGTGGCGACGGGCTGAGAAAACAGGAAGATGGTCTTGCTCGAGTTGTAAGGGTGAGCGACCTGCAATGCAAGGGGAATGAGTTTATACTGTCTCGAAACCATGAAGAGACGAACCTGCTCCACAAGCTCTCCGCTGCAGACCACGATTGTTGGATAATCGTCGCCCTCCTCCGTTTCCTCTTCATCGTCCGACACTGAATCGTGTTGCTCCAACGACCGTGGAACTACGAATTCGAAGTCCCATGCGCACTTCTCCCATAGGTTGTCAATACACGGAACCCAACACCTCGCTGCATCGGGTGATGATGGCGTCGTGAATACGTGTGGCACTCTCTTGAGGCGGGTCAGACAGAGTCTGATAACAGGAGACGTTGCATGCTCACCGTCGGGTAGGCTTCCGAGGGCAAAACGAACTGAACTCCATCCGCAGGGTTTTTCAGGCTGTAGGTGATAGTAACCTCAATCTGCTTGTATTCGGTGACGGAATGAGGCTGCTGAGCCATATGGCCTGGCGTCTGTGGCTCTGGGGTTGCCGCTACCGTCTCCTATGAGTTTACTGGTCCTGTACCACGCTCACCAATATGCGCACCTTCGCTGACAATTCCAGTCTGCGCACGATTTCCCGATGGGGTGACAGCGACCTCTCTTGGGATAGAGATAGAAAGCTCCCCTTCGTCGCCCTCCGCGAGTGCTGAATACACACGTCTCTTGAGTTCCGGGTGGTTATGGACATCCTGAGGGTTTGACACGCTCAGGTGCGCAAACGGATCTTGGTGTACAAAGTCTGCCGGGAAGGAGCCAACAGTAACACCGTGGATGACTGCGTAGCACAAGTCGTCGGCTTCCTAGCCACGGATTGACGGATAAGTTGCAGAAACGTACCACATTGCCGTGCATGCAAATGTATCGTCTTCAAATCCTTGCTGGTCGGGTTGAGCGTGATCGTGGTGTAGCCCTGCGGGACGATGTAGACCACAAAGGATGATGTAAGGAGGTCCGGTACGTACCCAGATATGCCCAGAGAAGTCTATCTCAAGGACAACCTTTTGGTGGCTAGTATAGACAGAAACAAATGTCAATACAGCTCCCCGAGCAGCATAGAATAAGAAAAGACACGTATATCGTGAAACCTCTACGCGTATGCTCCCGTTGCATCTCGGAACTCCTGAACCAACTCCGGTCGCCACAACACGCGTCCCAGTATTGCCAGAGATACTGTCCAGATCCAGATAGCGGTTGGGATGTGTAGCAAAGAGCCTTGCACGGTGTTTGGAAAGCAGGAATTAGCCAGACGTCGCTGAAGGTGGCAGCGACGACGAGTACGACGATGACTGCACCATCGACCCGGCCGCAACTCGAGAGAGAAGTCAGATTACGTAATGGGCATGGTCGACCATGTCGTGGCCTAGGGTTCCCGATCGGAGCGGTAGGGTTAGAGATCGATCCTCCGATCTACAGCTGCTCGTCCATCGACAAAAATTCGAAAACACTTTCGCTCTCGGCTACGCTCTCAGCCTCCTGCTCTCCTCCGCCATGCCTCCGAAATCTATCTTTCGTCAGCCGGGTGCTCAGCACTTCCAAGTAGTACACCGCTCGCAGCGCGACCCGCTCATTCACGACCCGGAGGCGAGCAAACATGTCTTGAAGCCGGTGCAGAGATCAAACCTGAAGGTGAGTCTTAGCGGCCATCTCTTCTCCTGCAGTCAGGCTCACGTCAGTATAGGGAAAGTCTAGAGCGGACCTGGAGCAACTGCTCTCTCCCGCAGAACTTGCCCACGACAAGGCGAGACCGAACATCGGGGAGGCCGCGCTCTATGGCATCTACTATGATGATACCGACTACGACTACATGCAGCACTTGAAGCCCGTCGGGCTGCAGGAGGATGGAGTGGATAGTATGTGGGTCGAGGCGCCAACCAAGTCTCATAGCAAAGGTAAAGGCAAGGATGCGCTCGCACTCTTAGACCTCCCCGAAGATACTCTTGCGTCCAAGTCCGAGCTGCCGCGGAATTATGAAGCACAAGAGAACATCCCCTCTTCAATAGCAGGCTTTCAGCCGGACTTGGATCCCCATCTTCGACAAGTTCTTGAGGCGCTGGAGGACGATGCGTTCGTCGACGACGGCCTAGAAGATGACTTCTTTGGAGAACTTGTCAAGGATGGAGAGCGGGCGCCAGATGAGTATGTCGAATTCGACTTCAAGGAGGAAGGGTTGCATGATGGTGGGGCGGATGCCCATGATGCACGAGAAGGAGACGGAGATGCGGAAGACGACTCTTGGGAAGCTCGATTCGCTCGATTTAAGCAGGCTCAGAAGTCCGCACCCCAGGAAGAAGGATCTGACCTCGACGCGTACTCTGAGGGTGGTGACACTGTCGGTACCCTCCCTCGTCTACCCGTGATCGGCGGCAAGCGGCGACGCAAAGGCACATCCGATGCGTCGGGCTACAGTATGAGCAGCTCTTCGATGTGGCGGAACGAGCACTTGACAGTGCTGGATGAGCGTTTCGACCAGGTGCGTTCCACATGCAACCCGATCGTTGTGTGATATTCAACGAGGCGAACAGATACAACGCGAATATGAGGATTCGGATGAGGAGGAAGAGGAGGAGACGTCTCTGGACGACCTAGACGAAGCTCCTGACCTCATTGCGTCTCGGGAGGACTTTGAGTCGATGATGGACGAGTTCCTTGAGAAGTACGAGGTCATCTCTGGCAAGATGCGACCAGTACTTCCGGGCACAGCGACCGAGAAATTGGACACCATCCGCAAGGCTCTAGGAGAAGCGAAGATCCGAGACGACGCAGAGGAGAGCGAGCCTGACGACGACGACATCCTGATGCCTCTCGACATAGACGACAAGAAGGATAGATGGGATTGCGAGACTATCTTGAGTACGTTGCGCATACTAGACCATCCAAGCATATCTAAAACGCGCCCTCGCAGCCACATATAGCAACCTGGAGAACCACCCAAGGCTTATCAAAGCCCGCAGTAACAAGCCCGTTCCAAAGATCCGTTTGGATCCCAAGACTGGTCTGCCATCTGTCTCAGAAGAACAGTCGACGAAGAAGCAGTCATTGCCGGACTCCGCTACGGATGAAGAGGACAACACTCGACGTACGTCATCTTCCGATATCCATGGATCTGCCGCTAACCTTTCTACCGTCAGCCGTGCGAGTGACAGTCGCACGCAAGAAGGATGAGACCCCGGAGGAGAAGAAGGCCCGCAAGCAGGCTGTAAAGGCAGAACGCCAAGCTCGGCGGACGGAAAAGAAGGCAACGAAGGAGAGCTTCTCCAAGGAGGTCAAGCGACAAGTGCAGTCGTTGACCGACAAGGAGAAGACGAAGGTGCGGAAGTTGTAAGAGGGACACGCTTGTTTGTACGTCTGTTAGTGAATCTGGATTCATGATATTGTGCATCTGCGGGGTATGGGTATGTCATTACATGTGCAAGAACGAATGCGCAACAAGTCTGGTTGTGTAGGTATGGTGCATGAGAAACGGACGACGGGGATATTAGGAATACAAGTAACAGTACAATGTCCCATGACGAGCAGATCCGGTATCACCAATCAGGCCATAGATCCAGAAGACTATTGCCCTCTTCTTCGGGGGCGTCAGGTTGTTTCATCCAGCGGTCGGGCACCTGTAACGACGGTCAGACCCGGCATTGTGTGCGTTTTAGCAGAAACCAACCAGAGGGAAGTATCGTTCCATGGCACTCAGGAAACGGTGTCTGTACTGTTTCGGGCCAATAATGGTCGGCTCGCCCTTGTTGGCGCCGCCCAGGAACGCGGTGTCTTTCACCCAGCTCTCCAACTTCTTGTCCCATGTGTAAGTCCTGATGTAGTCTGTTTGACAGAAATGTCAGTGCTGCACAGGCTATCAGAAGCATCAGACGTGCCTACGATGCCAACAACAAGCTCGTTCTTCGCGCTGTCAACGCCGACAACCAGGGAGTAATCCATGACATTGATGTCGGCCAGGAACTTGCTGTCATTGAATAATGCTCCGCGAAGGATTCGTTTGGAGTGCTCGCGGACGTAGAAGGGTGTCAAATGTGCGGCTAGAACGGGTGATTAGACTTTTTCTACGCAATCAGGCAGGACCCTTGAACGCACTCTGCACTAGGTTCTCATCGAGAAGGACCTCGTTCTCCCGACCGGTGGATTGCACGTGCCGATTCCGAGTGGAACCCTTCAGGTCGTAGATCTGGACGGAGATCATATAAGACGGGAGAAGCGTTCGTAACAACTCAACGAACCTTAGAGAAGTGCCTGTCGTAGAACAAATTCTCCATGACAAGGAGATTCATTTGGGTGACTTTGGACTTGCTGCCAGATTGGTGTTTATGGGACTTTCGGAACGTAATCTTGAAACACCCAAAGATCTTGGCGAGAAGGGTTGGTCGCTACGACAACTCTGTCAGGTCGACACTGTATAGGTACGGAACATGCGACTCACGTTCGCTACGACGGCGGACGACATGTAGTCAAAGTAGGCCGGGGCAAACGTTTCCATAGCCTGAAGCTCCGCACGAGAAAGTTCTTTTGCAATGAAACGATCGTCTGGGCAAAAGAAATTTCAGTCAACGGTTGTGCGTGTATGCGACCATACGAAAGCATACCCAAGGTCTTCAAGAAAGCAGACCCCGACTTTCCACCGCTAGCATCGAACTTGACACATCGCGCCAGGGACTCGATCATGCTCCGCTCGCAATCGTACGTGCGACGCAACGCGTCGAACTGTTCTGGGTACAATACGGTACAACTGATCGTGAGACCACCGCTCTCGAAGGCTACTCAAGCGTCAGCAAGCGAAGATGATGGATGTGATTCACACTCACAAATCTGCCACGGCAGCTTCGACGAAGGTACGCGCAGTTCCTCCGTGGGGTCGGCACCGTCGGAGCTGTCGACATTGACTACGCCCCAAGTTGACGATGACTCAGCAACGGACCAATCATCTGGCATGAACGCTTCGCCGCCGTCAGTGAGTTTGGCTTCACGGGCAAAGCGCTTCTCTGCACGGGATCTCGCCAACATCTCGCGGTATTGAGGAGAGCTGTCACAGCTGTTAGCAAAGAGACAATGAGGCAGTCGCGTACACGCACTTCAAGGCCAGGGCAATGATAGACGTAGGTTCATCGGTACGTACTACCATGGATGAATCACGGAAGATATGCTCCGGGTCAGCCATTGGATCATCAATGTCAGTGTCCACACGACTGCGAGTCGGGGCTTGTTGAGGCCACAATCCAGTCAGCGCCTTGAGAATAGATGATCTTCCTGCAGGTCCGATATCAATGTCCGTCGGTGGCGGCGTCATGGGTGTCATGCCGTTCGGCGCAGAGGGCGATAACATAGGGGAGCCGAGCACGGAAGGAGGGATTTCCTCAGGCGGAAGGATCTCTTGGGGAGCGGTCGTAGCTTGCGGAGGGTCGCTCGCCACGAGATCGCCCGTAGCCACGGGGGCTGTGGTAGGCTCGGATGGCCCCTGTTCCTCGGCGGGCTGAACGACCACGGCAGGAGTCACGATAGGCTCGGAGATGTCTGGCGTGGCTTGCTTCTGCTCCGGAGGACTCTGTTCGGGATGATCCTCGTCGTCTCCACCGCCCTCATCGTCCGCTTCGCTAGAATCAGAGCTCTCAGACTCGTCCTTGATGGCGTCCTTGATACTCTCGAGAACCTCAACCTTCGCACGAGCCGATGCTACAGGCCGAGCGCGTTTGCCACGGATCACAGCATAGCGGCGATTGGCCCGCTCCGTATCCTTGTTGATACGCTCGAAGTGCTTTGCGATGTTGGACACCTTGCTCCCAGCGCCTGGCGGTCGTCTGAAGGTAGACTTCGGGTTGATCGTACTAGCTGGACGACCGGGTGGTGCCTTGTCCTTCGGACCCAGACGTAGGCTGGGTTTATGCCTGAGCCTCGAGCCTGTCCCCGCAGGACCTGGCTTGCCGGGAGGCGGTGACATTCGTCCACCTCTCACCGTTATGTCAGTGTTCATACGGGACATGGACGGCCGCTTGTCAGGCGAAGTGCGACGCGAAGGATTTCGCGAGTCTGACGACGACGCAACGGGAATTCGACTGCTGGGTTGTCCGAGAGTACGCTTCGTCAAGTACTTCGGCGCGATATTGGCTGCGTAGCTCGACTCGAAGTCGGAGACAGATGAGCGTTTGCTGATGAATTGCTGCTGGCGGACCTTGTTCCTGACGCGAGGGCGAACCATAGGAGGGCACTCTTGTTCGCTTTCGGAGACAGGGACACCAGGTGCAAGCGCGGTCTTGGTGAGATCCTCGACGCCCTGTGGAGGGAGGTAGTCCTGATACTTCCTCACCAACTCGGCAACACTGGGATAGACCGAGACACGGCGAGGTAGTCTAGAAGCTGCAGGTTGCGTCGGTCGTTCGTCATCCGGCTGTTCATTCGGTACCAATCAATACCAGAGTAAAATCGGATGATGGGACCAAACTACCTGTGGTGGAGAGACCGCGTCGTCCGAGAGTGGGCCGTCACCACGTCCTGCACCGATGGTTGAGTCACTATCTCCGTCGGACTTCGCTGGTTCAGGAGTAGCGGCGGGAATCTCCACCGGAGGCAGTAGCCCTTCCTCCGGGGGTATTGCTTGCTCCTCCACCTGTGCGAGAGGCGGGCGGGACTCGTGAATCTTCTTCCCAGTCTTCTCTTCGATCTGACCAGGAACAGACTCCGTCTCGGAAGCTTCCGACGCTGATGACATAGACGCAAATGAGTCCCCAGTGACACGTCGCATACCAGGACCATGTTCCACTGTGTCTCCTACGCTTGCGGGGGCCGAACGATCGAAGTCCCATGTCCCGTACAGGTCAGCTTTCTTGGGAAGCATGGCCCGTACCGACCCGAAAGCAGTTCGACGGCCATACTTGTCGGGCTGGGTCAACCGCGGTTTGGGCAGCTTGTCAAAGTCCTGCTGCCACGCAACGATCTTGTCCTGCCTGTACGCTCGAACTTGGTTAAGTGCAAGGGTGTCCGTAGGTGCGGACTCCTGGTAGACCTTGTCGATGAGACGTGCGATCTCTTCCTTCTCGCTTTCCGCCTTGTAGATGAGCTTGTTGATGTGCAAAGTGAGCTGGGCATCAGTCTCCTCGTCTCCTGTCGCTGCATCAATAGTGATTAACTTCAGGTCGTCAATGAGAGCCGAGTACCACATGTGATTCCTGTGATGCAGCCGTTCATAGTCCGTGTTCTTGATCTCCAGCTTCATCTCGGGGCGTACGCGGATGCGCATGGGAGGATAGACAATCTCGTGCAGAACGATCGGGTCTGTCACAAAGCGCACCGTCATCCCCTTGATCGCGAAGTAGCGGACGTGGTGCTGGTAGATGTTGTGCTGACACCCTGCCCCCTGCACCAGTTGTACGTCTGCAGGATAGAAGTGCAACTCGAGGAACTTGGCGAAAGAGTACCGCTGCATCTCCGGGGAGACGGGGATGAACGGAGTGGCGGACCCGCAGACGCGGCATGCGCTCCAGGTGATGATGGTCTCGGGGGAAGGGAGGTGGTTCATGCGGTTGATAATCTGCCCGTCCCATTGCTCGATCGCGACGCACAGCCGGGTCTCGTTATGCACGTAGACCTTACAGTGGCGCGCTAAAGGCTGGTTGCAGCTCTTGTTCTCGCAGATCGCTCGGGGGTCTAGGAAAAGCCTGAGAGTGTCCATCACGGAGTTCTCGATGAACTGGCCAAGTGTACAGTCGTTCTCTCCGTAGAAGGTGATGTACTGCAGCTTAGGGGGGAAGCACGCGCGGTGAAGTCCCAGCTCGTCCATCGGGAGTGTAAGCTCCCAGAGACTGATGCATTGATACTTCTCGACCTGGAAATCGTCACGGTTCTTCCGGAGGTACCACTCCCAGATACGACGTTGCTCAGAATGCTGCCACTTTACCTCCTGATAACGGCTCTCGAGCGCGATATCCTGCGCCGTCTTGAGCTGTACAGCTGGTCTATCGAACGGAGTCCGAGGGAGAGGAGAGGCAGTCAGGCCCTGAGCAAAGATACTGGGTGAGGCTGTTGGTGGAAGGTCGAAGTAGCCTGGACGATCATCGAGGCAGGGGGTGTTGCCTTCGGTGGTAGGGGTCTTAGGGAGATCCGGTAGGGGAAGAGACTCGATTTGGGCAGCAACGTCGTCTGGATCCGGCGTGGGCAACGATATCTGAATCGTCGCTGTCGACTCCTCCGGCCTATGTGCGGCATTGCCGCGTTCCTCCCGGCGTATCACCTCATCCTCCCATTCACGCTTCACACGCATGAGCTCGTCGTCTAGTTCCTTCATCCGCCGGATGGGGTACGGTGGTGGGAACCGCAAGGTCGCAGACACGGAGATGAAGGTCTTCTTGTACGGTTCGAGGGACTCCTGGATGCGTCGCGAGAGCCGTACCTGTTCGGCGTCCTCATCCGGGAGATCCTCAATTGGGTGGTCTCTCGTGGAAGCAGTGAAGTCCTCATGGTAGAAGGCTGGCGGTTGGGTCGAAGCAGAGGAAGGGTCCTGTGCGGCAGAGAAGCCGGCACCAGCGATCGGAGTAGTGACATCCGTGGAAGTATACGTAGGAGGCGTAGCTTCCGCGGTGAGCGGAGGGAGGGTAATGACTGAGTCTTTCCAGAGGTGGGTCTCCAGCTTCAGATTGCGAACCATGAACGCGAGGAACCGGGTTACCTTCTTGACGCGACGCAGGGTCTCGATATCACCGCCGCGGAGGAGGATGGTGCAACCCATCTCGCTGTTGCAGCCCTCGAAGCGCATGTACGTCTTGCGCCGGCCAGGAATTAATGGATGATCGAAGGTCTGCAGGCGAAACCGGGCGCAATGGCCAAGCCGCGGCTCCAAAGCCAGCTTGTCCATAGAGGAGAAAACGTCGCCTTGGGTCATGCGGGCAACGAATTGAACGGCAGACGGCTTCACTGCTCTCGCGACCGCGATCTGACGCTTCGCCAAAGCATCCAACGCAAGCCTAGAGACGGACTTCTCCGCAAGCACGACGTGTGGGCGGAGAGCTGCGATACGGCTGGCCAGGTTTCCCAGGTACTCCTTCTCCTGCCGAAAGATCTGGCCGAAATGCATATATTGGCCTTCCACGCGATGGAACTCAAGGGGGAACGTGACAAGCATGACACGGGGATTCCGTAGGTTCCGTGACATCTGCTTGTGCGCGACATTCTTGGTGATCACTGCGCCGTCGACGTATTCGGAGTCCTTGGGAGCGCCACCCGGTACTTTCTTGATCTTCACGTAGCGGCGGACATCCATATCTGCGCCTTGACGGTGGGGATGAGCAGTGAATGTCAACTCGCGTGCTATCCGGAGTGCCAGTTTGAGCAACGTCTCTTCCCACTCGCGGATGTTGGGTATATCCTCGGCCGTCAGCATCTGCCGGAGCATAATTCGCAGATGGAACATAGAGATCAGATTGAGCTCCTGAGCATAACTACGTGGGAATAACATGAGTTTCACGGAGGAAAAAGGTTCTGTCAAAGCACGCACGCAGTGCTTTCCCGCCTGGTACGCCATCCAGGCTCTCCAAATGCGTCAACGTTGAAGCTTTCTCCGAGGCGGCTTTGAACCCGGCTACGGATGAAGGGCGGAGAGCCATCGAAATCTGCATAAGAATTGAACCGCGACCGTAGCACCCCTGGGCTCTCGATAGTGTATGGTTGTTCTGGAGAACTGATCGGGAACTGCACGGAGCTAGTCGCTCCTTCCACTGAGACTGGGACCGTGACGGGGAATTCAATGGGTGTCTTCGACCGCGCAGCGGACGGGGAGTTGTCACGTTGGAATTTGTCCCCCATAGTCATCGAGTCCTTGTCCTCCTCAGTCAGCGTCCTACGAAAGGGAACGGGGTTCTCGCGAATGAATCTAGCGGTCGCAAATCGATCCATGGGCGTCATTGGACGTGAGCCGAAACCACTGTCTTCTGAACCGGAGTACGGCCTCTTGGTCTCAGCGATTGAAAACAGGTTAAACGGCTCATCTGTACGTCCGAAAAGCTGTGATGCGGCGAACGGAGACTGTGGGTGGGCGTAGAGGTTCAACGAGCGCTCAGAACCGAGTTGGTGGGCAGCGAAGGGCGAAGTCATAGACGTCATGATTGACCGGCGGTCATCTTCGTCGTCGTCGTCGTCTACTTTCGCCAGCTTGTCTAGGCACAAGTTACATATCCGCACCATCCCCTCTTGGCCGAAACGGGCGCCCTTGATAATGTTGGATGCGCAGCGGGAACAGAATATCTGGCCTAATATAGTTGATTAGCTTGGTATCAGACGCTGCGAAACCGCTAATAATCGTACCGCAAATCCGGCAATGGTGCTTTCGTCGCCAGGTGGTGAATACGCTCTTGCAGTCGTAGCATTCCTTACAGAGTTCATCGTCCATCCAGTAGTCCCTTGAGAGACCTAGAAGAACATTCATGAACGAGGTGATACGGGCGCGTCGTAAGTCATACCTTCGCCTCGAATTCTGCGAATAACCTTAGAGACAGAAGCAGACCTCTTCAGGCTCACGTTCGTCCGGATGCTCCGGGCATCGCTATCCTGAATAGGGAAACCGGGAATGGCATAACCACCTCCATCCGGTGTATCAGGTCCATAGAAAGCTCCGCGAGATGGCGGCCGATCGTATTCTCCTGTATATGACGGAGTCTCGGATACGACAGGTGTGAGAGAAACCAGGGGTGGGGCAGGATTCGAGGATGTTTTAATGTTGAATGGAGTTGGTCTGTCAGGTCCAGATTTGTTGGACTGATTGGAACCAGAATATTGGAGAGACGGCCGACGTTGCTCTGGTGCCGCGTTTCCGGCTGAGGTACTAGGATGGGCAGGCGTAGCAGACGACCCAGCGGAGGACAGAGGAGCGGACAGGGTGTTCTTGACCTTTGAGAACAGTGAAGATACGAGAGCATACGAGGATTGGTCATGTTCATCTTCTTCGGAGAACGGATTGAAGGACGTGAGACTGGTCACATCGTCGACCAACTTAGTACTGCTGCGAGACCTGGAGGAGGGAGCGCTTCCGGGAGGACAGACAGAGGTGTTGTCTGCGGTGTCTGTCATGGGAATTCAGAGGAAGAAAGTCATTCGGGTCGTAGCAGTCGTGAAGATGAAAGGATGGAGTGGCGGAGGAGTGCTGAGGCCACCGTCTGAGTGAGCCGAGCGAGTATTCCAGATCTAGCAGTGGCACTGACGCGATATGCCGATGCCCAAATCCGGGACGCGTCAATCACGCGACGCGAATGGCGCACTGCAGTCCGGTGCCACACCCTCTACTTGCTATCGTTCACGTTTACGACTGCACCCTTATTGCCCTCGGGGACCTTGCTTCTTGTTCCTCAATTGCTTGAGACACACGAATCTAAACCAGCATGGATGATGATGACGCCGATTACATGCAAGGAAGCGAGGACGAGGCTAGTACACATGGTTCAGCTTGCTTCATCTTGGCTGATCAGCCATTCTGCTAGGACTACGGCTTTGCCTACAGCGACGATGATGATGCAGATGAGGAAGGTAGCGCAGATGTTGAAAATATGTACTATACCGCAAAATGTGGGCGTGCCGCTTTGACGTTCCGGTGGCGTGTGCTGAACCTGCCACAGCCAAAAAGGAGGATAATCCAGAACAAGCTTTGAAGGAGTTCCGCGCGATAGTGGAGAAGGAAGAGGAGAAGGGTGACTGGTACGTCAACTTCTTCATAACCATGCAATACACGCAACCAACACTTTGGACAGGGGTTTCAAGGCCTTGAAGCAATCAACGAAGCTACTGTTCCTGACCCTGCATAGACCGGCAGAAGCTCTACAGACATACACAGAACTTCTGTCGTACACTAAGTCGGCGGTAACCCGCAATTATGCCGAGAAGACCATCAACGGCATTCTGGACTACGTTGGTGGCAGCAAGAGCGGACCCGTCGAGGTCGAGATCTTGGAGAGATTCTACGAGGCAACAAAGGCAGCACTAGCGGAGGCAAAGAACGATGTCTGTGTTCGTGCCAGAGCTATGAGTTCATGCGCTGACTTCCACATAGCGTTTGTCAGCTAAGACGAACCTCAAACTTGCCAAACTGTGGCTAGACCGCAAGGAGTATGGTCGTCTTCAGAAGGTCAGCAAACATTTGCTCCTTGGATGTCCTGTGAGCTCAGCAATCAGCGATAGATCCTACAAGAGCTTCATCGAGCAACCACCGGTGATAATGCCGACGACCAAGCTCAGAAGGGAACGCAGCTCTTGGAGATATATGCACTTGAGATCCAGATGCACAATGAAAGACGGAACTTCAAGAAGCTCAAGGTTCGCACCTTTGGCGTGCGGTAGAGCTGTCCCAGTACTAACTGTTCGATGCAGGAGATCTACAATGCATCCAACTCCGTGCGCTCTGCCATCCCGCACCCTCGCATTATGGGCGTGATCAAGGAGTGTGGGGGCAAGATGTGGATGGGCGAACGTATGTCTTCCTTTCGAGGTGTTGCCATGATTCTAACTATGCATAAGGTCAATGGAATCGGGCAAGCGAGGACTTCTTCGATTCGTTCAAGAACTACGACGAGGCCGGTTCTCCTCAGCGGATTCAGGTACTGAAGTACCTTGTCCTCGCCAATATGTTGACAGGAAGCGAGGTAAATCCCTTCGACAGTCAAGAGACGAAGCCGTGAGTATAAGCTGCTCGGCTTGCGCATCTCATGACTGACATATGGATCTCCAACCAGATACAAGAACGACCCGCAAATCAAAGCCATGACAGACCTTGTGGATGCCTACCAGCGACGGGAGGTACATGCTGCCGAGAAGATCTTACGAGGTAGGCTACGCTAACCACTGCACCATCTCCTCGCCTGACCCACCCCCAGAGAACAAATCCACGATCATGGATGACCCGTTTATCAAACAGTACATTGGCGAACTCCTGCGAAGTCTACGTACGCAGTACTTGATAGATCTTATCAAGCCATATACTCGGCTGGAGCTGACGTTCCTTGCTAAGGTTTGCGACTTACTCCGTTTGAGCTGCACTGAACTGACAAGGTACATGCATAGCAACTCAACGTCGATCACGAGGAGGTTGAGGAACTCTTGATCGGTTTGATTCTCGAGGGCAAAGTCGAAGGCCGCATCGACCAAGTCTCTATGCGGCTCGAGTTGGAACCGAAGTACGTGCATGAATATACGCGAAATTGCTAACGCAGCTGACACCCGCGATAGGCATAGCCTCCAGAAGAAGCGCTACGCTGCGCTCGACAAATGGACCGCTGCACTCGAGTCAATACACACGACCGTGCTCGGGAAGAATCAAAGCGGACAACGTGGAGACTTCGGGTTTGGGTTGCCAGGTGAGATGTAGTGGGGCCTCGCCGCTGAAAGTGTAGGATGATGGGACTCTTCGTTGTGTATTCATGTCTCGACTCTCGCGGCCTCCAAGGCCTTGTGCTCTCGATCGCTAGCTCGCTCTGTACCAATACCACCCTTTCGTGACCTTCTTCGCACTTCATGATCGGCTGTACCACATGTGGAATTGTGATGTTCAGGCACGAGTCCACACGGCAGCGGGCATAGCGGTCCAATGGGTCAAGACGCCGAAATGACATAGCAGGTGGATGATGTAGCATGATGAATTATTCCCGGTTACGTATCGTAAGTAGCCGCAATGAGGTGGCGGCAGAAGGCAGTGAGATGAACGGTTCTGAGACGCACCGCGTCAGTTCCATGTTGAGTTGTCCAAAATTTCGGGCTCGACATACCGTCTACGAGGAGAGGGACATGGGGGTGTAGTCGTACGTCCATCCGTTCTTGGGGGGCGTATCCGTAGGAATGCGCAATTCTCTCGGGAAAAGCCCACGTATCCTGGCCTCCACAGCTTTCTTCTCCGGACCCTTGAGCTTCTTGAGCAGCTCATTCTCTGCGGAGGTCCGCGCGCGAGGATCCTCCTCCTTGTTCGCCTCGGCGTAGAGATCGGGCGCGACCTGCCGGAGTGTCTCCATGGCGTTCCGGACCGACTCGAATTTCCGTTGAAGCTCGGCCATGCGTGTCCGGCGGACGTGGCGCTGGTGCAAAAACCACGCCCGTTCGATGGTCTCGTGGGCCTGCGCGGAGGGAATGGCGCGTTGTAGTCGCCGTCCGACGTCTGGCCGCCAAGTGCCTACGGGAGAGGCC
The DNA here is from genome assembly GCA_022385745.1 of Cubamyces sp. BRFM 1775. Lineage (NCBI taxonomy): Eukaryota > Fungi > Basidiomycota > Agaricomycetes > Polyporales > Polyporaceae > Cubamyces > Cubamyces sp. BRFM 1775. The sequence continues at coordinate 415,399 of MU278467.1, read as the reverse complement.
CTGTTGCGGATATTGGAAGGGTAGAGGGCGCGTCGGATTATCTCGTTACGCGGGTCGGCCCCAGACTCTTGCCTTCCAGCATAGCGAACAGACGTCTGAGCAACACGCAACGGCAGCTTTTGCTTGCCCAACGCAAGCAGCGGCGAGGACATGGTGGCGGAGAGGATGAGGGCAAGGATTTTGAATCTCCGACGTGAGCGCGCACGACGTGCACGCACAGACGCTCATGCCGCGCTCACTGGACTTGAACTTCATCGGCCTGGGTGTGCCATAATACAGTACTCAAGTGTGGCTCTGGAGCTGCGGTGCGACGTACAATGTAAGCCTCCCCACGAGAAGCCTGCGCAACGGCGTATTCATAGGATAGGTGCATCACCGGAATAAGGCAGCACCTCTGTCTCGTACGTCAACACAACCCCTCCTACTGTAGAGAGAGTTGTCCAGCATCTGCGGGCGATGCTGTAATTATCAATTCCGAGTTGTCGTAATATTCCTGAAGTCGTGAGAGTGCATATCTATCCTGTCGCAACGATCTAACCGTTACTTCCCGCAGGACAGCCCCTGGCTGCGGTCTTACCAGACAGGCCAATGAAGTCGACGGCGAGTCAGTGGAAGTCAGTGCCACGGGATTTACTGTTTCTCCTGTGGGCAACGCCGATGCCAATGAGTTCGCCCTCCTGGAGCTGAATAGTAGGACCCACGCGGCATGGGAAACATCCCCGCTAGCGCTTGAGAACAGCTGTTTCTCTACCTACGGCTCATAATGCTGGCAAATCGCGACCGCTCCCTGGCAGTGTCAATAACGAAGACAGCACGACACCTTCTGATTGTGCCCCTGGGTGACTGCGGTCATCCGCATATCCCTGTTCATACCTTGCACCCGTCGGAGAAGCGTGATCTAGCATGCGGGGCTACCACAATGGAACGCGTGGTCCTGTTTCTGTTCACAAGCCTTTTCTCCGGTTTACAGGAGGTCTTATGTATGGCCCCGCTCCTCCAGCATCGTCCCACTTGCTCCGAGACAGCACTGGATGATGGGTGACCGTATGGTAAGCAGTTCTGTTCATCGTTCGTGGTCCATTCTCCCGCGGTCGAAGTATCGATGACCTGTATCGCCCCCATCAACCTGCGGTTGGAGTATGCATGCTTCCTACGAGGCTCCCGAGGTTTATGCAACCTCCCGACATGGCAAATATTTGTGCTCGAGGATTACCGAGTCCTCGCCGATATTTGTATGGCCTGCCCCGGGTGCCTGCGCCGCTCTGGCCCGACCGCTCTGACAAAAAAAACTGACAAATCGGCCATAGTGAACTAATATGAGCTTCTTTTGTGGCATATGTAGCATAATTTGTATCACTTCCGTGAAATGAGAAAATCACATCTACAATATTTTCGTGACTGTCCACGTCGCAGACTCGGAGGGCGCTGATATCAAGCGCCCGCAGGACCGTACCTACCTTTCCTGGAATTTACGTCGAGACGGGTTTGTGAGCGCTTCTCTGGTAGCTGCTCTCAACCTCAGACCTCTTCTCCCATGTCTCTCGTCTTCACACAGCTCGCTTCTCGCTGTCGACAATGTAGTGGAACATTAGGGCTACTGGTAAGGCGCGTCTACACTCTGTAAGGGACATGCCTGACTTTGCAAATGAAGAGGTATACACCTCAGAGGCAGTTCCATTACACACCCGCTGTTTTGGCCCGCAAGGAGAAGAAACCTCCGACTCCGACGAAGAAGCAGCTCGCAGTCAAGGAGAGGAAACGGGCCAAGAAGGCGAAGAAGAGCATATATGACAGTGAGAAGATGACGTTGGCAGACGCGATCAACGTCTTGCGGGTGCGTTGCATAGTCACTCACCGCCGAAAGCCTTACCGAGACGTTTTGGCTAGGCCGTCGAAGTTGCTCACCCGAATGCAACGTACGAGCTTGTTGTGAAGACGGAGATGGGCAAAGGTACCACGATACCGAAGGGTCGTTTCAACCTTCCCCGGGAAACCAAGGCCCAGACTAAGGACCGTATTCTGGTGTTTGCTGAGGGGAGACAAGCGGAAGAAGCGAAGAAGGCCGGCGCAGACATCGTTGGTGGCCTTGAGCTTGTTGAGGGTGTACGTCTAGTCCCGGTCGCACCGTATGGTCGTGAGCTCATTGAGCCGGTCGCCAGATCATCAACGGCCGCCACCAAGCTACCATGTTCCTGTGCTCTCGTTCTCTCATCCGTGGCATCACTCCGAAGCTCGGCCGTGTCCTTGGTCCTCGGGGCCTCATGCCTTCCGAACGTAGGGGCACAGTTACGGATGATATTGCCGGCTTCATCCGGAGGTTGAAGGGCACAAGTGAGTGGAAGGGCGACAAGGAAGGTACCATTCGGCAGCCAATCGCGAAGGTAAGCATTGACTACTCGAAACTCCAGAACCGTCGACTCATATGATTCTATGCAGATGCATTTCCCGGTTTCTGACGTTGTCAAAAACGTTCGCTACTTCCTTACCGTGGTGAAGCGTGCTACAGGCAACATCCGCGACCCTCAGGCTGAAGCAAACAAGAAGGACACCAGCCAAAAGCCCGGTAAGTGAACATCTAATATCAAACGATTCTTCGGAGTTTCTTGAACCAACGCAATTGTGCAGTACAAGCAATCACTCGAGTGCTGCTAAGCTCTCAGCAAGGTCCGAGCATCCAAATTGCGGATGCTTAGTAGATTGTTCACAGTCACGGTCCTAATGACTGGCGACTTGCGTACCTCTTTACATATAATCACTAATTTCGCGCGAATATCCACATATTCGGTTCCATTACGAGCGGTGGGCGCCATTAGTCCAAGGACTAGTACAATACAAAGACGAGCAGTGGTAATATGGGGAAGACGGCCATCTAATCTTCGCCCTTACTCGATAGACGCCTGGCCCTGCGTTGGTCACGTCGATGCTCCTTGACCTCTGCAGACAAGGATGTGTAGCTGTTCTTGCTACTGCCACCTTTCCGTTTGCGCTTGCCAATATCTTGGCCTTCGCTGGGTGTATCGCCCGGACGCGAGGATTGGGCTCGAACTTGAGGTTTGTTCTTGGGTTCATGAGGGAATAGATCTCCCCACTCCGACTTCCGGGCATCGTAGAACGGCTGTTTACCTTGAGATTTAGGGATGGTCATCCGCATGATTTGACCTGTGTTCACTTTAATGAGAGTGTGTCCGGTTCGTTATGACAGATTCACTCACCTTCGGCTGTGCACCCGTCCAAGATAATGTGACCACTGCGCTTCAGCGGTGGGAAGACCAAGCGGGGCCAGCTGTAAGCCTCATGTCTTAAAGCTGCGTTTATTTCCGAGGTGGTTAATGCTGTTTCCCCGTCGTCGGGACGCAACGCGGTTGGCACGTCATTCGCAGTGACTGATTCTGCCGGTTCATGATGCTCTCGATCGAGAGTGAGTTGGGTCATCGGCGTCATCTCCTCGGCTCGCTTGAGCATCTCCCGCCTACCAACCTCACCGACCCTGCCCATCTTCGTCGCTGCTGGAGATGGGCGGGGACCTCTACGTATCACGACGTAAGAGTACTCGATATCCTCATGCCCAATGCCGGAGTGCTTCGTTTTACGGACGAACTCCGGCCGTTGGAGGCGCTGGGAGAAGCTGCAGACCAACTTGCTCGGACCTGATCGGTAGAGAGGGCATACTCCGTCATGAGGACACTATACCAACATGAGTACACTGAGCAGTGTGGCGTTTCGTGTGACGCACCGGTGCAACAACGTGAGAACCCCTTATGGTCAGATGCGATGTCGACGGATCTTCCAACTCCTTCCTACCCAATTTGAGGAAATGTTCCCTGGCTGCCGCAACACTCTCGAAGTCGTGGTCAATGAGGATCTGCCATGCCAGGGGGTTAGAGTTAATGCTGCGGTCGTGGCGTCAACCTACCATGACTTCGGCGCCACTATCCCACATTTCCTGCACAAGAGCCTTGCGCTCGATCGGAGACGGAAGCGAGGAAATCAAGAAGGCGGACATCGCGAGCACATTGGCACCCTCAGCTCGCTCTGTGACGTTGTCCTCGTGGAATGATTTTTGCCAGCTGACGCCGAGGCCGCCCATGTCAATATCTGCAAACTCGTCAGATCGTTTCATCAATCGAGACGGTGGGTTTACCTCTGATCAGGCGTTTACCAATCCGCACGAGGCCTTCTCGCTTGTCAATGCCGAGGTAGCTGTCAAGGACGGATTGCGAGACTTGTCTTTCCGCCATGTCGGAATGAAGCCCTTCGTGGGCAGGGTCCTGGAACACGTGCCCCGACGCCCTGGAGAATGGGTTATGATCAGCACGCCGCATTTAAAACAAGTATAACGCCCTGCAGACCATAGTCCACTTCCAGTAGCAGCACCCCAATCAATCACTCGTCGCACCTGCCATTCCGGACCAAGCCGTAATCGAACATGGTCGAGAACAGCATATATCGCTGAGTAATGTGAGGGAAGAGCGACCGTGGCGAAGGCAGTAGCGTCCTTGAGGGCATGCTTGCCAGCCTCCCTACCAGACTTGTACTTGATGTCGTATGTAGGATTCCATTCAGGATGTGGTCCGCTTTCATCCAAAAAAAGCCTCTTCGCATCTTGACGCAACGCGGGTTTGTCGGACGCTACAATGACATGAGCTATATGATCACCGTGACGGGACCGACACACGGAGTACTCACCAGCAACCATGCGCTCGATAGAGGCCTGCATCTCGTGAGGCAGCACAACGGCGCCAATTTTTTGACTTCCGAAGAGTGCAGCTGGAGATTTCTTACTCTCTCGGCCTCCGAGATCTTCATCTCGAGCGTCGATTTCTGCGGAGGTCAAGTAATCCACCGTGGCGTCAGGATCATGGGGGGACAGTTCCAGCTCCCGCGGGCCAGTGGCAGCACCAGCCTTTGCTGCCTTCTGCAGCGACATTTCGACATCACGTAGAAGAGCCTGGAATGCGGGGTCCAATTCGAGGGGTGCATTGGGATGATGAGACGAAGATGCTATGTTTGAGGACCATCGAGCGACCTCTGGCCTCCGGCGTAGGACAACGGCGAGGGTTCTTGTGCAGCCCGACCGGAGCATGTTGTATCGGCTCTCCCAGATAGCGCGGATTGAGCGCCACGAGAATATACGACAGAGAGCAAGAAAAAGTGAAAAGCCCGTAGAATGGACGGAGGGTAATGGCGGAGAAGTCGTGAGCACTTCACGCATCGGTTATTCGCGCTAGGTATTATTACTCATCCAAAAAGAGACAAGTAACCGATCGGACCCCCGGTCACCCCTTACATCCGGTATATCCGGGATCTTGACGCGCCTCTCAGCACTCTGGAATTGTGCACATTCCGTTCCACACCTTCTGTCTCTGCTCTTGCCGCTTGTGCCTCTGAACTCTTCCACTTAGCACGTGTTCTTCGCGATGACATCGGAGGCAAAACATCTCAGCTCAGTTGAAGGTTCTCCTCGCCCCGCCAAAAGGGCGCGTTTGGACGACAGCGCCTCCGCATCAGCTGCAGAATCAGAGGGACGGACTAACGCGTCCGGAACCACGGAGGAGATAGAGGGTGAGGATGAGTATGGCGAGGAGACTACAACGTCTGCAAAGGGCCACATTGAGCCTCCGAAGGCCTCAGATTTGTATTTGGACACCGTATGTACGAATTCAGCCATCGTATCCAGACGCATCCCAAGTTTGAGCACACTCGCAGATCAACAGAGCTGTTTTGGACTTCGACTTCGAAAAAGTGTGTTCTGTGTCTCTATCGAACATCAACATATACGGCTGTCTTGTATGCGGCAAATACTTCCAAGGTCGCGGCCGCAATTCATATGCGTTCGCCCATGCCATTCATGACGACCACCATGTGTTCATTAACCTGGAGACCACGAAGGTACGTTCTTCACGTAATGTCTAATCATTTAGACTCACCTGCCGCTGCAGGTGTATGTACTTCCCGATGGGTACCCCGTCTCGGACCCATCGCTGGAGGATATCGCATTTGTCCTCTCCCCAACCTTCACCACGGCGTCAATAGCGACGCTGTCTACGCCCGTGCATCTACAGAAGCCGTCATACGATCTAGCTAATAAACCATACATCCCGGGGTACATCGGGTTGAACAACATCAAGAGAAATGACTACATGAACGTCGTCATCCACTCGCTCCTCCACGTTCCCCCTCTCCGAGATCATCTACTACTGTCCAGTTATCGCGGGAAAGAATCGGAGCTTCTGAAACGATTCGCCGGGCTTGCGAAGAAGGTGTGGAACCCACGACTGTTCAAGAGTCAGGTCAGCCCGCACGAGTTCTTGCAGGAGGTCAATCGGACCAGCGCTGGGAAGTACAGCTTGGAGAAGCAAGGAGATCCAGTGGAGTTCCTGGGCTGGTTACTCCATCATCTTCACAAGGATATGGGCGGTACGAAGAAGAAGAATTCTAGTGAGTCTCTCACAGCGGAAGATATGTCCCGCTCTGACAGACTATCTCGTCAGGCGTCATCTTCTCCACCTTTCAGGGCGAAGTCCGTATGGAGACTCAGCAGGTCCTCGTACGACCCGATACTGGGACGAATGAGAAGCCTCGGTTTGACATCGACAGAGGCAAGTTGTTGCGGTCGATCATGAGGTATGACTAACCAATTTATCTTGCACCGATAGAGATCAAGTCCGCTGTATCACCGTTCCTATTCCTTGCCGTGGACTTGCCGCCGCCACCGCTCTTCCAAGACTCCGTAGAGAAGAACATTATCCCGCAAGTCAGTATCCAGTCTGTGTTGGCAAAGTATGACGGTCAGAAGACGCAGGTATGTCTCTTCAGGGCCGCTCTGATCTCCACCTCTGATTGTGCATGTCTGGTAGGAATCTGCCGGACAACTCCGCCGCTTCAAATGCCAGAGATTGCCACCTTACATCATCCTGCATTTCAAGCGGTTCACGAAGAATCAATTCGTCGAGGAAAAGAATCCCACCATCGTCAACTTTCCACTACGCGGGCTCGACTTCAGGGAGTGTGAGTGTTTCATGCAACTCCTGCGCAGCACGTAAATGAAGTGATCGCCCTCAACCATAATGACGTCCCCAGATCTAGATGCTCCGGAGTCGCATCCTAGCACCATCTACGACCTAATTGCAAATGTCACCCACGAGTCCGCGGTTGGAACCACCCACGACAAGGAGAGCACCGTCTGGAAGGTCCACCTCCGAGCCGGTGCAGGCGGCGGAGAGAACGAGAAATGGTTCCAGATTCAGGATCTGATTGTGGAAGAAATCAGAAAGGAAATGATTGTTCTTGGGGAGACAATCCTACAGGTGCGTCGCAGTATGAATGTTGCGCGTAAATACTTCGTGATTCTGATCATGCGGGATAGATTTGGGAACGGAGGACAGACGCGCCGTCTGCAGCGAACGGTATGGATATTGATAGGGCTTGAGACGGCAATGCATGGCGGCTCGCCGCAATGTCATGAGTAACATCGAGGCTATGGATCATGCCAAGCGGCCACACCAATCCATTGCTCAGGCGTAATGATATTCGAGACAATCATCATTGTGTAGTAGAGATGTTGTCATATGCCACCTTCACGTTTCGGTGCAGTGCTCGGGCTCGCATTGCCTTTAGGAACCTGTGCCTTGTGTCCTACACCGGACTCCGCGACAGTTGGGGGGACCGCAGGTGGATGAACGCCGCTGTACGTTGCCCTGTAATAGTACCGTTTCATGCTCAGCCTGCGGTTTCGCCGGATGCCGGATGCCAGTGCAAAGAAAGTCACTCGCTCTTTAGTATTGTCGTCAAATAAGGGTTTGAAGATGTAGATGCCGGACAATATACCTGCACCGCGTTGAGTTAGAGTCAGCCTCGGAGAACAAAGCCCACTGTATTAATGGTATCATTCTACCTGTGACACCTGCCACAAGGAAAGGCACCGCGCGGCGTGACATCTCAGGCCTCAGGTACTATGAGATCTTCTGGCTTAGAGAGCGTCGTAGTTTATCTCAGAACTCGGCGCTCAGCGCAAGCTCCCACCGCCAGCGGTGCGGCCGTCCAAACAAGTGTCACTTACGTAATCGGAACGAAGACAGCGAGGCCGAACCGAGGCGGTGGCGCCGAGCGCTTACGACTAACTCCTACGAAGCGGCGGTACGAGCCGACTGACACGGACAGCGCCCCTCATTCCGAAGTAGTTCATACTATTTGCTCCAATGAGTACAGACAGGCCGATGCTATGAATGAATAGCGCCCCCGATACTTCGCTCATCGTTTAGGGAAAGTACGCAGCATCTCCGCCGGAACGCGCGAGGGCCCTACTCCGATTCAGACAACAGCCCGAGCTGTATGAGGGCCTTTCTAGCCGCCTCTTCCTTTGCTGAGCCTTTCTTCGCACCCCTTCCAACTCCAAATGGCACTTCGTTGACTACACTCGTCGTCAGGTACACATCTGCGATGCCAATGTTCACAGAGGGCTTACTCTTGAGGGTCATAACCCATATGGGGCCTTCCTGGTCCTCGACCCATGTGAGAACATGCAGCGAAGCCTGCTTCTGGAGGTCTGTTGAAGAAGCAACGTCAGTATATGCCCTTGCAGCTCCTATATGGTACTTGCAGTTGTTGAGGTCGACAAGGTAGCCTGGAGGGTTAAGTCAGTAAAACAGCGTCGCGGTGAGAAGATGCACCCTGCATACGCGGCATATTGCTTGGTGGAGTAGATTCTGTGAAGTGCAGTGGTAAACTTGCGAGAGGAGTTCGCGTCGTTGGCTGGAGTGGGCGACCTCTCACCGATTTTATACGCGAGCGTGCGCCACAGCGGTTGTCGATATTGGCCAAGTGGCGAGCGATTCCACCGGTGTAATCGCCTTCACGACAGTCGGTGGAACGGCAGATGAGGCCCAAGAATTGGGCATGACCTGCGGCAAACTTCGATGTGCGGCCATGCAGAGCTATCGCCGTGTTTTGGCCTCAGGACACGCCTAGCTCGATCGCAATGCCATTGAGGCATTCTTTCCGATGATTAGGAATCGCCTGCCGCACAAGTTTTCGCCGATTTGTTCTCCGCCGACACGGACCGCGCTATTGAGCAGTCAAGGCTTGAACAGATATCATGAATGTGACCAGACCCTGGATTGACATCTCGCCGCTGCAGCACGGCAGCGTGCGTCTGGTTTACTCCGTGGCTTCTGATGTAATACCAGAGGTGAGCCATTGGGATAGGAGAGTTGGGAAGAAGACTTACACTCTTGGAGGCTACTCGCTACAGGAATAAAACGGTCTGCCTGTTTGCAGCAATTCGCTTGACACCAACATTCGCCAGCGCATAAACAATTGGTTTCATGGATGTCGTGGAGCGGACCTTTGTTCTGGTCAATCGCGGACGCGGCAAATACGGTAGATCAGTGTCTGACCACAGAATTGCATTCCATGACACCTGCCATTCCTTCCGACCGGTCGATATTTCTTTGCCAGGACGACTCATGCGCCTATAGTAACGGACAGCTGGAATACTCGACAGATGCAAGGCTGCCTGGGAAGTCAGAAACCGAAGCCCCAGTAGATGGCGGCCTCTGAGCAGAAAATGATGACACGCAGTCGTGCCCCTACGACAACCGTGGCACAAACGTCATGCCCCCTGCCCACACCATAATCATGTAGTGGCACAGCGGCAGAGATGATCACTGGTTCGGCGATTGAGGAGTCTGCCACGAGCGGTGCCTCAGGGACAGGCAGAATTGCCCCTCATCTGATCTAGAACCTGTTAATTCCGAGCACCACAGCCGATTAGCCCTGCCTAGACGAGAGCGTACGCAGGACTAACAGGTTGGGGATGCAATATTTGCAAGACTGCGCTCGCGTAAGAACCTGTTAGGCAAGCGCGATCCGTGACGTCCAGAGTAGCGAACATTTGACGCCAGCCTTGCGGCACACCAAGATATGAATCTGCTACTTGGTCACAAGGATTAACACGGAGGCGGAGGCACAAGACTCTTCACCCAGCGTCGGCCGATGTGAGCTGACGTACCAATGAATCATTAACAGCGGCATCCATGTGTACCTTCACAGTCTGCGACACGGTGTTCCGTCACCGTATATCACGACGCCTACTTGTGGGACGGGGGCTAGCTGGACTGTGCTCATGGCCTGCCTAATGGTTCTGGTAGTGGGAGCCGGAGTTGCAAAAATTCCGGAGGCATGAGGATATAGGCATTGTAAGTAGGAGCGGTGAAACACCAGGGGTGGGAGGTTGTTTATTCAGGCGATGAGCTTGGTGGAAGAGAGCATACTGCAACTGTCGAACTGCAATCGCAGGAAACAAGCGAGATGTTCGATGAATCATGGCTGCGACACCCGGATAGACGCCCAGGGACATAGGGCGCTTCGTGACAAGCGCAGGCGTCTTCTCTCCGGAAGAGCACCGGTCACCACTGACACCCACAGGTTAGGCATAGGCATTGTGAATACAGACAATATCGAGAAGAGACACATGACGAGAATCTAGGAACGGTTACGGCTACATGAGACGGGTGAAGAAGTCCGATATGCGAATCGCCAGATGAACGCAACGTGCAGGCATGGTCGCCAGGAACCCAAGATCGGACGCCGACGCGGCCTTATGCTGCAGATAGCTCAAGTCGCCGTCGCGGACTCGGAGGTGGGGGCGCTAGCGTCTCCCTCAGGCTCCTGCGCTCCGTCTCTGGCAAGAAGCACGGCCAAGGCAGCGTTGGCGGCAGCGTCACGGGCAACGTTGCGCTTGCTGCCCGTTCCTTTGCCTAGCACTTCGTTGTCGACTGTTCCATTCGGTCGTCAGATCAGCTACACCATTGGAAAATACACCGAGGACCACAAGACGCACTCGTGCAGTATGAAGTCCATTGGACGGCGTGGCGGGGTCCCTCCTGCTCCTCCTTCCAGACGAGCGACGTCAATCTGCCTTTGTTCTGGAGGTCTACAACCAGCCACCTGGGTCAGCGCGAGTTGCACATCCACGAAGTTTGACCTACAGTTGTTCAAGGCGACGGTTCCGGCGTTGTCATGCTCTACACATCGGCGTCGGGATCGGTGGTGGCGTGTAGGAGTGATATAACGGTTCGACGTACCTGTGGTGGCCATCCTACTCCGATTCTGCGTCTTGGGGCTCTAGGCCTCCTAGTCATGGCTGCTATATAGCCTCTGTTTGCTTCGCTCGGACCCTCGGCTTGCTCTCGCGTTCTACAAGCCAGCGAATAGCGACACGGCAGAGACGGGAACTATGAGAATGGTAGGGCAAGGAGCTCATACGGTTTACTGAAAACCTTGCGTATCACAGGCAGCTCGATCGACTTGAATGACACAGCAACAAAGCAGGTACAAGGAGATCACTGACTGGGAGAGCGCGCCGCTCCATAGGTCGAACTTCGGAGAAGAGGGAAGAGGAAGCCTTGCGCGTTCACCCGATAAGGGGGCATGACCCTAGCCTGCGCACTGCTGGCTGGAGAAGGGCGGGGGGCAACGTCCATACGTCAACCGACTTGAAGCTGAAGGACGATGTCCAGCGGGGGCACGTTTCAAGCGGAGAGCAGTCAGTTTGCCCGAACGGTTAGGATGCGGAGTGTCTAGCTCACCTCCAGCCAGTGCGCATGAAGCCGTGAAGCAGCCGGTGCTTCGCGGATTCGTCTTCTCCGACAATGAGTCCGCTTGAAGGTTGCTGGTTGTTGTCAGTTTCCGCGTGGTGGCTCCGGGAGGGCCAGACCGACATATCGACATGAATCTTCCCGTGGCGCATTCTAGCGGCAAGGAGAGCCCCGCTTCAACGAAATGAGCATCGTGCACGACCTCGAAGACTTCGCGTGTCCTCGGTGGTCGAAGCCGGGCAGACATGATCGGCCTATATCGGGTGTTCCCGAAGCACCAGAGATCCAGATTTGTGCAAAAGACGGTACCGGGGAAGTGCTCAGGATGGCAAACGTCTGGGGGTCATCGACGACGCTCTGCAACAATATTGGGGCGCCGGGGTTCGGAGATTAGGCGCTGCTGGAAGGCGCAGTAAGGCAGCACACTCATGTCAGTAGTACTTCACTCGACCCTCAGCGCAGAAGCTCCTGAGCGGTGTCCTAGCATAGCAGGCACAAGTCCTTGTTGGCAGAAGCGGTGCTCAAAGCGGGTGTCAAGACATTGCATTACAACCAGAGAGCATCGCATGAAAGCATCTGTAGGCATACACAGCAAGAGCGAGGGAAGCACGGGGAAGCGGAGGCCAATTAGAGCGCTAGCAAGGTTCCTAGAGCGTACAGATCCAGTCAGGCGTGAGTCGTGGGAAGTTATCGCTACAACATATGAGATGCAAGAGGCACATTAGTACTAGTAGGAGGGTATGGGAGCGCGATTCTATGCGTGGTTGCGTCGTTTCGTCTGCGTGGTGTATACACAATGAGCACGCTAACAGTAGCGAACATCGTAACAGGAGCACCTACAAAGCGGACTCAAAAACCTCGTTGTTGCCATAGGGAGCGCAGTGCAGTCTCCGCGGCAATTTCTTTCGCCGCTGTTTTCGTGAGGGAAGAACCGCGGCCATACTCGATGCCGTTGACTGTCGTGCAAGCATGAGTGTTCCCTCCGGCTAGTGAAGATGATGAAGGCCTACTAAATGCGGACACGGTCCATGTAGGCGCGTTGCGGGGCCCGCACTGGCCTTCAACCCACGAGCAAGTCATACGATTCTTTGCGCAGAAGTTGTTGAGCTCCATGGTCCAGTCTGTTATCTCGGTCAGTCCGGATATCGCTTGCTATGAATGGTACTGAACCTACGTTGCTGAGACATCGTGATTTATAGCTGACCAGTAAAGGCTGAGGAGTATCGACGGCTTTGAGGGAGTGGATGAGCTGGAACGTGAGTGTGAGGGCTGGATACAAGCCATCCCCAGGATTATATAGCGACATCCTGGCCGCCAGCGGAAAATCCGCACATCTGCAGTATTCGGACACACTGGTTGTGAGCGGGGCGCCAAGACTGACAAGGAACAGGAGAAAAAAACAAAGTCGGAGCGGTGTTGGGCGCATACCCAGAGACAGGTATGCGGCACAGATTGGAATACAGAGACGGCTGCGCTCGCGGCGACCACAGTCATGCGGGTTCACGGAGCGGGATTACACGTTCGGACCACGGGAGGTGAGTCAAAGCAGCACTTCGCCATCTGGTACGCGATGGTGCGGGAGGCTCTGCATGGTCGAGATGAGATGTGAGGAACCATAGTATGGAGATCTAGCGTACCTGCCGTTCCTAGGCAGCCTATCGGGATTTGCGGAGATTGCATCCCTTCATCCTCACCGCCAGATGTGGTCGGGATCTATCCTGCTTGATCTGTATGACGGTCATGGATGCGTTTTCGTGGCGGCACGTACAATTCCACCGCGAGCGTTACCCACATCGATGCGTCTACGTTATGAAATTGCGATGTGTTGTGGAGGGAGAGAAGACACCGCGGCTCCGATGGTTAGCGCCGCGTCGGGACGAACGGCGCCCTAGGTCAAGGGAACTGCCGCAAGCGGGTCCAAGAGGGCCACAGGGGCGCCCGCATACCTATGATGGCGCGGTCCCTAGGCTTTATTGACCGTGATCCCCGTCATAGGTCGTTTGAATCGCCGCGATGCTCAGCCAAGGCTGAAAGACGCCACCGTGTTGGACGAAGCCGTCGGCGCGAGCACACCCAGACGGAGCCGACGTCGGAGTATCGGTGCACACACATATTATCCTTGGACGAGCATCGCTTGAGTGACATCCTCCAAGCGGGAACCAGATCCAACGAGCCTCGAGACCCGATCGTATTCGACCTAATTGGTCAGTAAGTAGGAAAGAAAGAAGCAAGTGACCGCGCACCGCCTCAAGCGTTCCGGCGGTAAGTCTATTGTGACGGATCCAGAAAACGCTTCCCAAGTAGATCCCCGTCAATATTTCGTTCGGATGACGTGGCAGGTGAATGTTGGAGTGTATCGTTGCTGATGATGGACCTTCGTAATACACCACCTATTGCACGATGGTCGAGTAGCCTCTTACCATCTAATGGCACGATGAATCGTTTGGCATAGGACCCGGATGTGTCCGTACAGATGCAGCGGACCGGTAGTTCCAGCATCGTTCAACGATGGCACAGAGATGACTCGCCACCATTGAAGGATTCTCCTGTGACAATCGGTAGCCGTGACCACACCTTGAGAAACTATCATCGCGATCCTGTACGGAGAAGACCGCAGCTGCATGGATTCGCAAGAACTCACGGAACCACTGACGCAGGAGAAGGTGCGCGCTCCGACAACGGAGCATTAGATCATCTCGACACGGGAGCGGTGTGACGCACGCCCTATTATCACGCACCTCCCGCTTCGTCCGTTCCCAAGCAGTCAACGATGGTACGGGCAATACATCACTTGCAGGCCGGGGAACGCTTGCTCAAAAGCCGCTGAGCAAAGATGTGCTTACACCATTCTAGGAAGGAACCGTCGAGCGCGTGAGGTTTACTCTGTCGTTGGCCATGACATAGAAGGCGCCAAGAGTGTATATCCGCGGGCAAAAGACTGGATTGGTCTTGTCAGGAGGGGAGAAGCAGGATAGAGAGTCAGTGCGAGGCCGGATCATGATCCAGCTACCCACGCCCTTGTCCTAGGACTTCTGTATATGCATTGTGGAGGTTCATCCAGCCTGGTGGATCCGCTTGACTCACAAGTGAAGGGAGGATGAAGTACCGTAGTGCTGTGTGCCTTCGGACCGTTATCGCCTGATCCAAGGATGGAAAACTTGGTAGTATTCGAAGCGGCGTGGCTGTCGACGTTGCGCTGCGACGGATGGCATAGCAAGAGAAGGTAGCGACAAATCTTATCCCAAGCCGCATGAGTCAGACGTTGTGATAAGTGTGATATGCTGAGGCCGTTTCATTCGACAGTTGTAAAGAATACTGTGCGCAACGCACAGGTGAGCGTCGAGCGGCCATTGTACATTGCGGTGAGCACTGACCGCGGTCTAGCCTGCGCGAGAGTGGTGCAGGCTACGCAGGGCCATTTCGGCAGCAACCTCCCTCGCAATTGCTCTGGTAGTGCCCCTTCCACGACCCCATTGAACGCCGCCAACTCATGCGGCTATGGGCATCGGACAAAGCGTGCAGTCACCAGCGCTCTGGGACGTAGTGGACACAGCTGCCGTCCATGTCGGCGCAAGCTGGGGGCCCCGTTGTCTCGGACCATTGAAGGGCCAACGTATGCATCTGACAGAAATCATTGAGCTTTTGGCGTCAATGTTGACCTCAATCACTGGTAAGTAAGCACTCCAACCCGTTTCAGACGATGATAGCCTTACTTTGGAACATGTTGGCTGTGATCAAGGCGGAGGGTAGGATGCGATGGAGGATCGGATGATAAGAGACACAACGAGTGCAGTGGAATGCAGCATTATCGTGATTGAGATAGACTGCTGTCAGGATATAGTTCTGTATACCTTGCCCTGATCGCGAGCGACTCGAGGCTCGAAGGTTGAGTCGAGTGAAGTCGAGAGTCGAGGCCGGTTGGTGGCGGCGGTCGCGGCCGGAGGGGCCGGCAGGCGCCGGTGATGGCGGAGCGGAGGACGAACCAAGAGTGGAAGGGTCCGACGGTGACAGCGGTGAGCGGCGAGTAAGCAGAGGCCATCTGCATCAACGCTCCCACTGCCAGTTGACAGTCCCCCATCGTCCTCGACACCCGTCTCTCTTCTCCTCTTCCATCTTTCTTTTCTCCCAACCCCCCTCTTCGTCGCCCGAGGCCGCGTCGTCCCCGTTCGACACGTCCACCTCCTCCAAGACTCGCGTCTAGCCCCAACTAGCCTTTGTGGGTTCCCACGAAACTTTCCATCACTCCCCGACCGCTCTACCCCCTTCTCTCTAGCTTCCTGCACCCTCGCACGGTGCGTTTCTCCTGCTACACTCCACCTAACGGACGATCTAACGCAGCCTATCTGCGCTCCAGGAACCCCTCTTCCGCATTCCAACGTTCAAGTCTCCCCGTCGCCTCCATAACCATGTCCCAGTCACCTCAAGGAGACATCCAGGAGCGCATTGCCGCTGCCCGCCGTGAGGCTGAGAGCCTCAAGGAGAAAATCCGTGCAAAGAGGGAGTCTTCAGCGGATACCAGCTGTCAGTGCTCTCCTCACTATCCTGCGTTGATTAGCTAGCTAATTGTGATACATGACAACAGTGCGAGCAATGGCGAACGAAGTTCCTGCGCTCCCCCGAGTCGTCATGCGTCCCCGTCGTGCACTTCGTGGTCACCTTGCCAAAATCTACGCAATGCACTGGGCGACCGATAGGCGGCACTTGGTCTCTGCGTCGCAAGACGGAAAGCTCATC
Organism: Cubamyces sp. BRFM 1775; assembly: GCA_022385745.1. Lineage (NCBI taxonomy): Eukaryota > Fungi > Basidiomycota > Agaricomycetes > Polyporales > Polyporaceae > Cubamyces > Cubamyces sp. BRFM 1775. The sequence continues at coordinate 399,068 of MU278467.1, read as the reverse complement.
GTTTGGGACGCATACACCACGAACAAGGTTCACGCCATCCCCCTCCGCTCCAGCTGGGTCATGACCTGCGCGTACTCCCCCTCTGGCAACTTTGTTGCATGTGGTGGTCTCGACAACATCTGTTCAATCTACAACCTCCACTCGAAGGAGGGTAACAACGTAAAGGGCGCCCGTGAGCTCAGCGCTCACTCTGGTTACCTCAGTTGCTGCCGCTTCCTCAACGACCGCCAGATTGTGACGAGTTCAGGTGACATGACTTGTATGTTGTGGGATATCGAGGCTGGCGTCCGTGTCGTTGAGTTCAGTGACCACACGGGTGATGTGATGAGGTAAGCTGTCGCGTCTGGCGGACGTCGCATAGTGTTCACAACCATATCAGCTTGTCGCTTGGGCCCAACCAGAACGTCTTCGTCTCCGGCGCTTGCGATGCCACCGCGAAGCTGTGGGATATCCGCAGCGGCAAAGCGACCCAGACCTTCACTGGTCATGAGTCCGATATCAACGCAGTCAGGTCCGTACCATCAAGTCTTGGGCTATACCCCGATGTTGACTTTCCGTCAGCTTCTTCCCTAACGGAGATGCTTTCGCTACTGGTTCGGACGATGCCTCATGCCGCCTCTTTGATATTCGGGCGGACCGCGAGCTCAATGCGTTCACTCACGACAACATCCTCTGTGGTATCACGTCGGTCGCATTCTCAATTTCTGGTCGTATCCTGTTTGGTGGCTACGATGATTGGACGTGTAACGTGTGGGATACCCTCAAGGGCGAACGGGTCGGCGTTCTCACTGGCCACGAGAACCGCGTCAGCTGTCTCGGTGTCAGCTCGGACGGCATGGCGTTGTGCACTGGTAGTTGGGACAGCACACTCAGGGTTCGTGTTACTCGTCATAACTGTGGAGAATCCAGCGAGCTAACGTTGTTGGACAGGTCTGGGCGTGATTGTTCTCAGGCCGTTTCAAGCTCGGGATCACTTCTCATACCCTCTGCTTCACCCGTGTACTCCTGGAATGGGTTTCTCATGACCTCTATATCGATATTTGATTTTTTCCTCCATACGATAGCACTTCTCTCCTACCCGCGCCCACATGGCCGCCCCGAGTCTGTCGTTACGCGTTACCCCTCGCATCTCCGTACACTCTTTATGCGCCAGACCAGGAGTGGCATGTATCTTGTGACGTACTATTCTTCTTCTCTGCCTCACTCCCCCATGGTCTCCCTTCCGTCTGTTTTTGTTGCTCCTCTCGACGCTCTGCTCTCCGTATCCCTCACTCAGTTCCCGGTTTATATGTTGGCAGATACAGTCTCTATGCCATCAGTTTCACTCCATACCGAAAAGTCATGAGTCGCAGGATGCAATGGGCAACGCAACGAGACTGCACATGCATGCGCTCAAAGTAGATACATCAACGTGTCATGACGGGATTATTGAGGCAAGCGCCCATGAATGGTGATGGGTGCTGAAGCTGGCCCCAGGCCGCCACCGCGCAGTCTTCAGCCACAACCACATCTCTCACTCGTAACACTCTTCAGTATTACCTGGTCCTGCCGCCTACGATGTCTGAAGACGACCGCGCCGCAAAAGCAGCCCGTGCAAGAGCTCTGGTCTGTCGCCTACCGCGTGCACGTGTCTACGATGCGAGTGCTTACCGGCAGGCGTTGTACATTATAGCTCAAGAAGAGGCAGGCCCAGAAAGCCGCTGAACATGGTGCCGCAACATCGTCGCCGTCCCGGGTCGCGTCACCTGTTCCTCGCATAGCATCTCCGGCACCGTCGCCATCCAGCAGGACGTCCACACCCGCTCCCGCTGAGCAGCCACCACCCTCTGTGCCCACGCCATCTCCGCCGGAGAAGCCGCAGGAGAGGAACTTGGCAGACTTGTGCGTCAAATACTGCTCTGACAGCCCTGGCCCGTCTGACCCGACCGCCTGGCATCTGTGTGCGCACGTCTCTTCAGGTTCGCAAAGGAACCGTCTGTCAAGGACTCCGATTCATCGTCGTGGCTGTCTGGCCTCACTCGGGTAGAGTCCAATCCGTCACCGCCCGTCTCACCTGCGCCGAAACATAAGGAGACGCATTCGGCGGCGCCTCCTGTGGCGGCGCCAGAACGAGAAGACCTCCGTGCGTTGGTGCGCGACCAGAGGAAAGCCATTGAATCACTAGAGGCGGAGAAGGCATCCCTCGCCGGGCAATTAGATCATTTGTCCCAAGTAGAAGCCAGTGCGTGTTTTGCTGCGCCAAAGATGGCACGCTCACCTCATCTATATGCGCCCAGAGTCCCGGCATGCCCATGAACTTCTCCAGTCGGAGCGCGAGCGCGCGGCGGAACTCGAGAAGACGGTGCAGGGACTGCGCGCTCAGTCGGAGCACTTGTCACAGGAAGTACAGAAACAGCGGGAATTCATCTCATCTCTTCAGACGGAAAAGGCCGCCTTCGCCGAATCATCGGCGGCGCGTTATGCTGCCCTAGAGCGGAGTAGGTCGCTTGGAACTGCGCATGTATTCATCTTCCATGTCTGAACATGTATTGCAGAAGCGGAGGAGACGGAGCGGGCACTGATGGCGGAGCGAGCGAGTACTGCCTCGCTACGAGATCAGGTTCATTCTCTCGAGCAAACTGTGCAGGAGCATGCGCAGCGTGTCGAAGAGCAGCAACAAGCAATCAGCTTACTCGTCTCTGAGAAAGCCTCGTTGTCATCAGATGTGGAACGGCTAGAACGAACAGAGTCTGGTACGTGCCACACATATGTTTGGGCCGTGTTCGTGACTCACGTCCTTTCATATCATAGCTTTGAGAGAAACCGAAGAGCAGCTGGAGGGCGTATCTGCCGAAAATAAACAACTGCGCGAACGAGTCTCCCAACTTGAGACAGATGCCCAGGCAGCTCAATCGCAGATTGCAACCCTCACTGCATCCGAGCAAGAGCTGGTTGACAAGTCTCGAGATCAAGTGAATAGATCGTTAGGAAGTCGTTGCTGGAATGAGCTAATCACAGATGTCACAGGAACGAGAGATTCAGCTCCTCAACGGGCGTGTCCATGAATTGCAGACCCAGTCAGACGAACATCTTAGGCGCGTTCGTGAGCTGGAAGAGCAAATTGAGAGCGACGATCGTGCCGAACGTCTGGAAGAGACGCTGAAGAATACACAAGACCGGGCGGATGAACTTGAGTTTCAGCTATCCAAACTTCGTCAGGTTAGTTGTTTATTCATTTCCGCCCAAGCCAAGTCTGACTCGCTGTGATGCAGAGCTATGCGGAACTGCAGGCCGAACGAGATGCTGTTACCGAGCGGTTCCAACAGAAGGCACAGGCCGAGGCTGACTGGCAAGCGCGGCATGCGGAGGCGGAACAACAGCATTCTGCCACCCAAGAACAGCTGTCTGCTGTGATGTCGGAAAGAGACGGCCTCATCCAAGAACGTACAGCATTGCAAACGGAAGTCGAGGAGGGCAAAAATCTCGTGACGGAGCTCCAACAGAAGCTTGCGGCGCTCTCTTCAGAGCTTTCCTTGAATGCACGGCAGATGAAACAAGTTCAGGCCGAGCTAAGGGCTGCGACCGCCCGCGCAGAGGACGCGGAGAAGACACAGAAGGAGCTCCAGGCCGAGGGTATCGGCCTAATGCGGTCCCTCGACGAGATGCGGCCGAAGATCGTCGAGCTCACGGACGCCAAACTCCTGCTAAGCGACAAGGTAGACAGCTTTGAGAAGGTTATCCAGAGTCGGGATGCCGTAATTGCCCAACTCGAGGCAAATATCGAAGAGCTGCGGCAGGAAAAGGAGTCAGGCGAACGGGAACGGATCCGTCTCCAAGCTGCCCTGGACGCCGAGCGCGCTGCGCAAGAGAAAGACTCATCTGAGCTCCAGCAAGCCTACACCGAATTGCAAACCGAGCTCGCCGCTGCGCGCAAGAACGTCCAGGATCTCGAGGACGAGCGCACGAAGCTGCGCCAGGTTTCGAACTCGAATGTCGAGGAGATTCGGCGGCTCACGGACTCGGTCCACTCCCAGTCCACCCAACTATCTTCGCTGCGCACCGAGCTAGGCGAGCGGGCCCAGGCCCAGACGGAGGCGCAGGAGTTCCTCGGGCGCGCACAGGCCGAGATGGAGTCACTCCGCGCGGAGGTTGCGCAGAAGGACGAGGAGCTGGAACGCCTCCGGGAAGCCCTCTCCACCCCACCCTCGCGCGCGGGCACGCAGTCGCTCGACGAGGAGATGCTCAACGCGCTCAAGCAGCAGCACGCGCTCGAGCTGTCCGAGGCGCAGTCGCACGTCCGCGCCCGCGAGGATGCGCTGTTCAAGGCCGAGGCGCAGGTCCACGCCCTCCAGCGCCAGCTCTCACAGCTCGAGGACGAGCTGGCACAGCTTCGTGCGCACCAGCGGCCGTCTTCACGCACATCGGCGCACCAACAACAACCCCTTCCTCGGCGTACGTCGAGCCGGGCGGTCGACCACTCCGACGATCTGCGCAGAGCGTCCTTTGGCTCGCACAGGCCCTCGATGCTCGCACCCCCGCAAACGGCATCTGCGTTCGACGGCCTATCGCCCGAGACGCGGCACAAACGCAAGGTCAGCCTCAGCATGCTCAAGGCGCGCATCGACAGCGAGCTCGCCGCGTCATCCACAACCTCAAGACCGTCCTCGCGGAATTCGCGGAGCTTCGCGTCTCCTGCGCACAAGCCGACGGCGCTGCCTGCCGTCATCGAGCCTCCCTCCCAGCCCGCCACGCCGCCACCCACCACTCAGGCACCGAAGCGGCCCGTCTTCATGGACGAGTCCCACATATTCTGGTGCCACTCGTGCCAGGGCGACCTCGTCGTGCTCTAGGCGGCGATGTCCTCATGGATCGCTCTGTCGACCGCCTCCTAGGCGGCGGCGGCGGCGGTGGTGGTGGCATCACGACTACTTCTACTAGTGGTGGCTTCCTCCATCTTTTTACCCAGCACCACGCGGATGGACTTGGATACCGTTCACACCCATACATTCATTCTACACACAGACACACCAGATGTATTCGGCCACTTGAACTTTTTGGGGGGCAATAGTGATTTATAATATACAGGATTCGTAGGGATGATCGATGCAGTTGGCATGCAGGAACCGGCGGTGGCTCGTGGCTCGCGGTGCATGGCAGCGGCGGCGGCGTGGCGGCGCGCTGCGCTGGCCGCGTCCGCCCCCAATATTAAGTGAACGATAATAAGCTAAAGGAGAGATGGAAAGTGATGAGATGACAATGATAGTGGTGACAAACAGTCCGATGCCCGAGCAGCTAGGTATCCCTCATGAGGATCATGACAATGCGTCACATATATCGCAGTAGCGTTGTGCGTGCGTAAATGCAAGAGGAGGTGGAAGGGCGGATTCACGCGCCCCGCTCATCGGCGGAGGCTGTTCCGCTTCGTCTTCAGCGATACCAACTTCTGTTGCAGATCCTGGAGGGAATGCGTGATTGAGTACCGTCTCTCGTGTGTCAGTAAGGCAATAACAGCAAACTCACCTTGACCTCGTCAGGCTTCAAGGTGCCCTTTCCGCGCTCCTCCTCCAAGCCCTTCTCGATGCTCTCGAGAACCTCGTTCATAAGCTCGCGATAGTCCACGCCAAAGAAGTGCGTCAGCTTCGCCGCGCGCCTCCGGCGCTGCTGGAACGACGGCTCCGTCGGCGTCGGCGCGATGACGAGGCTGATCTCGGACGTGAACGACGCGATGGACGTGCGCGACGGCAGCGAGCGCCGCCGCTCCGCCTTGACCGTCGGCGTGGAGACAAACGAGAGGTCGTCCACGGCGGGCGGCGAGGCCGGGCCCCCTGCTCCGGCGGCGGTGGACGCGAAGTCGAACTGGTGCCCGCTGAGGTAGTCGTGGAGCTCGGCTAGCGACTCCCTGTCATCCTGTGGGGAGAAAGAAGCGCGGTCAGCACGCGGGCGCACGGGCGACGAACAGAACCGTCAGATAGAGTTGGAAGTGGGTGGGGTGGTGACTGTGCCACGAGGCGCGGGAGATGCGGCACAGACAGAGACGAGAGGCAGAGGCAGACGGAACGGGAGAAGGGAGAACGGGAAGACGTACCCTGTCGATGATGTCGTTGAGCGAGTTGAGCGAATGCCTATAATGCATGTACACGGAGGACCGCGTGGGGTCAAGCAGGCCGGGCTCGGCGCTGTCGCTCATGAGCGGTTTGGACGAGTCCGACGTGCCCGGGCGGCCGTTCTTCTTCTTGGGCTTCGAGCCCGAGCCCGAGCCCGACTGAGTGAAACGGAACGCGGGCGAGGACGGGCTGCGGGGCGACGCTCTCGGCGATGGAGGCGCCTTCGCGTTCGCAGAGAGACTGCTGCTGGAGGAAGACGTCGGAGCGCGGGTGTGGTAGAGTGTTTGCGGGGGAGCGACGCCGAACATCTGCAAGGTACGACACACGTCTCAGTACCTGGGACACACGCGCACACACACACAAGACGCATGACGCGTGCAACGCACCTTTTCCATCTTGACCGCCCGGCGGACGTTGATAGCCTTTTCGCGCTCGTTGAGCTCCTCCTTGAGGCGGTCGATGTCGTCGGACCAGGTCCGCGAGAACTCGGCGGCAGAGCTGCTCCTGCGGCGCCTCATCTTGATCCTGCGGGCGTCGGTAGCGTCGTCGTCGGTGGCCGTCGTGTCGAATGGGGAAGGGATGGGCGAGGGTGCGGGTGGCGGGAGCGGGGTGCCCTCGTCGAGCGGGCCTAAGACGAGATGCTGGGGGACGCGAGAGCCGAGGAAGCGGTGGAGCTTTGCGAGCTTTTCTCTCTTGCGGCGGCGCTCGTCCTCGGCGAGCTGTTCGGACGAGAGCGAAAGGTTATCAGACTCGTCCCGGCGCCGCCCCCGGGGCCCCCGTGGCGTCTCCGCAAGCACCTCCGACAGCCCGTCTTCCCCGGCCCCTTCCTCGTCAGACAGGTCTATGAACGACGTCGGAGACCCCGGCCCGTCCCCCACACTCAGCCGTCCCGTCCGCACACTCTGTCCGTCGCTCTCGGGCACGCCCTCCGCCGTCCCGATCTCGATGACCGACGACGCGTCGCGGTCTTCGCTGCTCAGCGCGGTCGACGCCGCCGTGTCGTTCGACCGCCGCCCGACCATGAACGAGAATTCGTCGGGGCTGAGCGGAGCCGAATGTCTGCGCGCCGCAAGCGAGACGTACCGCGTACCATCAGGTGGCGGCCAGACCATCTCTCCTGCCGAGCCGTACACAGGCGTGACAACCTCGTCGGACATGGACACCGCCGGGCGGTGGTGCTGGTGCTTGCGCTTGGCGGTCAAGTTCAGCGCAGTCAGGTTTCCGGGCATCGGCATGCAGCCGTTCGCAAAGTGCGTATCGTTCGATTCAGGGGAGACAGGGGACACGCCCGGGGTCTGGCCAAAGACTTGCGTGAGCTTGTGCGTCGTGCGCACGCGCTGCGCGCGCTCGCGGGGCGTGAGTGCATTCGTCGTCGACAGCCCGCGCTCGAGGTCGGACGCGAACGAGGAGAGCGGGCTTCCACGCTTGGCGTGCGCTTGGGACGCCTTGTTCGGTTTGCTTGCCGAGGACTGGGAGGTGCGCGACCGCCGGCTGAAGTCTGGCTTGGGTGTGGTGGGTATAGGCGGTTTTTCCGCGCCGGCGGGCGGGAGGAGGCGCGGGAGCCGGGGTTTCGTGGAACGGGACGGGGACTCGCCGTGATTAAAGTCGTTGCTATCGTAAGACGTCGCAGGGATAGACTGTTGTTCTGAGCGTGTGCTGTGGCTTGGAGAAGGTTGCGGATGCTGTTGCTGGGGTATAGTGATATTGTGGAACTCGGCCGAGAGAGGAGAAAAAGTGGGAGAAGCAAGGTCGATGAAGGATTCGCGGTCGGCGCTCATGGAGGGTCTGCTGCGGTGTGTCGTAGAGGAAGATGGGGTGGTGGTGGTGGTGGTGGTGGTAGTGATGGGACAGCGAGCGATGTCGAAGGAGTGGTTATTAGAAGAGGTGGGATATATCGTAGAGGAGATGGAGATGCGAGCGTCGGTGATGGTCGAGGGAGGGTCGTGCGAGGAGTCGGAGGAGAGCGAGGCAGAGACGGACTGTGAAGACATGTCCGAGGCCTGCCTAGCGTGGGAAACCCACGCGCGTGGCGGTGGCTGCGACTCGTTGGGACTGGCCGACGCCGTCGCCTTCAACTTCCCTCCCGACCTCCTCGCTGATTGCGACGGCGATGCGCCAAATGATGGCCTCCTGAAACTCCCCCCGGCTCCTCCACTTTGTGCCATCCCGACAGGTACAGATCCCCTCCGCTCCTCTGCCACGCTCAGAGGCGCGACCATGTCTGCAACAAAACACAGCAGGGCACGGTATGTTCATCGCGGTGCTGCAATGTATAGCTATGGAAACGACCTACTTTTCGCTGGTGGCACGATTGGCGAACTAGGCACGCTCGACGGCTGCCTTATCAATTCCCCCGCAGTACCGGCAGTTTTGCTCCCCACACTCTTCTCGAGCATCCGCCGGTACCGCTCCGACGTCGCAGAAGACACCGTAGACGCGCTCTCGATGCTCGCCTTGTCCTGCTCCCGCCGCCGTGAATCCAACTCCGCGTCGCTCATGCGCCGGGCACCGCGTGCCCCGCTGTCGGTGAACATGTTCATGCTCAGCGAGCCTTTGCCTTTACCGAGCTTCGTGATCTTCTGCAGCCCGCTCAGGTACCGGTTTTGGCGCGACGGTCGTGATCCGTCGGCAGGGCTCACGGCGAGCTCTGGGGAAGACGGCACCGAGTCTAGCGGGGATATTCCTTCACCCATATCTCGCGTCGACCACTTGAGGGCTGCTGCTGCTGCTACTGCCGACCGGGATTCTTCCTCTTCTGTCTGGTCGTAAAGGACATCGTGCTCCGCTAACGACCGTCGCCGCATGCCGAGCGCGAGCGTGTCGCCCCGCAAAAAGCTGGACAGACGAGGGGATGGCTTGACACCGGGGCTGACATCGGAGCTGCCTGGAGTGTTGGGGCTGTTGGAGTACGGGGAGGACGTAGGTGAGTTTGGCAGGGAGGCGATTGAATGGTCGAAGCTGGTGGCAGGAGAAGACGGGTTGGACTGCATCGGCCTGCCTTTGCGGCTGTTTGGACGTGGAGGCGGGGGAAGACCGCCCCCAGCGTGCGGCAGAGAAGGGACTGCGAGGGGGAGATGTATGTCAACATATGCGCATGTCAATTGGAAGTGAACGCTGTGCCAATCAGAGGAACGGGAGATGTGTGCGGGGGCAGTAAGCAGCAGCGGTCGGAATGCAGCGAACGTACCTGAGCCCCTTCTCTCGCTGGAATGCAACTCAAACGCGGCGTTGAGCACCTGAGGCTCGACGATGAACCTGCTCTTGTTGGGGGAGGGAGACATGGAGGGGGAGAGCGGGGGATGTTCGCGATCGATACTAATACGGGTGTACGTGTCTTGGGCGGGCGCGGAGTTATGCTCGTTGCTGTCAGTCTGGCTGGTCATGATCGTGTCCCGTTCTGTGTGCGGCGTGAGTGGTCGTGATAGATGCCGTCAGGCGAAGCAGGCAGACGAGACACGGTGGTGGGAGACGCAAGGAGAAGGAGGAAGGAGGACGAGGAGGACGAGGATATCGGACTGGGAGAGAGGAAAGCGAGCGAGAGAAGGATGGGGGTCTCGTAATCAGTAAGTAGGCCCCCCAGGCACGGGTAGAGGGAGAGGACGAGGAGACGGTGGCTGGGGCAGATTGCGAGATTGGAATAAGAATGAGAAATGTTATTGGAGTCCACTCGGGGCTCGGGCTCGAGACTCTGCGTCTGAGATCTGACTAGTGGGGGACCCGGCCCTCGGGCACGCTGCACTGCCTCTCGCCCTTACGCCGCTTGCGATTCTCTGTCTTGCGCCCGTACGCCCCGCCTCGTCGGCCCGGCTCCCCATACGCGTCGGAATCCCCTCGGCGGACTGCCCTCTGGTCGCGCCCCGCACAAGACCACAGGCACGCCCGGAGGAGCCAACTCGGAGAGGGGAGGAACGAACGACGTTAAGCTCTGCGCCCGCGTCAGTGTTTGTGCGTTGTGTACGACACATGATATGATATGATATGCTTTCTCGCCGGTGCCGCAGGCAGAGCTGCCACCGCGGGCGGCTCACCGACACCGACGGCGGGAGGATGGGTGATTTTGGCGACCCGGTCTCCGGAGAGCGCGGAACGGCACCCGTCTCCGTGGCAACCCCACCGGAGACGCCCGCCCGCCGCGATCCTCGAGGCACGCCCTGCCCAGATCCAGACCCCCCGATGCACTCTTTGTGCAGATCCCATCGGTCCCCTCCACAGCCCTGAGCGCTCAGCCGCTCGCCCGGCGTCTGTCCGAGAAATATGCGTCCTCGATCAGGTCTGCCGTGATCGCTTTGTACATACTTTCCAACTCTACGCCTGCGCATCGCTGCACACGCCTTTCGAGCGGCACCTCGGGGTGACGATTATAGAACTCATCCATCCAGAACGAGCGACAAGTTAACATTGCCAACGGCATATCTCGCCAAGCGGCCAACGTCCAAAAGCCTCCGCCGACATACCCACACTAGCGCCTGTCATGTGGGTGCAGTCCGATCATGCACACCCCTCTAGAGCTCGATGAACCCGCTGTCCAACAAGCATGTCAAAGGCCCCGCCACCAGCGGTGACTGATTCAATGGAATGATGATGATAATCGCCCCGGCGAGCGCCCGCAAAACGCGTAGGACCACGCAGCCGCCTGCGACCACACGTCGATATCAACCCCTCAGCCGCGCGTCATTTCCAGAGCCGTGTACCGTGTCTGCGAGCCGCTGATGGTGGCGTGCCTAGGTAAGACTCTCGAGATCTCGTCAGCTCTCGTCGTGCGTTGCAGCTGCCACCTAGCTTGCTTTGCGACCTGAGGTGAACGCATGCGGCGGTTGATTCATCATTCATACGCTAAGCAGGAGCCACCTGCGGCGGGCGACGGAACACCGAGAGACCTGGTCATCCGGGCATCGCGAGCCATGTCATGTCGCAGCGCCGTGTGCCCTTGTACGTCCTCGACTAGCCTCATCACGTCAATGCCGTGAGGGAAAACAAAGAACGTGAGGCCTTGAGGCGCAGAAGAACGCAGCTGGGGTCACTCGGCCTTCATCTCAACCCACAGCGTCACCGACGCCATCAACGTGTGCTCGGGGAACTTGGAGCTGCGGGCCACGAGGTGTGCGGCGTGCGAGACGTTGGCAATGTGAGCGTGAAAGGATGTTAACAAGAGATCCGAGTGCGTATATAGAGGTACAATGCGACGGCCAGATAGAATATATGCAGTACAAGGCGACAATGGCTGAAGGTTGCGGTGCGGTAAGATGAACTTGAAGAGAGAGAGCGAGTACGGTAGTGTAGTAGATGCGGTCGGTGCGTGCTCGATTCGATGTACAGAAAACAAAACCGTGGCGGCCAAGAACAAAAGCAAAGGAAGCTGAGATGCACTGTGCTGTGCCTATGCGGATGTCCGTACGCGGCGAGGGGGCAGAGCTGGTGGGGGACCACGGCCGTTCGGGACTTGCGCCGGAGGCGTAGGCGGGGCCGAAGGCACCGGTGTGAGCGACAGAGGCGACGCCGTCACCTCTGCGCCCTCGTGATCCAGCGCATCCAAGCGTTCTGCCGCGGCCGGCTCCACGGTCGCGGACCCGTTCTGCCCAGGCGAGGACGGCGGACTGAGCGATAGTCGTTTGGCACGGTCCTTGTCCTTGGAGACGATAGACTGCAGCGCAGCGGACGCCGCCGATCTTGCCTGCGCGTCCGCATCGGGCGGTCGAGGGACCTCCGGCTTTGTTTGCAGGACGTGCGTCGAGTTCGCGCGCGGAGGGAGAGGTGGGGGGACCGGCCGCGTCTGCGCTGGTACCGGGGCAGCTGGGGACAACGCCGGCGCCGAAGATTCCGTATCATTGCTGGACGATGCAGACTGGGACTGCACAGAGTCCTGGTCCCGTCCCGAAAAGCCCGTCTGCGAGACCGGCGCCGGCTCGCTCCTCGTCGAGCTCGCAGCGCCAGGGTTCTTCCACAGCCGGTAGACGCTCTGCAGGGGCACCTTCTTCGTCTCTGGGGGCGCCGGCTGGGGCGCGACGTAGCCCATCGACATCACTTCCCCGCGATGGCTTGCATGGATCCCGGGAATGGTCATCGTCTTCGGCGGAGGCGGCTGTGTGTGGATCGGTGATGGTGGGCGTTCGGGCTCCTCTGGCGCGATGCCCAGCACCTGCGAGGCGCTCTCCCGCGACGCCGTCGAGACGTGCGATTCTGTCCTCTCCACAGGCAGCAGCGCCGCGGCGGGGGACACAGACCGAGGCGGCGCACCCTCGTCCGTGCCGGTCGACGGGGAAGAGGCTGTGAGCCGTGATTGAGCAGGGGAAGCGTCTTCCGCGCCCAATGCTTCCTTGTCCTTCCCATTCTGTGGAACAGGAATAGGCTCAGACGCGTACTGATTGCTTCGCGAAGAACCCTCTCCCAGAGGCGCGCGTTCTCGCTCCCGCCGTTCTGCGACCGCAGCGCGCACCTCGGCGTAGCTCGGACGGCCAACCTGTGAACGGCTGTCGGTGCGCCGCTGGTCTCCGTGTCCACCATCGGGGACGTCGTCAGCGGCCGGCGCGGACGTGTTGGAAGCCGCGTTGTCCCGGCGGAAGTTGTTCCAGTTGACGGTCCACTTGCGCATCGCCTCCTTCGCGGTGTTGCTCAGCGCCTGCTTGTCACCTGCGCGAGACTTCAGCGTCTGCAGGAATGAGCTGGGACTCGATGGCGTCTGACGGGGAGAGCTCCCGCTGGGTGCGGGGCTCTTCGACCTGTAGGTCGCCATCTGGGAATCAGACCCATCATCAGAAACATCACCGCCCTGCGAGGAGAACGAGGCCGCGCGAGAAGATGCGGAACGCGAGTGCTGCGAAGAGCTGCGACGGTGGGAATCGTTTGGAGTCAAGTATTGACTTTCGTCACCAGGGTCCTCGGAAGATGGGGCATTGTCGTCCTGTGAGTCTTTGGGTGTAGAGGTATTCGGGGTAGAGCTCGACCGCCTGCTCGTCACAAGCTCCGGCGCGGATGTTCGTCCTCGAGGCTCGCCTTCCTCGATGTCTGATGGTTCGGGTAGGGTGGTGACAGATATCTCAGACTCCTCCTGAACACTTGGGAACCAGCTACGCCGGCGTGTTGATGGCGATGTGCCCAATGCTGAGGTGGACGCCACGTCCGTAGCTGCCCGAACGATAGGCGTAGCTTCTGGTGGCGAGGAGCTAACCGATGTTTTCTCGACATCAGCCGAACGTGAACGTTGTATCGGCGGGAGTTGCGTCTCTTCACTCTCGGATTTTGAGGGCTCGGTGACAGGGGCTGATGCAGGGGTGCTGGAACCATCAGTGGAGGGCAGTGGTTCCTCCTCCGGTGCTGCCGGTGTACGTTCACGACGCGACGCATCTGCCCAGATTCCACCTCGATGCTGGTACTGCGAACTCTCGAAGAACGCAATATCGTCCATGTTGGGCAGAACGACCGATTCCTGGATCTGTCCGGGTATATGAGCTACCAGTCAGCGAGACTAATATGTCAGCTCTACTCACCACCTCCTTGACTTTGGACTCGATCGTGCTCAGAATCATACCCCAGGTGATCTGGCGATCGCTCACGACGGGCTCCACGTCCAATACGACCCTTGGCATCTGTGTAAACGCATACCAGATACGGCTGCTAGGTGGACGCTTGACCTTGACCAGTAGGTTGCCTTCGATCTCCCGCAGAACCAACGCCAAAACCAGCTTGACGGTATATGTCTTGAACCGCGCACCGAGATTGATAGTCGCCGTCGCCTCCACCGTGATGCGCACTTCGCCCTTGTAGGCGAGGTGTACCTCCAATGCTGCATCACCCTCTTTCGTGAGCTCCTTCAGCATGGGTTTGCTGAGTGTAGGCGTGCGGTTTCCGACGCTGACCTCCCGGACGACGATATCAGTGAGGAACCCTGGCCGCTTGACCCTTGAAATCTTCTTCATCAGCCGTCCGATGATATACGACTCCAGAGTATGCGTCCTGTAGTAGCTGAAGAAGATGCGACCGAGCAGAGCGTTGAGCCACCGCATGGGTATCACGTCAGGCTGTTCGTCCAGCGTTGATACGAGATGCGACATATCGTCCGGCTTGAAGACTGGCTTCAGAGGATCCAGAGTCGACGTATTGGGTGGGTTGTCGGACGCGTGCACCAGAGCAAGATACCAGTCCTCCATCTCCACGGCCGAACGCACGAAGATGAACCAGGGTGTCGACACGTCCAACGCCTGCTCCCTCGCCTCCTCGCGTTTCTTCTCCAGCTCCGCCAGACGTTCCCGCTCCTTCTGCTTCTGCCGTGCATTCCCGCCCTTCTCCTCCACAACCTCATCGATGTTCTCCTCGCCCAGCTTCATCTCCTTCGTCACGCTCGGCATCTCCTTCTCCGACGCCACCGACGCCTTCGGCTTCAGACAGATCGCATTGCGCTTCGCAAACAGTTCTCCATCCGGCAGGCCCTCTGGGTAGATCACGACGTCGTGCACACCAAGCTGAATCGCCGCCTCGCACTCCGTCATGCTCTCGTCTTCGTACAGGTAGAGCACCTGTCCCTTGAGCGCAACGTACCACATGTCCTTCGGGCGGGAGCGCTTCGGGTCCTTCGATCGCGCATCCAGGAAGCCGCGCACCATGCCGACGTACGACGCATCGCCAGGGGTCTCCTCAAACGTGCGCCGGACGGTGAGCCACCCCTTTCGTGGCCGGGCGATGTCGTTCAGGTCCGCTGCGGAGGGCGCTGCGGTAATGGAGGGGGCGTCCTCATTCTCCGCTTCGGACTTGGCCTCGAGCTCGCCGCGCTTGAACTTGTCTGCATCGGGGTCGCCGACGGGCACAGAAGTGTATACAGTCCAGAAGATAGCACCGAGGATTACGAGGGGGAGGAAAGTCAGGCCGCCGAGGACGTAGGCATAAAAGAGCGCTTTCAGGGACATTGGTCGTCCTGTCTGCGCGCGTATGAGTCAGCTGCGCGTAGAATGGTGGGTAGAACGGACTGACGGGTGGATTGGGTCAACGAGCTCTGCGAGCTCGGTGGTTGGTACAGAACATGGAATACGTGGTGAAAGCGCCTCCACTGTCACTGCCGCCAGGCGCGGTGAGGTCACCGCATACAGCTATCACACGCCCACGTGCGTTCCAGCCACGCACCGCCATCCCCGACCCTCCGCGTACCCATCCGAAATTCCGAACCCCAGCTGGCTCACCATCCCGTTCACGAACGTTGCACAGCTAGGGATAGATGTTGTTTCGTGTTGAAATCGCAGACCTGATACATGCAGATACTCAATAAATGTAACAAAAGGTCTAGACCACATGCAGCACTGTAATGGAACACCGGAATGACCACGAAACGCCAATACGAACCACGTCGCGAATGAAGGGTTGGGTCAGATCTTCATGCCCGTACGCGTGTCTCATCTCAGCCTTCTCGATGGCTACTTCGAGAGTAACATGTCCGTCCACGCGCACTATGAGCCCTCGACGCATCTAACGCCCTCTGCCGCCGCGTCGACAGCGGCCGCGAGAACATGCCCTTTGACATCTGCTCCTGCACGGGCGGCAACTGGGCACGCCAGTGTCCGTCCTCGTACCGCCAGCACTCAACCAGCGGGAACGGCTTCGCGACCAGGGGCGGGAACACGTCGTTCAGCGCAGGGTGCGTAGGGACTGGCAGCCTGTTGCCGTACGCCGCGTCCTGGTACGGAATCAAGCACGCCGATTCCCTCGGCAGTGAAGGGCACGGCGTGATGACGATGGTCGGTATTGACGGATCCTCGTTCGTGATCACCAAGGGCTCCTCGGAGCACTGTGGGCCCGTTCGACCATCATCAGCACGGGTCAGGGCAGGGACGTGTGTGCGTGCACGTACGCTTGCAGACGAGCTCCGTCTGGACCGCGGAGGTAATGCGGTTGCCGTCTGCGACGATAGCAGCTCCCCATGACCCGTACGGCGACGGAGATGGGTAGGAAGCACGTCCCGCTCAGCAGGCTGTTACGTATGGGCGTGAGCAAGGGGGAACTCGGGCAAGTCTGCTGATAGGGGTTCGGCCCTACGTACCTCGTAGTACGCCTCGCGCTCGTGCTCGACCTCGAGGTCGACAAACAGCTGCGCGAGCTGCTCTACATCGTCACTAAGCGTGCTGGTGATTGAGTGGTATACAGGAGTGACGGTGCGGGAGCAGATGTCCGAGACGCTGCTCCACGCAAAGTGTGGGAGCGGTCTGACCAACTGGTAGAGCTCCTCGACGTTCAGGCTCTGTGGGATGTTGCGTCGTAAGGGTGTTGTGGTGTCATTTAGAGTGGACGCATACGTACCAAAACTTCTCTGTCGCCGTGTGGTGCGGAGCAGCGTTCTCCTAATTCGATAGTCGAGATGAGCGTTCTGGACGCCGCCTGTGCCAACCGCGCAAGCATCCTCGCTGGCCCAAGATGTTGTGTGTTTGATTTGTTTGCAGAGCCGGGTGCCGTAAGAAAGAGAGAGGGATCGCTAGCTTAAGAGCAGCGCAAGACGACCAGTCATCTGCGCGCAGGGCTGCACCAACATGAGGACACGCCCAGTATGAGCGGCTGAAGCGGGACGAGGCAGAGGGCAGAGAGTCGAAGCAGGGCGCGGGAGGCACTGCATAAGTAGCCTCGGCCATTCAAATCCTCCGATTGGCCCGCATAGCTCAATTACCCGGTCCCGGTCCCTGCCTCTTACGGCCACCCCCTGCCATACACGGTATAGCGCCCCATACCCCAGATTACGATCTGCGCTGCACCGATCGTGCTTGCTCGTTCGCGTGTCATGTCGGGCCCAGAACACGCTCTCACGCGACGGTCTCAGTTCTCACTCTAAACCGCCTCGATGTACAACAGAAGCTCGTGTGCGATATGAGGTCATCATGATACAGCGTATGTTATTACGACCGAAGTCCCTCTAGGTGCGATAACGAGCGGGAGGTATGCTACAGGTCATCCGAACGATCAAGTCCGGGTGTGCGATCCGAGTTGCGCGAAAGAGAGCGATTGCAATGCAAGAAAAGTGCGACAAGAACAAGCGGGCTGTGTGATGCAGGAAAAGACGAACGAACGAGTGTGGCTCGGAGGCGCATCGACAAAAACAACAAGGAATGCAGCCTCCTTCAGTGATGGAAAAGACCGTCCAGCCGGGCCGCAGAAGCGACGCCGGTGGCTGGTAGGCCCGCAAATGCAGCGGTCCAGTCGATGTCCGCGTTGAACAGGTTCGTCATCGGGCAAGGTTGCGATGTCGACGAGGACGAGTCTGCGTCCGGTTGGACCCACGACCAGTGAGGATCAAACAGAGGCTCGCCAAGGCTACCCTGCTCGACCTCGTGGAACCCTTCGAAGTAGCTGTCCATAGAGGCCTCATCCTCCATGTCGTCGAAAGGCTCTTCCCCCTCATACAGTTCCTCATCCGCACCCTCGAAGACCATAGGCTCGTCCGCCTCATCGGCAGACTCCTCCGAGGCATCGAGCGGTAGGTGGCTGCCGACGTCAAACTCACGTAAGGCCACTATTGGCTCCGAGTGTCGCCTGACAGTGACGAAGTCCTTGGGGTCGAACTGGCAGTCCGCGCGCAAGATCGGCGGCTTGTAGGCTCGGACCGGTTTGGGCTGCTTGATCTCCAGCGGGCGAGGAAGCTCCGTTTGATGAGGGGCGATCGATGAGGGTGGGCCGGCGGAAGGGGGCGAGATATTATCCGCGATCGGGAGCGTGGCGGCCTCTGCTGCTGGGGGAGGAGGCGGGATCTGCAAGAACTCGGCTTGGAAGAACAGCGGGAATTGAAGCGCAGCGAGGTTCGCAGGCTCGCTGTGTCTCCTCGCGCCAGTGAGACTGCCCGAAGTACTTGGGGGTAGAGCGCTGCTTGCTGGTGAGAAAGCGTCGAAACTGTATGTCGAGAAGGCGTTGGGAGAGAGTGGCGCAGATCCCGAGAAGTCTTGCACGTAAGAATGTTGGGGTTCCTTCCCCTTCGCTTCTGGGCCGAACGGAACCTCCTGACCGAGCAGCGTGTTACAGAACGCGGACGTCCAGCCGAAAGTGGCCTCGTTTGGCGCAGGCGTGGTGACCGAGCTGTCTGACGCAGGCGTGGGATAGTCGTAAGGAGAGGACGACTCCATGTATGAGCTCGAACCGAAGCTCGATCGAGACATGGAGCGAGAGATCGGCGAGCGCGCGACTAGTGAAGCCATGTCGGGATCGCAGTCCTGCATGTCTGACAGCCTGTTCGCTCCCGAGAAGTCGAACTGGGACAAGACATCCATGCCAGTGAAATCTGCGGAAGAGAGGTTTAGTTTTAAACGAGTACGGTTTTGATCGCTATATCCCACTGACCATATGAGCCATCTTCGAGGCCGTCATAGAGGTAATCTAGAACGGAGACATCTGACGGAGACATCCTTGCTGGAGCAGCTACTAGCGGGTCCGCGATAGGTAGGGTCTTTGTGTTGGCAGGCGGAAGTTGGGAGCAGTAATATGTCGGAGGGCCTGGCTCAGCGACGGAGATATAAGCCATTGGAGGGACAGGTTCAGAAGGGCAAAGCGAGAGGGAAGGGGAAGCGGATGATGACCGGACGAAAGCGTTGGTAGGAGATATATAGCGAACATCCTCGGGAGTGGCGTGAGCGGCGGAGGTCCCAGAGACAAGAGCGGATTTGGATTTGGATGCACGTTGCGCCTCGTCGTGGAGAAGCTGATGAGAAGCGTTCCATGAAAGGAGCGTTTGCGGCATCTGCTCGGGCGCCTGATGCGTATCCGGTCAGATCAACCCGATACTCTGGGAATGGAAGTCATAACCACAGAGGACAATGCACCGTTTGACTTCAAAGGGCCTGCCGCTGCGCGCAAGGCTGGGCGGGGGCGTGTAGAAAACACGTTTGCACGCAACAATGCGTGCTCGTACAGAAGGAGGGGCGGCTACGGTGGATAAAGGGGATCGAGACGGGGCACTCACGAGGTGTTCATATTCGCGGGGCTTTGAATCACAAACTTCATTTGCGGCATGGCACCTGGTCAGAGGGCTCGGGACCAAGCGCGGCGTCTGATCAGCATTGGAAAGAAGGGCCAAAGAGGCATTCCTGTGAGGGTGGCCACTCCGGCTCGGCGATACATCAGATAATGGACGCTCGGACGGATGAGTTATCTTTATGCGCTTATGGGGTGGCGGGCGAGCGCCAAGGAGTGGCGGGGGAGAGGAGGGGAGACGCTTTTGAGTGAAGCAGGGCATGGGTGGCGGGCGGAGAGAGGGAGGAAGGGAGGGGGATGCATGGCGGTATTTAAAAGATGAAGAGGGGAACTACACTTAAGGGACGGCGGAGAGGGCAGCAGTTCTCGGAAGCTGTGAGATGGTGTGAGAGTCCGCATCCGAGAAACCTTCCAAGAGTGTTCCAAGTCAGCCAGATTAGGAAATGCCACCACAATCTGACTGCTGTTTGCCAACTATCGCCCGCTTCGCCCGAGTATCAACCCCATCGTGCGCTGATACCCATCACTCAGAATATCATTATCCCTCCATCGCACCCTCCGCAGCCCCCGATAGCCAATTTACAGCACGCCATCTATAGCTAGACATAACCGCAGCTGCATCTGTACCTCTGCCCCCCGGCAGTTTTAACTCATCTGCCATCCTCTCCGAATTCTCCTTGCCTGCGGTATCTGCGCGACACACGCATGCTGTCATCATTTGTCACCCGTTGCTTCCTCCGTGCGTCCCTCGCAGATACCCACTCATATCGACTTACCGTGCAATCACGCCCGGAAACAGATCATTGATCGCATCCTGGTACAGGGCAATGTCAAAACCTTCAATTCGAACAGCCTTCCCAACCTCGCTTTGCCCGGGCGCCGAATATCGCTCACCGCCGCGGCGTTCCAACCTCGCCCCCGCAGCACGCGATCGACCCTTATTGAACAGGTATTGAACGGTCCAAGCTCTCTCTTATGAGGATCCCAATGACACCTCCGCCTCCGCCTCCCGTCCTCATCGCAAACGCCGCGTCCCATCACGCACGGTCGATGCCATGCTGTACCGTCTTATGCAGCTGGCTCGCGACCCTCTTCCATGCTCCGTAATCCTGGAAAGCCTGCGCCGCCGCCGTGTACGTGGCCGTCATCGATCAGGCTGAGCAAAAACTCTGGTTGGCATGACACACGAATAGGGTCATAGACCTTCCGTCGCCGCCTTCGCACCCGAAGCGGCCGGCTCGCATGCGCTGTCGCGCGCAATTGGAGTCGGCTTTCCCTCCAGGCCCACCGTTCGCCTGAAACCTCCCGGTTCTGCACGACACGTGCCTGGCTTCTCGCGGCGTTGCACCATCCAGGCAAGCTTACCGCGGCGACAGTGCGCGGCCAAGGCGGCGATGATGCACCCTCGGAGCAGGCCACCGGATGCGAATGCTAACCATCGCAGCACATGCCATACCACCCCAGTATACGTGCATTCAAACCCAAGCTCGGAGACCATCTATTGGCAGTTGCGAATTCCCGATTTCGGCGACGGTATGTATGGAGGGCGTCATCTACACTGCTTCTTCGCCGCCCTGCGGCTGCGACCGCCGCTTGCTTCTTCCGTAGCGGCTAACAGAGACGTGCATATGACCCTGCTGTGCACCGTATGCATCCTCCCAATAACCCAGCACGGCGAACACCAGCATTCGTGATACATCACGACTCGAACATCGCCGACTGTAGTCGTGGGTGACCGCCTGCGAAGCTGTTGGAAGTCTCAGATTGAGTCCAGAACAAACCGTGTACGCTGGGACGCTCGGCCCACGCTCGTGTGTGTTCGCGACCAGATCAGGAAGCGCACGAGCTATATGCGGCCGGTGTTGCTCGCAATGGCAAGGTTCAATGTTCCAATAGCAGCCGCCGTCAGGGAATGTGGCATCGCCGAAGCTCTCGAACCGCTCGAACCAGTTACTATTCGCTCTGGAATGAAAGCCTAAGACGTGCGCATGACGATGATCTGAGCGTGCTGAAACGATGAACAATAACAAGCCTGGGACCCTCGCCCTCTTGGCGAGTCGAGCCGGCATGGGCCCCAATTCCTTGCCACACCGTGGCATGGCAGATATCCAGGTCGCTGCGCCAGGGTCACCTGTCTCCAGCCCTCACACCCCACGCAGCAGAACAACGCAAGGGCCGACTGCGAGCGGCTCGTGTGTCCTGTTTTAAGCTCGGAATGCCCACATACCGTGAGACCATCGGCCTTTCGGACAGGCACGCACCGTGTCAAACGATATCCTGCGTCGTCGCAACAGCTTCGAGTTGCAGCGAGCGACAGTCGCACAGCCAGGTGCCGACTCAGTTCGGGCAGTGGGAAGAAGATGCCACAGTGCAGCTGGGCCACCCCGCGCGCGAGGATCAGCGGTCTGATAGATCTGCCAACGGCGTGGACGCCAGGACGTCAGGACTCAGGATATATGCACACATCGTCCAGGGTATCCGGATATCCGCGCTTCTGCCGCGCTGGGCTGCCATGCCGCCACACGTTTCCGCGTGCGTGTGCAACGCGGAACTTGAGCGTGGCGCTAAACCGCCAGGACAAGGCCACTGGATGATATGGGCCTGGAGACGCATAGGCGATAGCGGCATAGAGATATGCATGGAGTTCGAGAATGTCGTTGTACCGGTGTGGTGTGACGGCTGTGCCTGGAAGCGCGGGTGTGGTATCAGTGCAAGTGAGGGAACGCCATATGAACGCCATGATCAGATACATGCTACGGTCGCAAAGGTTTGACATCACGATTCGGATGAATGATCAAGTCGTAGCGGGAACCTTGCCAGAAAACATCATAATCCTGCGCCAATCCAATGGCCACTACATGCCTGCAATCTCCAAGAAGCACGCCCCAAATGATGGCGACGTTGAACTCAGTCGGTAAGCGACACCTGGTTCTGAACGTTCAATGGAGAGCTATTAGTACCGTGCATTCTCAGAAGCTACCGTAGTCCGCGCTGTCTCTCACCGAAGGCGTTTCCTTGGTATATTTCTTCTCGAGCAGTCCTGCATATGCGCGTTGCTGGAACCGCTCCACATCAAGTAAGTGCGTCTTGAGCTTGTCCGCCATATTGGCCTCCCAGATCTTCCTGACGCCAGGCAGAGAGTCGTTGATACGCTTGCACATCGCGAGCGTTTCGTCCAAGGGCCGTCCGAGGTGGTATGCCGCCTCCCAGGCAACCTTCAGGAAGACTGCGGTAGGTACGTCAGACGACCGTGCTCGCAGTGCGAAGAGCCTCAGCGAAGGACGAGAACGCACGAGGGTAGTTTTCATCGTCGGGTGGGTACATCCCCGCAGCCGTGTTGTAGAACTTGGCTGCCGTGCTGAGCATGATCTGGGCCTGGTCAGTGTCATTGGCCTGCTTCGCACTGAGGCCCTGCTGCAGGAACACTGCGCCGAGCGTGCTGCGGGAAGGTCAGCAGGGCGCCCTGGCCCTCGCTAAAGAGCGAGCAGCACAAGCATATGCAACTCACGCGTGTGCGTCGGCGACTGGGTAGACGTAGAACGAGTACCACGCGCCTTTGTCGATGGGCCCGTCCAGGTCGCTCGGGTCTTGAGGGGTGTTCTTTGTGGTTTCGTCCACCATCTGGTTCGCCATATCGATGAGATCCTCGACGGTGCACTCGGCCTCTTCGTCAGCGTCCTTCAGAGCCTGGGGTCGAATCAAATTCGTGCATCAACTTCTGGAAATACACCTGCGTAACAGTGATGAAGGGGAGACGTACCGCAAGGTACGCACCCATCCTCATGCGCTTGATAGCACGGATGAATGTCTTTTGGAAGATGTACCCTCGGTCCTCCGTGGGGACGTCGTGCCACGTCTTCGCTCCCCACTCAAGCACGCCCACGACGTTGTTGTAGTACTGCAAGGCAAGTGACCGACTCTCACCGCTACGATCTGCAAAATACGCCTGCAAAAACCAGGCTCTGCGGGCACACCAGGTGAGCGAGCGCCCATCGCACACACATCGTCAATGCGCTGACCGTATTGTTGCCGCCAGCGCGCCGCGGACAGCCTTCCAGCCTTTCTCTTCTAGCCGTTTGACAGCTTCCTCCTTCACAGCCTCGGGGCCAGCCGTCGACCAGCCCTGGTGTGCCGCGAGCTCGAATTGCACTGCGAGCGATCGGGGTAGCTGCACGTCCGGATGCGGGAGACAGAGGGCATACCTTGGAGCTGCAGTTTCTCCAGCCAGTCTCCACAGTCCATGTGAAACACACGGTCATCCCTGAGGATGCCGCCGACGATGAACTGGAGGGCCTGCAGAGGACGTATCGCGATGATGTATGATGATCCAATCGGTCGTGCGATGTCCGGCAGGGGAAAGAGCGAGGCCGCTTACGTTCAAATTCCCTTGGATGCCGGCGTCGGTCTTCTTAATCTGCTTCATGTACCGCACGCCATCGGAGAAGTCCTAGAGCGGCGCGGCAGCGCGTGTGATTGAGTTGGGTGAGTCGAGACGGGTGTGGGCAAATTGAGCGCGTCCACGCGGAATGCGCCCACCTTGTACGCGTTCATGATCGCCCACGCCTGCGGAGGCGACGTCAGCTAGCACTCACTTCGCGCGTGGCTGCCGATGTGTGGCACGACGACCCACGCTGGTGTTGAGGACGTTGTTCGCGGTCAGGACGTCCTCCATCTTCAGGGCCCTCACCCAAGGCCTGTCTTCTTCGGCAGGCAGGGCTCGCAGGTTGTTCTGCTCGAGGGCGGTGCCCTTCTTCTCGGACTTCTCCTGCTCAGCCTCGGCAAGTTTAAGACCCTCTTCATACTGCTCTTTGAGCTGCTCCTCCACTGGGGTCAACTCCGCGGACGGTAGCGTCTCTAGAGCCTTCTTCCAGGATTTCACGCTTAACGGCCAGACGTGCAGTTCCTGTCAACGACACGAGGGTCAGTACGTATTCTTGGATGACGCGTACCGCTCACTCACATAACTAGCTTTCGCTAAGCGCGCCCACGCTTTGCTATAGTTAGGATCTATCTCGACGGCCTGGCCGTGCGTATAATTGTCGATGAGATGCTGCACGGCGCTGCGATCAGGGGTGCACGAACTCACCCTCTGCGCATCACTTCCGGCATCGAGATATCTAGTCAAATGAAGCACCAGGTGAGCCCATCGCCAGTGTGCTCGTTCTCTCCGACGTACTGCTTGAGCGCGATGTATGCTGCGGCGCGGTTGGCGTAGAGCACCGCATTCTCGCTGTCGAGCGCGATGGCCTCGGTGTACTTCGATCGCGCGTTGGCGTAGTCGCCCTTGCTATGCAGTGCATTCCCCTCCACCTTCAGGCGCTCGACCTGGGCCTTTTTTTCTTCATCCGACGACATCTTGGCTAGTCCTCCGCGGTAGATACGAAGATAGAACTGCGCGTTAGCTGCGTATTCCCGACAAGTCGCACGCAAAGTCGCAGCATGACCTCAGGATGAACAAATGCCTCCGGGAGTCGGCTGCTCTCCAAATTTGGCAAGTCTCTACGATAGGCGCTGCGCCGCTGCCACCAAAGTAGCAGACGCTACGCATCGTCAGTTCTGTCGCGGCTAAGACGGCTGGAGCTAAGCCATAATAGTCGCTTGACGACGGTTCGCACTCCATGAAGGCCTCTGAGTCTGAGGAAAAAAGATTGACTTTGTGTTGTACAGCAGATCATACCACTGGCACGGTCAAGGTGTATAAACCGAATACTGACTTGCCCGCACGCTGCCACGCGCACGGTGCTAAATGCTGAGGAGAAATGCAAGAGAGAAAACGATCAACACCGGGACGCTCCGTGGTTACAAACTAAGAAAACAGCATAGACAGTATCGAGAACACGACCTCCACCTGTGTGAAATGCACGCCAAATCCTGTGACCCAACTCCTCCGCGTATCCGTCCGAATGATGCCGCAGGGAAGCGTTTACTCGCTCACCACGAGCCCGCTCATCGCCCGCTGCACATCTCCGACGGCGTTGCCCGCACCACCGATGACGCGCGGGGGCAGCCCAGGGTGCCTCACACCCAGCGCAGCTCCGAGCATCCTCTTTCCGGGGTCACCGATGCGCGGAGCGCCATGTTCAGGCTGCGCAGCAAGGACTGCAGGGTCGGATGCGGTCGGATCGATTGGCGAGACGTCGCCGCCGAGGGACGAGGAGATGAGGGCATTCAGGGTGGGGTGTGAAGGGAGGTTGGGCAGCGTGGGGGAAGGCTCGCGGTCGCGGTCGCGAGAGGCGGCCTGGTTTAGGGCACTGCCGTTGGTCTGGATGCTGCTACCAGAGACGTTGTTGTTGCGGTTGAAGTGACTGACAGAGGCACCGCGGTTGTGAGAGACAGATCCTCGGACGTTGTGCCCACGACCCGAGTTGTTGTGAGTCCTAGAGTTGACGGACTGAATGATATCCTGGGCATCTGGGCCGTCGTAAGGCTTGATGGTGAAGTTTGACTGCGAGTTGGGAGATGAGAAGATGGATGGAGGGAATGCGAGAGCATGAAGATATGCCCGCTTCGCTGAAGGAAAAGAAGATGCGCATACATCAGTATGCGATGCATATAGAGGGCAGGCGAAGGTCTAAAGACCGTCGGGGGAGGCACTCACCGACAGTGGCATCGTTAAACACGACGAGGAGGCTAGTATCGTCAATCCACTTTATCTTGAAGCCACCGTTCACGTTATCCCACTCGGAGAAAGCGGTTTGGATGTCTCTGGTCTTGAGCTCCTTGGGGAAGCCGGTGAGAGAGAGGATGCGGGTGACGCAAGCGGAGAGCTGAGAAAGTGAAGCTGCCATCGTAGCACACTAGGCCTAGGGGATGTAGTGTGATCTGTCCGTCTGGGGTTGGGAGGAAAAGGGCGTGTGGGTGCTGTGCGAGCGGCGGGTGGAGACGTAAACGAGAAAGAGTTAAAGGATGATAGAGCTATACGTTAAGGCGGACGGGGCGTTTACGAGGAGGAAGGAGCGAGGAGATGGTGTTGTACAGGAGGAGAGGAGAATTTCGGCCAATCCAGCAAGAACCACCAGCCTTCGACTAGGCGCCGGTGCGCATCAGGCGCGTCCCCGCCAAGGGGCCACGCTACCGTCTCCCATCACAGCGTTAATGTTCTGACAACGACCACTCCCATCCGCAGCTATGGTTATGCTCCTATTTCTAGCCAGCTTCTGACAGCTACAGACAACTTGTTGCAGTGATTTGACCGTTGAAAGGTACCTATGGTGCCACTGATTGCATGGATACCACTCGTGTTCTATGTACAAAGAAGCAAACAAGCTTGGGATGATCGGCGCGCGGAACCGAATTATGCAGGCGCCTGCTGTACTCCCACCAGGAGTCGTGCCCTGAGTCTAGCGCACCTGCACACATTTCAGCCACAGAATGGCTGGTGAACGCCCCTTTGCGCCGTTGTGTTGTGTCTCATAGCGGCGGTGTCCACGGATGTTTCCCCCGCCTGGTGAGAGGCTCCATGGAAGCAACTTTCCGATTCGCTTCGATCCACTGAGGCCGCGAACGGGATCAGGTTTTACGTTGTCCGGAATCTGATGCTTCGACAGCATGAGCTTCTGTCACTTAACATGGGAGGGAATAGCAAAAGATATCCACTGCGAGCAATGGTGGATAGTGTTCATAACAATATCAAGCGATGACTTACTGTTAATCCGCCGCAGCTGTGGCTTCTCGGTGCGTTGCAAGTCAATGGGCGCAGTGGTCTATGAGGTTAGCGATCGAAGGTTCAGAAGGAAACGAAGTCTCTTCAGCTTCAGGTATAAAAGTGAATCAGTACTGGGAGAATTCGCAGTTGAGTCGCGATGATGCTCACCATAATGCATAGAAAAGCGTGTGGTCGCCCGAAATTCCTTGTGACCGAGGGAGGCCCTATGCGGCGCGCGACTGGTTCTGATTACCGCACACCGCGGCATTTGGACCGCGTATCGCAGATAATTTGGAATCTGGGAAATTTCAACCGGTACCTCCAAAAAGACGCATCTATTCTGCTCACCGTCCACCATGATCCCTGCGCGGGTCCAGGGCTTTATGCTACCCGAACGTTTAGGCGGAAAGCGGAATCGATGGAGGGGCCGTGGTGCAAGGAATAGAACCGTGACTTCGCCGAATTCACCGCTAAATCCACACTCACGGGAATACACAGCTTGTATGAGTATCACACGCTTGAATGCCTCGTAGCAGCACGGAGCTACCACCCTGAAATCGAGAGGCTTCATGCTCTCGCTGTAACGGCGAAGGAGCTCGGGGACGTCCGGGACGTGCACAGTCACGATGGTTGGATTTGCGGGTACGTGCCGTAGGTGACGGAGCGCACAGGTGGGTGGTGACAGGGATCTTGTAGACAATAGGTGGTATCAACGAGAACGATGCCGTGGATGACCTAAACATAGAGTCAATTGTAGCATGCGTGAGGTAAGGGTGTTGAATACTTGCCCTTGGTACACAGAGCGATAAGTCCAACATCTGTCGAACCGCGTGTTTGCATTTAAATGTGGTGATCGTCGCAGTGGCGAGTCGAAATTGAGCCGCAAGAGGGTCCGCATCCTCTAAATAACGCTTGTCCTCTTGCACGAGTTCCGTCGGCAATATATGAAGCAAACGACAACCTCCATGTGCCTCCGTTCTCCAGTCATGATTAATGGGATTTGCTTCCGAGTGCGAACGACTCTGTGAACGCCTCGCATAGCCAAGGTGTCTGTTCGGAACTTTGAACAGCTGGATGACCCCGCGCTGTCCCCTGCCGGTGTAGGCTTCATCGCGAGGTCGAGGAGGGTCAAGAGTTCGGCGATGCCATCATGTACAATGTCTTCTGGAACCTGCGTCATCAACACTTTCTGTGCAATCAATGGAGGCGTGGTTAGAGAACCACGAAAACGTCAGGCCGCCGCCGTTACCGAGTTACACCAGAAACCCGTTCGCTCCAGGATTGGCTAGGGTCTGATCGCTGCCCAGCTTTGCGAAGCGAGTGAGGTTGGCCACGATGAGTATTTTGCACTGGAAGCTGAGTATGTAAGTCACTTGTGGTGGCAGACGAAGCTGCATAAACCGTTGCGGGGATGTTTTGTGGTCGGACCCTGGACACTCCGGCGTTTGGTAGATTCGCTATCCCAGAATGGCATTCTACCAATCTCTCACCCGTCCACGCTGGTCGGCGTGCTAAGGACACCTCCGCCTCTCATCCTCCTACCTCGATATACCCTTGGACTTGTCTCGTAGTTCTCGTCTGCCATGTATCACGACACCGAGGCCGAGCTCATCCGAGCATGGCAATGCCTCATGGACCTCTCCGAGCAAAACGCGCTGAACCTCAAGATGGCGTCCTCGCTCGCGACGCAGGCCCAGTCGCTCAAAGTAGGCACCCGCCGCTTCCCCCCGCGTGCCCGAGCATTCATGCATGCAAAGCGTTGTTAGTCTGAAGCCCAGAACGTCGCGAGCGGCCTCACCCTGCGCAGGGTCAACCTGGACATCTCGAAAGGTGCGTTGCAGCGGCTGCGCGTATGCGCTCAGGATGTGGACGCGTCGTAGAGACTGATGTTCGGCTATGCCTGCAGAGACGTTCGAGTCCGAGCTGGAAAGGCAGAATGCACAGATTGTCATTGAGAACCATACATTGTTCCAAGAGAACAAGCAGCTATCTGCACTCCTTCAGGAATACGAGAAGACCATGGAGACAGTCATGTCAAAGTTCCGTGCTCATGTCGTACGTGCTCGGCTACTTGGCTAGTGTTTGCACCGACTCTAACATCATTGTCATACTCAGTCTGCTGCGCAACAGCACGAGCTGTCGCTCACACGACATTACGAGGCCCTCATGCAAACGCTAGATAACTCCCTCCCGCAGACCGACTTGTCCAACAATAACGCCACGACATACTCCCTCTACCTCCTCGCACAGAATCTCCGTAATCTCCTCCAATCTCTTAATGGCGAACCCTCCGACGCCCCACAGCACCCTGACGCAGAACCCCAAAATCCATCCGTCGCCTCAGAACAAGAGCACCAGCCTCAATCTACAGAACAGTCAGACGAGGCCTCCAACGCCCCAGCCGTCCCCGAAACGTCCGACGCCCCCGTCGCACTCGACGCGCTGCTCGATGCCCGGGACGACTGGGCGCTCGAGCGCGAAGACGAGATCGCACGGCTCGAGCGGGAGAACGAGGAGCTCCGGCGCGCGCTGGGCATCGACCGCGCCGCGGCCGAAGCGAACGGCTGGCTCGAGGACGAGGCGCGCGAGCTCACCTTCCGCCGGCAGATCCCCGTGCACCCGTACCCGCTCCAGCAGCAGCACTCCCAGCAGCAGTTCCAGCACCTCCAACAACAACAGCAGCAGCTCCAGCGCGCGGGCAGCCCCGGGCGGCGTCCGGGCCTGCCGTCCATGTTTGAGGCGGCTGCGCACATGGCGGGCGGGGGCATGGTCGGGATGGGCCCGCAGGGCGCGGGGGGCCCGATGGGACAGGGTCCGGGGGGCATGGGCGGGCCTCCGGGCGCGGGGGGAGGTGGGCCGATGGGCATGCAGGGGATGGGCCAGCCTGGAATGCGTGGGGTGCAAGGACGGCGGCCGGCGATGTTTGGCAGGGGGCGGGGCGGAGGCGCGCCGCCGATGTGGGAGGGCATGAACCCGAGCCAGCCCCCTGCAGAACGGCCGTGGCAGATGCAGGGCGGCGGTGGGTACGACCGGTGACGGCGCTGACTCTGACTCTGCTGCTGTCCTGTGAGCTTGCTCAGGTTTCTTGTACTTCGCTTCGCTATCGTGGATATAACCTATTCGTCGGACTCTCCTTGCACTTAGTCGACTCACCATCTCCCTATTCCTTGCCTGTCTGAGAATTCGTTCACGCATCGGCAGATGAGGCATAAGATGGTTCGTATAAGCAGCACATCGCGCGACTAGGTACAGCGGGTAAGAAAGTGATATCTCCGGCTCCGGGGTATGGTATGTATGTATATACTCGTACAACAACGCACACAGCGCCCTGTGCGTGCGTGTCTACCTGCAATGCAGGAGTGGGCGGTGGGGGTGGGGACAGCAACATGTACAGCGCAAAGCGGGAGTGCAATCATGATACAGCGAGAAGGGTAGAAAGGGTAGAAGGGGGAGGGGGAAGGGGGAAGGGGGAAAGTGGGGAAGGGGGAAGAGAACGCGCGAAGGCGCACTAGGGAGCATTAGGCATGATAACGAGCAGGAAAGGTCCAATCCATACGAACGGTGGTGAGGCGGGTTGGGCTGCGACGGGACCTCTACCCGCCCGCTGGACAACCACAAGTACACACGGCCCCGCCGCAGCGACCCGCCTCAAGAGGGTAGAGAAGAAAGGAGAAGATGGAAGAAGAAAGAGAGGGTGAGATAACTGCGCGATGTGGATGAGAATGGGATGGGATGGGACGGGGATGGGGATGGGGGGATGCAAGGCGATGTGGACGTGAGGGTGAACGTGGAATCATGGGTTCGTGCGATATTATAGTGGGTCGTGACGTGTCCGTGAAGTTCATAAAAGCGAGCAAGCGCAAGCGATGATAGCAAGCACAGAGCGGCAGGGGTGCGCAAACGCACTCATTGTTCGTAACAGGGGGAAGGGGTGGGATGGGGAGGGGGATGGTCCGCCGCTGCCGTTGTGTACGACATCGACGTGAACAGATGGTAGGATGAGGGTGGGCGGGGGGATAGATGGATGGGAGAGGGAGAGACGGGGAGGTTCCGCACGTCTAATACGCAACGGAGACCTCCCATCCCAACCCACTCCGACCAACGCCCTCCCAAGCAACACCAAGGACCTTCTCCTTCACCATCGGCAGGCCCGCAATCTGGTCCCGCGTGCGGCTCTGCCACGGGATGCCATACTGCCTGCACACGTTGTGCAGCGCCTGGAGGCGCACCATCAGCGGGTTCGCCACCGGCCTCAGACGAGACAGGCAGCTCCCGGGCGGGGCCGCTGGGCGGAACGGCGAGCGCGGCAGTGGTGGCGGGAGGGGGAACACGCGCTCGTGCGCGGGGAGTGAATCGACGGAGGGCGTGCTGAGCGGGATGAGCGTGCGCTGGAGCTGCGGTGCGCAACCTTCGAGCGCGCGGTCGGCGGCGGTGAACAGCTGCACGTCGAATGCGCAGACCCTGTAACCTTCAGGCTTGAGCCCGCCCGCGCGGCCGCGCACAGGCACGGACGCACACCTCACACGCGTGTGCCGCACGGGAGAGCGCGAGGGCGACCTTGAGGCGGAGCGCGACTCGGAGCGCGCGTGCTGGGTGTAGATGTCGACGCCGGCGGAGAACATCGTCGCCTTGACGTACGCCTTCTGGAACTGCGCCGCAAAGTCCATGAGGGACGACACCGAGCGGCTCACGCGGTGCACGAGCCCCGAGGCGCGCGGCGGCGAGTGGTCGTCTGACGGCTGCCCGCCGGGCGTGCCTGAGTGGCGGGTGAGAGGCCGGCCCCTGCCCAGCGCGAAGGGTTCTCGAGCCTTCGGCCGAGGAGGGGCAGGAGGGGCAAGGGGATGGTCTTGTGCGGGGATGGTGAGCGCAGCGGGTCGCTTCGACGACGCTCGCGGGGTCCGCGCTGACTCCATGGAAGGGGGAGAAGACGATAGGGGGATAGAAGCATAGAGGATGGTGGGCTTGGTCGGGGTGCGAGGGGAAGTGGAAGGGGTGGTGAGCGCCGTCGACGTCGAGCGCATCGAGCTCCTGCTCCCAAAGGAGAACCAGGACCCAGAACGCGTGACGGTCGAGGCGGAAGAAGGCGTGCCAGAAGACGTACTGGAGAGTGACTCGAGCGTCGAAGAGCGAGCAGGTGCGCTTGCCTGCACGTGAGGTCTCTTCTGGGACGCAGCAGCCTTGGATGGCAGGCTGTCTTCCCGACTCTTGCCTTTGACGTCAACGACGTCGACTGGCTCCA
Organism: Cubamyces sp. BRFM 1775; assembly: GCA_022385745.1. NCBI lineage: Eukaryota > Fungi > Basidiomycota > Agaricomycetes > Polyporales > Polyporaceae > Cubamyces > Cubamyces sp. BRFM 1775. Next base: position 367,174 of record MU278467.1, on the reverse strand, counting down.
ATAGCATCGCAAGCAGCTCTGCCTGATGCGAACGGAGGCGTGGGTGGGGACGACTGGCGACGTCTTCGACGAAGAGAGGGCCGTGCATGGCGGCGAGAACATCGCTGAAGGGGACAGAACTCGAGAGACTCTTTGCGTGCTTGAGTGCCATCTCTCTCTGCGCACGCGGTAGCGATAGCGAGTTCTTATCGGTGGGCGAGACACTGCACGGTGGGGAGAGCGACACGGGGCGAGACGGCGGAGAGGGCATGATATCGTAGAGAAACAACCCACTGCCCTCGTCCTCGCGGTCCTTCACAGGAGAGTGTGGCTTGGGAAAGCGTGCATCAGCGTTCCGGAGGGAATCGTAGCTGAGCAGTTGCCGCGGGTGGCCGCTCGCTATCCTTAGCTGGGACTGCCGCGCGGCCCGGGCTGCCTCCTCCTTCCGCGCACGCTCCCGCTCCCGCTCGCGGGCCTCGAGCTCGGCGCGGCGGCGAGCACGCGCCTCTGCCTCGCGCTCCCGTGCTATGCGCTGCTTCTCCGTCTTCAATCGCCGCGCGCTGCTCTCCCATACCCGCTCACACCTCCTCAGTCGCTCCTCGCGTGCTCTTCTCTTCTCGGCCTCTTGTGCGCGACGCTCGGCCTCACGGACGCGTGCCTCTGTGGCGTCGTCAAGGCGGAGACCCCCATCGGGGACAAAGGAGCTGGAAAAATCCTCGTCGCGCACCTGGGCAATGCGTGGGTCGTCGTCTCCGCTGACCTCGATGCCGCGTAGCTTGAGCAAGAGAACTTTGGCGAGGTGCATGTTCTCGAGCGCGTAGGCAACGTGCATCTGGTCTTGGAGCGTGCGCGGGGGAGAGGGTGGCGAGTCATAGTACTCAAGTGGGCGCTCACAAGCATACGCGTACTCCGCCCCCACATCGGGAGGCGTAAGCGGTTCTGGAGGATTTGGCTCTGATGATGTCGACAGGACGCTGCTTGAGGAGTGGGTGCGTGACAGCGTGTCGGAGGGCGAAGAAGAAAGGGACTGCCTGTGATGTGGCGGGATGGCAGGGATCGAGAGAAGGCGAGAGGAGGACGCTCGAGGCTCGCGGAAGGGAGATATAGCGTCAGGTGAGTCATAGTAGGAAGGTTTGGAGTGCGCGGGTGGTGGACGGGGGTAGGCGGGATGGGGCGGTGTGCGGCCAGCGTCGCGGAAGGCGGTGCGGGCAATGGCGGCGGGAGAGACGTCTCTCGAGCGGCCGCGGCGGTCCATGGCTGGATGCGCGTACGGGGGAGAGATAGTAGCAGGAGGGTTGGTGTTGAGAAGAAGAGGAAGGTATACTGTCTGGTGGACAGATGGTAGGTAGCGGTGGGAGAGACTGGGAGAGGGCGAGAGAGGGAAATCAGAGAAGGCGCGGTGACGACAGGAAAGGGCTTATACGTACACTGCCCTTCGTCCCAACTTCAACAGCACGCCAGATCTTGATTCGATTCGGAGTCGGACACGGATTCGGACGGTCGCGAGAGATGTGGATGGAGATTGGGCGATGGGAACGCCCCTAGGAGGCCAACGCCGAATATTCAATATTCGGTATTCTCGCCTTGAACACGCTCCCAAGATGTCCGATTCTAGCTCTTCTTCTTTGCCTCGAGGCAGCGTCTCTTCCTGCGGCAGGCAGTGATATCTCCCAGATGATCACCCAGTGGCGTCCTAGCTTTGGAGGATGAGAGTGATAGGGCGAGTGTACGTGGTAAGGTGAGGAGAAAGGGAGAGGGAGAGAGGCTTGGCTGTGGGCGTTTTAACGAATGAGCTGTCGCAACGGACGACGAGGGCGGAGAATGGACTCGGGCCTCGAGCGCTGGCCGATATTCCATATCCATATCCATATCCTGGTCCAACGCCATATCCGAGCGCGCTAACCGCCTTTATGCACCCCCTCTGATTCTGAATCCCAGCCACCGACGCTTTCTCCAATCCTCTATTATCCGCAAGCCCCTATAGTCTACCGTCCATTGTCTCGAACGTACCATCTAATTCGTCTGGAATTCCCCCGCATTCGTACTACCCCGCGTCGCGGAGGCAAATATGCACCCTCGCTTTGTCTTCAGAGTCCAAGACAATATTAATCCTACTCAAACCAACCTCCGTGCGATCACTCACATAGTAGTCCAAGAGCCGCTACCCCGGTCTCCCATCCGCTGATCCAGACATTCATCCCGCTCGCGGCGTGCTTGCAGAGCATTCCATTCTCCTCCTAGTAGTCTGCCCTCTTCCCTCCTCCGCCTCCTCTTCTCCTCTCCGTTCATCCCACACTATCTCCCCAGAACTCCCTCCGAGTATCCCTGAAACTGACGGCATACCGACCGCAACGTGCTTCCGCGTCCACCCAGGGCCGTCTGTCGTCCGTCGCGGCCTTGACGGATATGTCAATCCGTCCCTGCGCAGATAACCAACCCTATAACCACTCCGTGGGACATTCACTCTACATCTCCTTTCATGCCGTCAACACGAGCTCCGTCGCGACGTCTTGCATGCGCCCTCTCATCTCATTATCGAGCGTACTGCAGCTCACATCCAGCTCTCACCACAAAGGCACGCGCAAACTGCCGCCGCCACCGTGCGCCACCAGCACGCGGCTCGTCCCCCCGCGCGCACATCTCTGATTCACCGACTTGCCGCCGCCCTTGGCCTCCTGGGCCGCACGGGCGACCGCGGGCGATGAACGCCTCGCCCCGCCTTCCAGGCATCTCGACAACAGCATCCAGCGGATCGTCCTCCACTCAAACTGGCAGTACGGCACGATACGGTATACGCGCCCGCACGACGCACCGATTGCCGGAACACCTCCGGCCACTATGTATAGTGAGACGACTTTGAGCTCTCTCCCATGGCCCGAGACGAGGGAGGCTATGTACCTACAGCTATCGTACGTGCTCTTCTTTCCTCGGGCGGGTGCGTACGCGTGCGATATGCCAGAGTACCGCACAGCCGTCCCGAACTCCACCTGCTGGCTACTCACCACTAGTGCGCCCGCCGGCCGCCATCCGCCACGCCCGCTCTCCGTCTGGAACACGCATATTGGAGTTAGCCTTTAGCTTCGCACCCCTGGCAGCCGGGTATCTCTGCGGGCCTGGGCTGGGCGCATTGACACACTATCTGTGTCCGCCGCGGCATCTGCACCTGCATCTGCATCTGCACCGCACAGCAGCACGATACCGATACCGCACGCCCTGCTCTCTCCCAGGCGCACCGCGCGCATCCTCCCGATGCGGGCGCCGCTCCCAGGCTGTCACGCCAGAAGAAGGACGCTCGCGGGGCACGCTGCACGGCGCGGACGCAGCCTGCAGCGACGTGCGTCGGAGTCCGTGCCGCGGCGACCGAGCGAAGCGTCAGCCACTGAAGGGTCTCCAAGGACGTAGCGTTCGCCCCTTGGGCCTGCTGTGTACACGGCGCGCGATAGCGAGCTGCAGCGTGCGTGCTCCTATCCGCGCCGTGCTCCTGGCTCGATGCCTGGACAGCTGCAGTGCGTGGGCCGAGGGCGCGAGCTCGAGCGCACGCGCTGCAGCTGCCTGTGGTCATAGTATCCGGATGTCCAGGACGTCGTCGACCGTTCGCGCGTGCTTCGGCCGCGCAAGAATAGACCGAACGGCGGGAGCGGCGGCGGGAGATACGCAGAACGCGGAACCTCGGGCGCAAGCTCAAGCTCGTCCCTACGAAGCGCGAACGCGAACGCTCTCCAACGGCAGCGGCAGCGGTCGCCGCGGCGACCTGACCAAGCCCGTTACGCGATCGCGGTGCGTTATCTCTGCTGCTCTCCCTCTTCATGTAAACAAGCTTCAGCCTTTGGTCGCCGTCCCATGCGCCTTCGATACGCTCCCGTCCTACCCTACCCGCCCTGCGAGATCCGTATAGACAGTGCTGCCGTACAACGCTATCTGCGCCCGAGGGCATCGTACAGTTCCGCCGTAGCTCGTATCAAACTCTGAAGTCGTGGAACCCGGCATCTGGCCCGCAAACGCAACCGCAGAACACATCCAGCCTACTACGCCGCCGCCGCTGTGAGAGATCTTACGCAGGAAGGCCGAGGAAGAGGCAAGTCGCACCGAACGCGCACATTCTAGTGCAGTGCTATGTCCTTCATCGGAACCATGGCGACATCGCCTCTAGACCCGGCTCACCGCAGCGAGCAGCCTACAAGATAAAGACATATACGCATGTTGCTTCGCGAGATGTCAAGAGCCGCTTGCCTATTTTCCTGTCAGTCGGTCTATGTGGCAGGGCTGCCCACATATGTGCAGCCAAGGAGAGCAGCCCTCCAATGCTGGTGGTACCGTAGCGATGACTACGGCTACACACTTCTGCCATGGGTCCAGGACCGACGCCAGCGGACCGTCTCGACGCCACGACGCGCGCGCGCGCGTTCTTCCCTGCGCAGCGTCGTGGCGCCGCGCCGGGGAGTCAGTGCTGTAGACCTCGCGCTGCAGCCTGCTAGTCCTTTCCCGGCTGCGCACCATAGCGCACTAGCAGCCCTGGCGTGCACGAACCCGCGTGCCTGGGAACGGACCTCCCTTTCGCGACGACCTCGGGCGAGCAGACGGGCGAGCTACGGTCGCGCGACGCGTGCACGTGCACGTGTTTGTGGGTGACGCCACGCTTTCCGATTCCTGCTGATTCTCGAGAGACTGCGTACTCCACAACGCCCACGCTGTGGGCAGTCGACGATCTGGAGATCTTGCGCTGTTCTTGCGATGCACTGCGGTATACCTGTTCTGACGACCTCGAGCGCGATCGGCGCAATGCCCTTGCTTGGCAAGGAGTACTAGATAACAGGTGCGTACGAACGTACATGTTATCTTCGTTCATAGTCTGTATCTGATCAGTGATATACGAGGCCACCGTCGATGTGCGTGGACAAAGTTCGACTTCGAAGCTCGCGCGGCGTGGCACTTGACATACATGGAAGGCTACCACGCACGGCCACAACCATCCGGCGACTCGCGAGCGCGAGCGCGAACTCAGGCGCATCGCACTAGTTCGCAATGAAAAGGGCAGCCTCTCGTGCCACGCCGCGCACGGCGCGTTCTCCCATCATCGATCCATCGCCCGCCATTGAGTGCCTCGATGCCATGAGGCTGCTCGACGCGCGGCTCGCGCCCCACGTTGCCTCCACCCACCCCCTCCTTCCCCCTCTGTGCCTCCGGCCGGCCCCTCCTCCTGCCTGAACCTCCCCGTGGGTCCGTGCAATGCCAACGCCATCGGACAGCTCGCATCATCGTGTCGTGCCGGGCCATGTTGCCCAGAACGGGCAGCCTCGAGCCGTCCTGCTGCTGCTGCTGCTGCAACATCTGGGATCGTCCGCGGCGATGGCGATGTGTCTCCGCACCGGCCCCGAAGACATGCCCGAGTGCCTTGCAGTGCACTAGTACAGTACTGTTGCGCGACATGACGAGCCGTGGGCACGGGCCTCTCCAAGAGTCTCACTGCGTTCATGTCCGTCCTGGAAGATCGCTGTGGTCAGTATGACGACGTTACGATATCCACCGTCCACCACCCCCCTGGACTGCGCGCGGCCTGCAGCAACGCGCTGACGTTGCTGGAGTTGGACCTGGACCTGGAACTGGAACGAGACTTGACCGTCACCGTCACCGGCATGCGTCTCGCTACAGCGTCCGGCGGGTCTACTAAGTCCGGCCGGAGGCACATTAACGCACGGCTGCGACGGGCATTCGCATCATCTCCGGACGCGGCGAGAAAGGGCGGAAATATCGCCGGAACGTGGCTCGGGCGCATGACGTGCAACATAGGCGTACGGCCGCAGCTCGTCTCGTCAAGTTCTTTCTGGCAATACATGCGATGCGAGGGCTCGCAGTGGGGGTTTGAGGCGTATTGAATACAGAGAATACAGATGCGGATGCGGCGTCGTCAATCAGGCTCGGTCGCCCTGTGTGTGGCGCATAAAGCATCGTTGACTGATCGAGACGCCATTCAGTGCAGGATCTGTTTCGGCCAAGATCCAGGCGCGTCGCTCGCGCAGCTCGAGGGCGCGCGTATGCCTGTTACGTCTTGGATGCACCCTTGACACCGGTCAGAACATGGAACAGGAGATCGGCTGTGCCCTCGCGGGGTGGAAGAAGCTGATGGTCGAGCCACAGGATGTGCGCGTAGCATCATGCATTGCTCTCTCGACGTCGTCTGACCACCCTCCCCAGGCCCAGCCTCGGTCGCCTTCGAATGTGAAGGTGGCTCGGTGCGCACACACTGCAATGGGCAATGGGGTGCCCGTCAAGAGCCCGCGTCCCGCCAGCCGTCACCGGGGCGCGCCTGGAGACCGGAGCGCTCGCTCGAAGCACTGGGTGAAAGGACTGTGATGACGCGTATGTGTGCATGTAGCGGGCCATTCATCGTGCAAACTCAACCAGAAGCCGACCAAACTATCCCCCGTAGCTATCGGCAGCGCGAGAGGAGGTGGGTATGGGGTCACGAGTGTCCCCCCGAAGGCCCTGCCGCGGCCTTCTTGTGTGGAGACCCTTCGCGCAGCGCAGCGGATCTCAGACTCGCTTGCTCCTCGAGGGTGTTCCTCCACCTGTGCGCCGATCTCTGTCTCTCTCTCTCTCTCTGTCCCTCGATTCTCCGTGTTCTGGCCCGCACAATGCTGACTGTATGGATCTGTAGGGACCTCTTGAGCATCGCTAGGCGTTCGCACGATCCCATCGATGGCATCCGAGCGCTCGTGCGCGAGTTTCGCTGGGAAACATTGGCCTTTGCTTGCCACTCGCCAGTGGTCTTGTGACAGTGCACGCCCTCCTCTTTGTCGCTCTCGAAGGATACCCCAAGGTCTGGACGGCCTTCTTCGCACCCCACGACTGCATGGATGTGATGCGAGCTTGGGGCTTAATGAGACCCTCTGTTCCTGTCACATCTGCTGTAATCTGCTGTGGCTATTGAAGTCCCGCGTCAACTCGATCGCTGGCATCCTGTGGACGACGTGCTCATTCGTCCATTCGTCGCTGCGGTGCCATCGTGAGCTCTCGCCACGCTCAGCCGACCACGGTCTCGTCTCCTTGCGTTGTCGGATGACCACTGGGCTCCTGTTCTGTGCGGCGGGATCTCACGATGGGCTTGCTAGGGTGTGGTACTGAACGCCCTCGAAGTTTTCCTGTATTGGCATTCAGAGTTGGCTAGAGCGTTTCGTACCCTGCTCGTGAGACGTCGAGGCCGCGGATTGGGTGCATGGTATTCACGTAGGACGCCTCAGGGGCTCCGATGCCACTATCATCATGACCTCCTTTCGTCCAGCCCAGTCGTTGCCGCTAGGTAGTGTGCTTCTTGTGGCATCGAAGAGACCCTCGGTCAGACTCGATTACCACGCGCAGCCCAAAGCCTCTGCTCTGGAGCAGTGCTCCCAGCTTGCCACTTTGAGCCCCTTCTGCAATGGAACGCGGGTTCGTCGTATGCCGCACTACCACAGCAACCAACTTCGCTGCGTTCCACGTCTCGCAAAGGTATTGAAAGCCGGCTTGCTCAACGACACCTCCACCTTCCGATCATTCGCAGTGCTCTTCGACTTGATTTCGACACCTTCTTTCCTTCCTTCGGCATGCGTGGCAACTCTCCGCGCTACCGCAAGACCCTGGCTCATAGTACGCACCCTTGTTCTGCCCCCTTCTGGCTTATCTACACACTCTCATGCACCCACAGGAGAGCCCTGCGTTCGTTCCGGGTCCACCGCTCCTGTCGACACTAGGGGGTATGAACCGCTGACCGATACTGCTCAGGTACAGATTTGGTGGCGTCGAGGACGCTCGTGTCGACATGCCTGCGATGACAAGAGGACTGCCCGTCTCGGGAGCGAGAAGATTCCAGCGCAGCGCCGGCAGCGGACAGCAGACTAAGGGAAGTCCTCCCGAATCCTGGTGCGGCCCGTTCCTTTGGGTGTTCCCCGGAGCTCCGATGCAAGGAGCTCCAGTGACTGTAGCAGCGGAGACCCCTCTACGAATCCGAACTGGACGTAAGCGGCGCCCCGCTACCAGCCAACCGCCCTCGCCGTAGCACATGCAGCTGCTTGAGAACGTCGCCTGCCACAGGGTCGACGACAGCCCGCTCAGCAGGTTCGTACGCGGCACGCTTCTTCCGCGAGAGGGCTTCGCGCTGGGAACGAGAACGTGCTGGGCCATCTCGCGAATCGCCACCAAGCGAGTCGCGACGCTCGAACATGAATACGGCTGGGCAGTGCTTCGCGCTGCCGCAAGCGCAAACACAACCTTCCGCGTTCTCCTCGATCATCGATCCTTATCGAGGGCCTCGCGCATCCGACATCGTACCCCAGACCACAATTCGTGTTGAGCGAGGTCGGCAAGATCTCCCCTGTGGCGAGCTAACGTGGGGTCGCCGAATCGCAGGATGGAATTCATGAATGCCCGTGCCAAGATCAGATTCCCTTTCCAGTCCCCTTCGGTATCTGTACACGTTGCGGTGTCCTATCGATGCCTGCGACGCTACCGCCCTTGGCTCTGGCTCCTGCTGATGAGCAATCGCTCAAATTCCAGACCCGAGGTCCTGGCTGCTCGAAGGGACGCGCGCAGTGGAGCCGGATGCTCTGCGCTGGACACGCCTGCTGCTCACCGATGTCGTCGTACGCTGTCGCGCTCTTCAACCTTTGACGAGTGCCGGATGAGGTGCTATGAATATATGGCCGATAGTCGCCGAGCACGACGTCACGCAGAGCAAGGAAGCTAGACAGAGCCCGCACGAAGCTCGTCTTGTCAGCACGCGCTGCTCCAGTACTCACTCGACACCATGCTGCCCATCCCGGCTCCTGAACGAGAACATCGGACGCAGCGGTATTAGTTTCACCAAAGCTCCTTTTTATACACCTTAGTTTCAGAGTACAAGACGTTTCTATTCCTCCTTGATGTCGGCGACTTACTGCCCTTACATGATAGGTCTACCAGCACCCCCACACTGGTCGTATCACTGCTTCTCCGGATCCTGGACGTCGATGTCTGGTTCTAGCTGCCGTCTTTCTGACGATCCCCAGGCCGGCCGAGCGACTCCACACCGTACCAATACAATTCTCCTATCCCGAGTGTCGGTCCTCCCCTTTCTGGATCACACGATGTCGACACCCGCCATTTGCTTTCTATACAGAACTCAGGTGTACGCTGTCATTATCACGTTCACTGTCCCGGGGTGCAGCCTAGCCCTGTGGCCCCGTGCTGGGTGCAATTGCAGTGGATCCATGTCATCGTCGCCGTCATTATCCGTAGTGCGTACTCAGGTGCACACAGGGACCGCAATGCTTGCAGCGTCCATCGTCAGTCACTCGGCTAAGTAATAGATGACGTTCAAATGACAAGTACAGCACATGATTTGAGTCGGCCGTCCGCTGACCTGGTACGTCGTACTATCGGATAACTGTAACGACAGCTCTGGTAGCTTCAAGACGTGCGTTCATGTATCATATCGGCTACCCATTTTTGTATCAGGGCGTATAGGGACACCGTGGTGCATATTACCACTCTAGAGCGATGCGTCCTAGGATCTGGTTATGATTCGCCGAAATTAAGAGGGGCTATCGCGCGTTTCCACTAGGGCCGAATGCCGCCCAACACGAGCCCCAACTCTTATCTACAACGGCCGTCGAGGCAGTGGACCACGCGCAGACGTCGTAGATATCGGCGACCCTGAGAATGGACTCGGGCCCAGTATTGTAACGGCTGTTCAACGGGGCTATGACGTCCTCTTTTAACCACCGCCAGATAGAACAGCGCAGCGACAGAAGGTTCTCGTGTAAAATGCTGATGTTGAATCATAGTGGACTGCTCGATGATAACCACGACACTTGATGCTGAGAAAACATGACGTCTTTGTTGGTGATTGAACGTAGGGATGTATGATACAGAATACAGACAGCGGATAACGACAGGGGGGCCCAGAGGCAAACACAGATACACACTGACACGAAGTTATGGATGCACATGTTACACCCGAAAAGAACAGCCGAAAGGAGAATAAGAGCGATTGGGCAGGTGGTTGCTTGTGGCGGGGCTGCGGCTGGGAAGGCGTTGGGCGTCGCGGGTTGAACGGTTGAGTTGTCGGGATCTCTTCGTGGGCGGAGGGTAGCGCGTTGAAGGCGGAGATGGCGGTATGACAGTAGGTTGATGAACAGGAGGTGAAACGACAGTACGGAGGCTTCGATGCACCGCAGAAGTGATAGGACGCCGCTGAAGCTATATGATGAAAAGTTAAAATTCGCAGGTCTGAGAAAGGAACCTACTGAGACGACGTGCACTTTGTTTATCTGACAGTTGAGTACGTTGCTGCTGGTTTGAGCCAATGTCTGCAAACGTTATGGTGTGAGTAATGCATACGGATGCGATAGCACCATGGTACTCCGACCTGATTACATCCCACCGCCGGCGGAATAGGCCCTTGCGCGGCCCATCCGAGGGCGGACCCATTCCTTGCTCTTTCGCCTTGCTTCAGAATCCGGTACCCGAGCCAAGTTGGCGCTCGGGCCTCCGAGAGCACCCGCTAGCGAACTAGAGTTGCTATCGAAGAAGGGCAGGATTGGCGGGGACAGGAAACCAGAAGGCAGCGCAGGAAAGAAGGTATTGTCGGCAGCAAAAGACACAGATTTGGCCTGAGGCAGGTCCCGCTCGCGGAGGATAGGACTTGCCAATACGTCGTCCAGAGCCAGAGCGTCAGAGGAGAGCGTAGTATTTTGACCAGTCCAGTCACTAGAAGCAGGCAGATCGAGAATAGCGCTCAGTGCACTCCAGAGCTCCGAGTCTCGTTGCTGAAGACAGTCGGTAGACGAAGCCAGAGACTGATCTTCTACAAGAGCTAGTCCATAAGTACTGCAAGAGACACTGTTAGACGACGAGTCGGGAAGAAAGTCCTGGTAATAGATCTCCGTCTGCCTAGACATGTGGGCCTTGTAGGTTCCGACACACTCTTGGATACCGTCAGCAGGACCGAGAACACGAGAGAGGGTCTCGTAGCAGACTGCCCGCTGGCGCTGGTCAAGTACATTTGCCTCGTCTGTCGCGAAGACGACATCGATTTGCGGGTCCCTGAACCTGCGGGAATAGCCTGACGGAGGGCGGGGTGGTAGCGCGATTGTAGAGGTCACTTGGCGGAGTGTCTGGCTGGCGGAAGGAGCAGGTCTCGCGTACGTATCACTGGTGACCGAAGAGGGATGCACGATGTAGGGTACCTCGGGTCTATGTCGAACGATACCGTGATGATCCAAAGAGGATATCACAGGATGTCTACCTTTCGTAGGAGGAGGTCGAAACTCCGATGCAAGCACAGGAGGCGTAGGCAAGGCAGGTGAAGATGGCGCACTGTCCGTCGCTGCGTCGCTCAGACTGGGGCAGGCCCGGACAGATGGGATGGCGGGTGCGATACTCCGACGGATGCGCCTCTGAAGGAAGGAAATTAGGTCAGTTGTATGCGCATATAGCCAGGTGAGTATAGAGAGAGACGGACCTGCGTGCGCATAGCGTCTGTTTTTTGTTCCACAGTAGCGCGCTTGTCTTCTTTGGTGACCCTGAGGCCTTTGCTATGGAACCAGTCGTAGATATGTCGTCGATCGACCTTGTGGCGCTGCTGGATCTGCTGTCGGATGGCGAAGGAAGGCATCTCGACGGCCCCGGGCTTGACGTAGCTCTCGAGCTCTTTCACGAGCTCGGGGCCAAGGCGCACTGCAAGGGATTCCGGATTGACGCGTCTCCTCGTCGAGGTTGGCACCGGAGGAGGCGAATGGGTGTCCACGAGCAGGTGTCTGCTGTACGGGTCCTCTGCAGCCATGCTCCTGCTGATGCGCAAAGGCTCGAAGTCCGACGGTGCTGAACGCTTCGCTGGGATGAAGGTATCGCAGCTCGACCTGGTAAAAGACATGTTAGGCAAGATAATAACAAGAAGTCGTAAGTCTAGGTTTTTTCTGGGGGAGACGCGATGAGGATGATGAGAGTCGTGAAGAAAGAGAGGACGTGCCATATCCCGAGCTTTACTTCACCTTGCCTTCACCTCCTCAGGACTCCGGTCACCCCGGATAGTGCCGTGGGACACACATGTCTTGTCTGCGTTACTTTCGGCCGCCTTTACAATACCCGCTCAGGTGGTTCAGACAGTCCACGTCGGTCGCACTGGGCTGCGCTGGCCCAAAGTCACGGAGTGGGCACATCGTCTATGTGTGCATGTGATTACTGCAATATATGTAAGTTATCCCAAGATTAGGACGTCCGTTTCACTACCCGCTCCGTCAGCACCTCCAGAGCCCCCTTGGCCTCGCTGTCGGGCAAGACACCAAGGACCTCCCTCGCCTTCTCCGCATGTGCCCGAGCAAGCTCGCGCGTACGCTCGACGCCGGATGACCTCCGCACGAGATCCCTTGCCTGTGCAGACGGAGAGATCGTTGTCAGCACCCAGTAAGCATTACTGAATATGCGATCGGTGCCATACCAGCTCGACATCGCCAGGTTGCTCGAACTTGCGCTTGATGAGCGGGCCCATCTCTGGGTGTTCCTCCCAAGCAAACAGCGCAGGTCCAGTTGCTAAACCCAGCTGGAGATCCGCTCCTCCAGGCTTGCCCAGCGTGGCATCTCCCGCTTCGTAGTCCAGGATATCATCCACAAGCTGGCCATTCGATGGTCAACAAGTTGTTCGGTCGCAATAAACATGAGCTTACCTGGAATGCGATGCCGAGGTTGCGGCCATACGCGTAGGCGACCTCCTTCCACACCTCGCCCTCCTTGCAACCGCCCAGAACAACCGCCGCCCGTGCGCCCTTCGCCATCAGACTGGCTGTCTTGAGGTAGGTCTTCTGAAGGTAGATGTTCCAGTTGTCCTGCCCGACCGTCGGCGACAAGCCCGCAATGCCGAGTTCGTCTGCATGGACGGACTTGAGTTGCAGAATTTCGCCTTCTACAAGGTTCGCAATGACGCTCGCAATGAGCTCGACGACCTCGTTCTCGCCTAGTCGGGACAGCGCAGCACTCGTTCGGCCGAGGAGGAAGTCTCCTGCCAAAACGGAAAGCTTGTTCCCAAAGGCAGCAGGGGCGGATGCTGCACCTCTACGCAGAGGCGACTTGTCAATGACGTCGTCATGCAAGAGCGACGCGACATGAATCATCTCTACTATCTGCGCAAGCCGCACTTGCGTTGGCAGGAGTGCCAGCGGCGACGCGACGGTGGGAACATGGAGTGTTGGTGGGAAGGGAGGAGGTAAAGGCGGTTGGTGCGGCGGTCGTGGCGACCGGAGGGTGAAGGAGCTCTGGAACGACGCGGTATGGTCAGGCATGTTCGGGTTCCAGTCATTCAAGACGTCGGCACGCGTCAATGGGCGGTCAAGCTCTTCCGCCCGCCCGCCTGCGCCCTCGCACTCGGCAGCCCACTTCTTGAGGTACCAGCCGCTGCCGAGACCATTTGTTGCCTGCGAGAACAGAAGAACGAGGAGCGGTCTGAGCTGTTTTGAGGGGTGCAGGAAGTAATATTTCGCAATTTCGGTGAGGGAAGGATGTGACGAGCCGAGGAGGTTGAGCAGCGTCTCCCTTAGCTCCTTCAACTGCGGCGCAACGAGCGCATAGGGGTCTGGACGAGCAGGTGGTTTGGGCGTGCTTGCTGTAGTACGATATGTGTCATTTGCGAGAGGCGCCTGCGGTTGTGCTGGGGAAGCCTTTTTCTGTTGGACGTGTACGCTGTAATTTCTATGCGCGCGAGCCCGCGTGACCGAGGCGGGCGGTGGTAAGCAAGGCCGGCGGACCCCAGCAACAGAACATCGTCTCATGACCAGCAAGGACGCTACCGCAGGCGTCGAGCGAGACAGCGAGGCAAAAGAGGGGAGAGGGGGAGAGCTGACGTTGGCGGACGTCGAGGGCTCGGAGGGAGGAGGATGAGGTCGGATGAGACAGCGCCCGACGTGCCCGCGTCCGGCGTTCGTCGCGTTGGGCGCGTCCGCGGTCCGACTGCAGAGCATGACGTCCTTCGGTTCTTTCAACGCTGCCACAACCCCGCCTCTCAAACTCGACTTTCACGCAATGCATACGTACCTGCGGCCCAAGGCATCGGCTAACGTATTCATTTCTCTGTCATTTGGACGTGTGCGACTCGAGAGCCGCAGTAAAGCCACTAGATTCGCTCCTAGGTACTCCCCGGGCACCGGCAGTAATGGCAAGCGCAGTATCACGCAATACGCGGCTGACTGGAAGAACTGACCGCGCCATTGTCTGGCTACAAGCGAAAGCAAGAATTAGTTGTTGATAGTGAGTGCAGAATTGGGTCGAATCACTTAAAGCTCACCGTATCCCCTTCTAGCTCGCAGCCGTTTGGAGGAGGGCTGAACTTACCTATGAACGTTTGAACTTCTGAACTACGGAGATGGTGGCATGCCTCAGGCTCGACGCCGATGGTACTCTTGAAGGTTTGCGGTTGAGCTAAGCCGGTCAGAAGACCCGCCTCCTCCCGGTCTTGACAGTCTTCCAAGTAATGGATGCGTATATATTGCTGGTAATAGCTGCACACAGAAACATACCAACATCGACACCCTCTCCGCTCACCAGGCCTTCAAACAATGGGTGCAATCATATCCAAGAACGGCGCCGAGACTCTTCGTGAGCTCGTCAACAGACGTGACATCCCCGAGAAAGACCTGTCCTCCGCCGAGATCTCGGACCTACTCAAGCTTGTGGCCAACAAACTCGTCTCCCAGCACAAGGACCTCACCATCGTCGCCGTTGGCGGCGCCGTCAACACCGTCCTCCTCCATTCTCGTCCCGCCACGGGTGACGTCGACTTCTTCTACAACACCAAGACACAGAACCCCGACGTCACCGCTATCACTCAAGCCGCGCAGGCTGTCGCAAAGGACAAGAAGCTGGGGGACGCATGGCTTAACAACCACACCGCGGTGTTCTTGCACGTGGGTCTAATATTCTGCTTCCGACATAGCGTCAACCCGCTCACTACCATATACCCCAGGAGGACACTATCAACGCGTTGTACGAAGAGGCGAGGAGGCAAGACCGCCCTCTCTTCACGGCTCCTGGCCTGACCGTCTTGGCCGCGCCGTGGCGCTATGCTATCACGACGAAGATTGACCGCCTTATGAAAGCCGGCGCGAAGTCCTACGATCTAGACGACGCCATCACCTACCTCCACGAGATCGTCTCGGCGCCCGGGGGACGTCCTGTCCCGAAGGCCTCGCTCGCCACTTGGGCTACCGAGTTCAAGTGCACCGCTCCCGATGCTAACATGATCAAACGCGTTGCGGACGGATATCAGGCCAAGTACCACAGCACGGGTATCGCGATGTAGTTGCTGCAGAGGAAGCCGCTTATAGGTCGCCATTGTACACTAGTTTCTGGCCCTACGCTTCGAGCTTGTACCAATTATCCGACTGTTAGCTATGCAAAGAGGGCATCCATGTATACGACGCAGTTAGCATCCGATATCTGTACCGTGTTGTGAATTGACGAGTTGATCAGGAATCTGTTAATGTGAGATATTTGTGCTTGCATGGTAGAAGAGCTACGGGATCTGTCAATTTATTTGGCTGCGCAAACTCGATTGACCAGACTCGGATCGCAAGCTGCGTCTGTATAAGGGAATGTTACTAGGTTCGGATGCACTGACACTGGGCGTTTCCCAGCACTCCGCCTCCTACCATCACATCCACGATGAGCCTGGATGCACTCCTCCATCGGCGCGAGCCTACGGCCTTTGAACTATTTACTCAAGATCCCTTGCGCTTCTTAGCGCGTAAGGCATACGAGTCGACCTCCAAACGGCCAGAACTCGTAGCGTCATCTGCCGACAGGGTGCCCGTTCGCATTGTCTGCATATCCGACACTCACAGCCAGCACGCACAACTTGGGACGCTACCTGACGGGGACATCCTCATACACGCAGGCGACCTCACCCACTCAGGCACCCCAGAGGAAGTACACGACGCCCTCCAGTGGCTCGCGTCGCAGCCGCACCCTCACAAGATATTCATCGCCGGAAACCACGACCACGCCCTCAGCGACGAGGAGACGCGCGCCACGTTGCTACACGCCTTCCCCGGACTCGTGTACCTCCAGCAATCCGCCACGACGATCGCTGTGCGCGAGCGCACGTTCCGAATATACGGCAGCCCGCTTACCCCAGCGCACGGCTCATGGGCGTTCCAGTACCCCCGCGCGTCTCCTGCGCAGGCGAACTGGGATTCCATTCCATCTGACACGGATATCCTGGTCACGCACGGTCCTCCCATGCATCACGTCGACAAAGGTTCGGGGTGCGCTGCGCTTCTGTCGGCGGTGTGGAAAGTCCGGCCTCGGCTGCACATCTGCGGGCACATTCACGCTGCGCGTGGCGTCGAGTCGTTATCGTGGACGAGGGCGCAGGCAGCATACGAACGCATCCTTGCACGAAAGGGAGGCTGGTGGGACCTTCTGGTGGTCTTCTTTGGCGGCGTGTTTGGTCGGACTTTGGCTAAGGATAGTACTATTCTTGTGAACGCGGCGTCCCTGGGCGGATTCAGGGATGAACAAGTTCGGGGAGCGATCGTAATTGACTTGTAGAGAACCTACCATCCTACCTCAATCGCCATTACATTACTTAGCTAAGGCGTTTGGTGAGCATTCGTTACGAGCGGAGTGTAGCCTTCTGCAGTGATCGAGTGCCTGACAAGTGAGATTGGTCAATCCGTACATCAACCACGTAGTAATGTAGCTGGTGAGTTATGCGGTAACGATGGTGAATATCCGTAGATCATCGTGAAACTATTCGTCCTGGAGAGGGCACCGTTAGCATACATGCATTACATGCCATTTGTATATGTCACACCTACCGGTAAGTTGCAAACAACGATCACACAAAGTGAATATGTGGATGTCGAACAAGGACGTTGAGCCTCTTCAGAGGCTCGCAGACCTCAGGGTCGTCTGCTTGCACCAATACCCCTTCGTGGTCGGGTATACGCAGGACCTCCGCGAGAGGCTGGACCTTCTTCGTCCACTCCGGCACGACCTCGAGCACCTTCGGCCTACGAGCAAGTTCGTCCCAGTCCTCGACGATGGCCGGCGCGTCGCGAGGCAGGCCATGCTCGACCCGCCTATTGAACGACTCGCACATGAGCTCCGTCAGGCCCGCGAGCACCGCGTACCGAGCGGGATCGCGCTCGTCTGCAGGATCGGGCAGGTCCGCGACGGCCCAGTCGGGGTGTGCAGTGCAGAAGTACTCGAACTCGTTGCGGAGGGCGACCGTCCAGCCGACGACGAAGAACTGGTACATGCGGTAGAAGGCGGCAGACGGGTTGTCTCCGGGGCGAGCCCATGCGTGCGAGGTACGCCAACGGGCGGCGCGGCCGAGCGGGTAACGGGTCTTAACCTGGTCTGGATTCGCGAGTAGATCAATTACGGGCGGGGGAAGAGGTTCCGAGGATATGTTCTTGAAGAGCGATGAGAACATGTCTGAACTTGTCCGGAGTCTCCTGAGCGTTGGTGTTTAAGGAACGAACTTACTACTCGAACTGTGTGACGCCCACAAGCGCCCCTTTCAGCCACTGACCCGAGGTGGTTCAATCCTGTTGAATGCTATATATGTGGCTGCATTGTCTGTGGTTTATCGTCAAAGATGGCACCGTCTTCAATCTTATTATTGTAACTCATGGCCGACTCGAAATCGGGCCATCAGTACGTGCGGATATAATACAGCATGTAGAAGCCAAGCAGCCTCCAATTCCCGCATGTGCTCGTGCTTGATACGCCCTCCAATCCTGGCGAGGACCTCCTATGGGTATACACTGCGACGCAACAGCCAGTAGGCCGCTTCGGGGCTACACACGAGTTCTACGGCGGCTACCAATTGTCACAAACTACAATGTTGGCAGGAGGTCCTTTGCCAGCCGTGATAGGATGATTTGCAATTTTTTTGAAGCCCAAGGCGAGGTCTGTAGATGGTCAGTCATATCAGTATTGTTGGAAAAAAAAACGAGCCCCACAATCCATTGACCTACAGCATGAATATATTGGTGGGTCATAACCGCGGTCAACGGGTCGCTGCGCGGTCTCCCCGCGGGCTTGCGGGTGGAGATGGGGCGGCCAACTTGCGACTGAGCTGCGCGACGGGCTTCTCTAGATGCTCGACCAGCTTCTTTCCCTACCAAGTTATTGATGAGTAAGAGCCGCCGATGGTCTATCATATGCTTACCTTTGTTTCGAGTACACTGAACGGTATACTTTTGTCGGAATTTAACGCGAGGAGCATAAGGGGATCGTCATCCTCTGCCTTCTTCGTCGACTCGATAGGTAACACGAGTATATGCCCGAGCTGTCCAATATTCGTCAATGGTTATTCTAAATTATAACACAATAGCGGTCACACCTCGCACTCCACCATGCCGACTTTCTGGTCGCGTTCCTCTTGCCATGTCTCTGTGCTGAGGCCCACGAGGACACGAACGTGATCCTTCGTCCTGCTGGGCTCTGAAGCGTAACAAACCAGCTCGCCTTCTGGCGTGAACAACGCTACTGTATGCAACTCAGGAGGCAACAGTACACGGGACAAGAGTGTGCGGAGATTGGCGAGGTTGAACATCTGTGCTAAAATGAACTTCGTCGTGTACGGTACGCACGATCGAGCGACGGACAAGGAGGGCTTGCGCCACAACGCCACAAAGTCTAGCGCGTAGGCGCTTCTCCCAGACCCCTGACACCTCTTACGACACACTCGGGCAGACTGTTCCAGCACATCATGCACGCAAATTGACAAGAGGAGCAAGTGTTCAGGCATGTACGCGAAGATACATAGTATAAGATAGGGTGGTCACGAGGAGTCATGCTGTAAGGCATGGAAGCTCGATGGCGGCTCAAGAATCATAGCAATCAACGTTTCTGCGATTGCTGAGACGAAGTCATGTCAGGCTGCGCTGCACGATTAGAATGAGTGATAACGACTCACGAGGTAAGCCATTAGCTGCTGATACCCGGGCTGGCTAGGGTTTGGAGGGGGAAGGCCAGGCATGGGATGCGGCTGGTGTTGCTGTTGGCTCTGCTGGGCGCTGATTAAAGCTGAGGCGGGAGGCATGCTGTACGGCGGCATGGGCGGAGGTGCTCCTGGTTGGGGAGATGATTGCTGCGATTGGGTGCTCTGCTGCAGCAAGGCCAAGATATTCGGAGGAAGACCTGCCATGGGAGGCGCGGAAGTTGTACCTTGCGTGGGCTGCGGCGTCGATGAATGCGATGGCATCGAAGAATACGGGTTCGCAGCTGGCGCAGGAGGGGGGTTGGGTGGATATGCTGATGTCTGAGGAGGCATAGGCGGCATAGAAGCCTGACCGTAGTACGGATTTACTGGTGGCGCAGGTGCGGGCGGCATCTGCGGCATTGCAGGGGATGCAGAAGGCACCGTAGGTGCCGCAGCGGGAGGCGCAGATCCAGTCGATTGAGGCTGTTTGAGCGCGGCGAGGAGCTACACAAGGTTCATGAGTAGCTGTGGTATGAAAGATATTTGCTAGCCTACCTGTTGCACTTTCTTTGCCTGCTCAAGCCGCTCACGTTCATCTGCGGCCTATCAGAAAGTCAGCATATGGTAGGAGAGGCCGTAACTTGAACCGATTACTTGCCTCAGCGGGGGCCGTCGGCGCCTGCCCATAATTACTGGCCGGAGGTGCGCCATAATTCGATGAGGGCCCAGGACCAGCAGGCCCGGGGCCACCATAGCCACCAGATCCATTTCTGTGGCCATAGCGATCATTGTTGTTGAAGTCTCCACCACCCCCACGCTGAGCGCGGCCGAACTCATCCTCGTAAGGGCGGTTCCTATCACGGTCTTTATTCCAGTCTCTCCGACCTCCCGAGTCGTCGCCACCGTAGCCTCGACCTCTTCCACGGCTGCCACGGCCTCCACGGCGACCTCTACCAGGGTGATCGTCGAAATCTCTTTGACGATCAAATCCACCCCGGTCATCACGTTCTTGACTGTTGGACATATCAATAACCAATCGGATGCTAATCATATGATTCACACGTACTGTGGCGAGGAAGGGCCGCGAGGGTCGTCGGTGCCAGAGTATGCGAAGACGATTTCCATCACACCGTCTTGTAATCCTTGATGGCGGAGCCTGTCATGAGCTTCTTCGCTGGCCTGGAGGGAAGGTCAGCATTGTACCTCGGGGTATACACCGTTTCCCACTCACCCTTGTGTCGTAAAACTCGACGAAGCGTTGACTGCGTGATATTTCAATTCAATGTTCAGCTCGAGGATAATTAGCGGGAAGACATACTCGGGGCGATCGCCCGCAGGTCTTACGGACTTGACGTCTCCGAACTGCTGGAATTTGCGCCGAACTTCTTCATCGTCGATGGGTTGGTTCGTAGCCGAATTGCGCAGAGTAACAAGTAGAGTCCCTTGCAGCTCCTGCAACAGGATGTTGGCGTATAGTATGTCGATGTTGTGGTTTGTACGCACCTGTTCCCTCTGACGGTCAGCACCCTTGCCATGGTCATCGCGAGGTAACGAATAGTGGACATCGATCTGGCATGCATTTTCAGTGATATCTCCGTAGAAATACCAAGAGTTATAACTCACAGGACGTCCACTGATTTCGGATCCTTGTAGCCGGTCTCGTGCCCGTTCTGCAGCGCGCAAGTCATACTGGGAGCAGTATTAATCACAAAAACTCCGACCGCGACACGGGAAACTCACATATGTGACAAATACCATACCGCGGTTCGCGATCAAGTCAAAAAACGTTTTGATTTCGCCATGTTCTTCGAACAATCGTCTTACGTCTGTACTGTTGGTTTCGTACTGCACGTGCACTGATGAGGAAACGTGGAAGAGGTGCTTCATTTGTTGTCAAACTCGCCTTAATGTTACGTATAAAAAGGGTACGGCAAGGCCGTTCGCGTTGAATGCGTTCCTCAATGATCGAGTCGTGCACCTTGTCGTCTCGCTCGCGCCGCTGAGGTCGCTTCTGGAATCGCCCGTTATTGCCTCCCTGGTTGAAGTTCTGACCTGGGCCATCTGACGGAGATAACGAATAGACGTGAGAACATACTTAGATAGTGGAAGACGCGGAATAGGACAAAACGCCTCGTCGGGCACACCGAACCGTATAGCAATCCTAAGCTAGCAAAGGCTTGGATATACTCGAACCTCAACGTAGAGCTCAATAGCCAACAACAACACGGGTGTGGATGAGACAGACAAGTGTCAGAGCTCACTCCATGCGAGGCTTGAAGCTCTCAATCACAGTCGGGTCCGTCGACACCCACACCTAACAAAACTGAGGTTCCTGGACTGCCCTCGACACGCGCTATTGCAACAATGCTCAAGGCTCAAACGGGGACTCTCAAGCGCACCTTCATATTCAAAGCTCTGGTCATAACCACCGGTAGAGTCTGGGGCATTGTACTGCCCGGGACCAGGACCGGGAGCGGGCGCGGCAAAGTTGCCGTTCTGATAGTACTGATCTTGCGGAGGTCCTGACTGGTAATAATTGTTGTAGCCACCCATGTCGCCTTGCGGGGGACCTTGATCATACGGCGCTGTGTTACCGTAGCCACCATACGAGCCATGGTTGCCTCCACGACCACGTCCGTATCCCCTGCCTCGCGGGGCACCACCTCTGTCAAAGCGGTGCGATCTATCAGGACCGGGCCCAAAATTGCCAGCGGGGCCGCCTCTTCGTGGACCATCATAGGGCCCACCATATGGATGGTGGCGGTTCATATTCTCAGGGGTCTTCAGTGAGAATCTTCAAACTCGCGGATCGAGGGTGCGCTCAGTGACGTGTCGGAGAATTCGGGTTGCGGCAGGTAGCTCAGATAATGTCGGCAGCTGAATGTCGTGCGTATCGAGAGTCGGCGCAGAAAATAGCTCAATTCGAACTGAATCGGAAGCCGGGAAGAGAGAGCAACGCTGCGAGTTGACGACGTGCGTAGAAGGTGGTGGTCGAGAGGAAAGGGGGAGACGATCAATTTTATCGACTTGAGTAGGAATGGGGCCGTGGGAAAGCATCCCATTATGGACAGGCGGGGAGGGGCGCTTGACAGTGCCCCGAGGAGTCCTCACGCTCATTGGCGTCAGCTCAGCTGGCTGCGCGATAGCACTCAGTCTTCAGACCCACCTCGGCCATCTGTCCGCCTCCTCCTCCTCCTCCTTGTCCTCGCTAGCCATGTCCAAGCAGTTCCAGTTTAAGCTTGTCCTTCTCGGTACGCGCCGTCCTTGCTGGACATAGCTCTTGGAGCTCCACTAATTCGTTCCTTTCTCAGGCGAATCCGCTGTGGGGAAGTCAAGGTATTGTATTGAAGTTTCGGCCCTCGCAAAGGAGCAATATACTGAGGGCTTCGCGCACCTAGTCTCGTGCTGCGGTTTGTGAAGGACCAGTTTGACGATTACCGGGAGAGCACGATCGGAGGTACGTCGTGCATAACATCGCATCATCCCCTCTTCCTGAACGCCTCCTAGCCGCGTTCTTGACCCAGACTGTGACCCTTGAGGACCAAACCACTGTCAAGTTCGAGATCTGGTAGGTTACCTCTGATCCTATTAGCTGGATTGCCGGCCTCATACTAGGACATAGGGATACCGCCGGCCAGGAACGCTATAAGGTGTGTATATCCCTACCGTATGCGTTACGTAGCCAGCTGGGCTGACCTAGCCAAATAGTCTCTTGTACGTCTTATGAAACTTCCCGCGACCCACTCATCCCCACACCCGTGTTCTATCAGGCACCGATGTACTACCGCAACGCCAACTGCGCAGTGGTAGTCTATGACATTACGCAAGCATCCTCATTAGAGAAGGCCAAGTCGTGGATCCGCGAGCTCCAGCGCCAGGCAGACCCCTCCATCGTCATCGCGCTCTGTGGCAACAAGCTCGACCTCGCGGCGCGGCGCCAGGTTTCCCAAGAAGAGGCGAAGAAGTACGCTGACGAGGAGGGTCTGATGTGGGGCGAGACCAGTGCCAAGAGTGGCGAGGGCGTGTCCGAGATTTTCACTGCTATCGGTATGTCCTTCCAGGTTTTGTTGCGTTCAGTGCTGATTGTAGCTGCGGTACATGCAGCCAAGAAGCTCCCTCTGACTGCACCGCCCTCTGCACGGGGCGCCGCTGGGCGACCAGGTGCTGCCAGGACAGGCGTGGATCTCAACAAGCAAGCGAACGCAGGCCAGGGCCAGAACGAGCCGTGTAACTGCTGAGGGTATCGCCGACATCATTTGTGTGCCTGTCAACCTCACCCTCTCCTCCCCGTGTGCGCTTCGAACTCGGAGTTACAACACCCTATCACATTCTCCCTCTACGCAGGTTGTTTCGTTGTCGCATTGATCCAGTTTCTTACTTGTAGTCTACCTTTCTCAAGTTTCCTGTTATATATGGACTTGCACCTCGAGGATACCCTCCATCATCTGCAACCTCGTCATGTTGAGGTATAAGAACGCTAAATATGATTGATATGCAATACTACAATGTGCGAGAGCAAGATACAGCGAGTGCTAACGAGTGTGGATCTACGTGCGAGGGAGTGACATGCATTATACTTAAGAGAGAGGTGGTGTGGCGGGCTCCCAGGCCCGATATACAGCAAAAAAGAGAGTATAGAGATACCAATAAATACGGTGAACTCGGCACCCAAGACGATCGAGCTCAGAAACCCGCGAGCTCCAGACCCTTCCGAATGTCCGCATGCTGCAACTCAGCCTGCTGAATCTCCTGGCTCTTCAGCCAGAACGCGCCCTGCCCCTTCTCTCCGGCGATAGCGATGTTCGTCTCGATGTACGCCGCGATGCTCGCGTCCTCGGCGAACGCGTATGGCTTCGCCTGGTGGCGCAGGGCCGCGTCGATCGCCTCGTACCACTTCTCGCGCTTCGCGAAGTTGATCAGCGAGAGCGGCGCAGCGGACGAGGACGAGGAGGAGAGGATGACGATGTTGTCCGGCTCCTCGGTGTTGGCGAGCTGCATGTCCGCGAGATACATGCCGATGAACGGGATGCAGGGGCCGTCTGCGGTCCGCTGCGAGATGCGGTACGCGGACAGGCTCCCGGACGGTTCGTGATATTTGGCGAGTTGCTCGAGCTGCGATCGCCGGCCGACGTGCGCCCAGGTGAGGTGCAGCCGGCTCACGACGGGGCTCGAAAGCGCATCGACGATGGCGTGCATGGAGGCGTAGTTGTGCAGCGCCTTGCATTTCTGTGATCGACCCGTGTATCAGCAAGCAGAAGCACGATGGCACAGCTGGAAGAAGATAGGCACCTCGGCCACCTTGATCCAGAACTCGCACGTATCCGATCGCTTGCCCATTCCTTCGGTGCTGAGAATGCTGAGCTTGACCCAGGAGCAGAGCCTATCATTGAAGACGTTGAAAGCCACAAGGTTCTTCGCCCCATTCGTTATGCCACTGTGCGATCGGACCCAGTTAAGGCAGTCTGTCGCGCGAATCTTGGAGTAGAGCTTTTGCTCGTGTATGCAAAGGTGCTCTGCGAGTAGAAGCGTGTCGATTCGCAGGAGATCGCCCTTTGAACCCTTGCCCTTCTTGTGTCGCGAGACCGCTGAGACCGGTGTGGGCGGAATGACCGACATCTACATCACCAGTACCGTCAGTTTCTAATATATGACCTCGTACAGTGAAGCACGCACGAAACGTTCCAGCGACTTGAGGACCTCGCGGGCAGTGTTGGCAAGCTGTGGCGGTGAGGTGATAGATGACACGAAGTCGACGAGACGGCGCGCGAGATACGCGTCGTCTTGTAGGAGACCGAACTCCTCCAACCAGACATGCAAAATTGAGAGAACCCGACGACGAGTAGGTTTCAGCTTCTTCTCCTTCCATTGTTCTAGTTCCTTGAGATTGAGCGCGACAGGGTGGCTGATATCGTACTGTTCGAGCAACAGATCGAATACTTCCTCGGCAGTAGCGAAGGACTTGTACGTCGTCAGGAATACCTGGCGATACTTGGTCTCTTGGACGGGCTCTGCGTAAGGTGTCATTACGATTATGATAACTGGCAAACAGTCGACTTGAAGTCGCTTACTTGGGAAGTCTACTGTCAGCCGTTCGACGAGGGCCCGTAAGGTACCTGCGGATACACTCCCATCGGGCTGTTGCTGGAGCTCGTCCTCGCCATACAGAGGGCGTAGATACCACGTTCCGTGCACCAGCTTCGCGTCATGGAAAGCCTGTGCCTCGTCATCCCCGGTGATCTGCTTGACCTTATCAGAACGAGGGGCGACTGCACGGGTCGTCCGAGTGAACGCATCGAACGATTCCGCCACGACGGGGCTCGAGATGAGGTAGTCAAGCTCCTCTACGTTGTGCGTTTCGAACAGCGTCGTGAGCCGGCTGAGCGAAGACTGGTCGTCGATGAGCAGCGGGCGCCTGCGCAGATGACGGACGACCGATGGCTTCGCGGATTCGGAGCGAGACCGTTGGTGCTCCGACGGAGTCGTCTCGCCAGACGGCAGAGAGAGGCTGCGTCGGCGAGAGGGGGTGCGCGGTGTGGATGGCATAGGGCTTTCCCCAGTCGGGGGAGGAGAAGCCACAGTGACGACTTGAACGTTATCATCCTCCGTCAGTTGAGCACGGCCCTTGCGCCGTCGAGATATGACAACCTCGGTGGGAGACAACTCGGACTCGATCTCCAGAAAGTTCCCGTCTATGCCCTCATGAGGTGGGACAAGAGGACTGAGGACGTCCGACAACCGCGGAGGCGGAGCAGATTCCGGCCCCACTTGCATAATTGGTACCTTTACCACGTTTCAGCATTATATCCAGCATACTCCTTACTGCGCTTACCTTCTCTCCTGTGACGAGAGGCATCCATTCATAACTACGTTGTTCGCCGTCAGGCCCGACCACGAAAGGGTCTGTGAGTTGCTCAGGGGAGGTTTGGAACCGGTCTGTATCCTCTTGGAAGATGTGTACATGATTATTGCTGTTGCGGAGCTTATCCGCAAGGGTGTCCGAAATGGGCTCTACGAAAGCACTGGGAATCCAACCGACGGTGTTACTCTCGGGACGTATAGCGGCCCACCACCCCTACTAATAATTAGTCATTGTACTTGGTGCGAATTTGAATAAGGTACTCACCGTCTTCTCCTTCTTCACCACGTCCAAGATGTCATTCCTGCGGAACGACAGCTGAGTGCTGTCCTCCGCGTCATAGTCGTACAGACATAGCACGTAGAATAGCTCCGCAGACGTCGGAGTGGCTGCTTCTTCGGACGAGGTCGCCAGGCTGGTATGCTCCGGCGAGACAGCAGACAGCGGGGTGGGGAGCTCAGGGCTTGACAAATTGGGGTCTATCCAGAGACGAGGCAGAGGGGCGCCGCGTTTCGAAAGGTGATTAGAATGCGAACCGGCCATGTACAGAGCAGCTACGGGCACTGCACGCACTATCGCCTCACGGGTCAGGCACTGGCGGTGGGGGGAGCGAGACAGCCAGGGTTAAGTGGGCAAGCCTGAGCGGCGGTGAGTAAGTAGGCAATTGGAGGGGCGTCGCGGAAGCATATCTACACGGCTGCGGGAGAGTTCATGTGCAAGGGGGAGCCGCCGACCAGGCAGAGACAGCGACCATCACCATCGTGATTGCCCACGTCCGGGACAAGGGGATCCAGAACCGGTTTCCTTTTTCGATGCTTCTTAGACGCGCCAGAAGGTTGTTGGAAGAGCGAAGTTGACGCACTGCGTAGATGCAGTCAGTGAGTCAGGCGTATACCAGTACACAACTGTATCACGTCAAGATTTGCGGTGAACGAATGCCAGTGAGTGTGCGAGTGGCATAATATTCGATCGCCTTGGAAAGTGCTGGACGGTGCGCGTGGTCGGAGCGCGCTCTTGATATTCGGCGCTGCAGAAGTTCTTGGGTGGTCCTGTTCAATCAACCTGATACATGTTTGTATCCCAAGGATGCCTATCGCCGCCTCACCTATGCCGCAACGCCCGTGATTCGCTGAGGACAACCCGGAGGTCAGCTATGGAAGCAGTCCTGGGAGTAGGGCTGCTAATAAGAGCTTACATATAATTTCCGCGGTCTCTTGCTTGACAGAAGGTAGTGGTATACGGAATGACGGAGAAAAGGAGGCTGTATGTCGTGGGACTGCGGCGCGGCATACCTCTACAGGGGAGGGAATGATAGATCAGTTAGGAATGCGCAAGCCTGAGCTCCGGACGTCAGTGCCATAGTAACGTTCTCATTCGTGATATGTTGCAGACGCTACATCCACACATCCAGCGGCACTCATGTGCGTTCGTGCCACATATAGTTGTAGGGGTTGGATGGGATCCAGAACGCTGGAGGAGGGCAGTGCAAACGTCTGTATTGCTGAGCATGGCAGACTGAGAGGAGTATCATTCCAACTTGCGCAGCCCACTAGAATAGCGTCCATCTATCGCGAAGGGTAGGTTTGAGACTGAGTCGCTGTGTGAGGGATGGATCGAGAGACAGACGCGGTGGAATCAGTTCATCACAACTCTGAGTTACTCTCAGACTCTCAGTCTCAGAGCCACGCTCGCCGGACAAGCGCAGGGCGTACAATATTTACGCATACGGCAACTCCGGGCGGCGGCAGAATAGATCAGATCTTGCATCAATAGCCGCTCGTGCTCCGCCCCCGCGCCTCCGAATCCAAGTCCGAGTCGACAGACATCCTTAACGCTACTATCATAAGCCTCGCGTCCAGCCATGGTGCCTTGGAATTCCGCTAAAGCAAAGGTAGGCGCGAGCTCATAACAACTGTTCTCAGACCAATTGATATCCCTCGCCAGGTTCAACTCCGGTACCATCGTCTTGATGCTTGGATCCAGGCTCATTCTTATCCTTGACTTCCCAGGCTAGGCGTGCAGCGGTTACGCACCCTCCAAGAGAAGAAGAATGCCCAAGCCAAATCAGCGCGGAGAGAGATTGCTTTGCTGCTGGAAAAGGGGAAGATAGAGACAGCGAGGATCAAGGTGGAGAACAGTGAGTGCGCACGCGCAGCTTCCTCCATCGCGGATGGCCTGATTGTCCCCCAGTCATACACGAAGACGTTTATGTTGAGCTGCTGGAATTGCTCGAACTCTACTGCGAGCTCCTCATTTCACGCTTCGGCCTTCTCGATCAAAGGTATGTATGCCCCCGCAATGGTCTGTTTTCTCCGTGTCCTGAAGCTTACGTCTACGCCATATAATCAGTACGCGAGAGCCGGATCCCGGCGTTAGCGAGGGCGTCTGTGCGATCATATATGCTGCCCCAAGGACGGAGCTGAAGGGTAGGTCGTATGCCACATTCAGGATGACATATGGCATTGAGGCGATCGCACAGAGCTTCACATCCTCCGGGACATCCTCATGCACAAGTTCGGCCGCGAGTATTCCATTGCTGTCATGGAGAACAGAGATGGTTGCGTCTCTGAGCGCGTGAGTGCAAAAGCGGCGCTGCAATCTCCACGACCCATCCTGACTGCGCAGCTCTAGATCACGCGCAAGCTGGATATCTCGACTCCCTCATCAGCACTGGTCGATGCCTACCTGACCGAGATCGCCAAAGGCTATGGTATTGCGTGGTCCCCACCAAAGCCTCCAAGCACGTCGAACCATAAGGACGACGGTGACGACGCCGGGGGCCCTGACGGAGGCGTCAAGGTGAGCGTCTTCCTGCCACACGTCATCCGCACGTACGGAGCCTCTTATACGTGTATGGTCATATAGGAAAGCTCGGAAACCGCAGAGGACGAGAAGGCCGCAGAAGGAGCCGCTCTGGGCTCGCCAAAGCCGCTCGACGCTGCAACGATATCGGCGGAAGCCAGGAGCGCGGGCGTGCGCACGCCTCGGCTTCCCGATGTTCCCGTGGAAGACGAGGCAGCGCCGCGTGGTGAGAAGGCAGGAGTCCTCAAGAGCCCGCCTGCGGATCCCCCCGCGAAGGAGGCCAAGGAAGATGAGTTTACGGCCTTGGCGAGGCGTTTTGAGGCCCTCAAGAAGCGGTAGGCTAACCTCCCCGCTGGGAGGATCGGAGATACCAATGTTGCTGTTGTAAGTTTCACGGAGTGAATGTATGCTATTGACGCGAGTCGTGCCGCCGACTGCCATCACACGTAGCGAGCCGGTGCAGTACTACGTCTGGCGGACACGAATCTTTCCGTTTTACTAGGCGCGCAGGCAGCAGGTACATATTGCGGACCCAATAGTCCGTATGTACGTCGACCCCAAGCGATGTTTGCCCCCGATGACGTGAAGGGCATATCCGCGCGATCGGTCCACCACTAGGCTCGGCTCGCTCACTCTTGCAGGTGCCTGATGGGTGCTGTGGATGACGCGCGTGCGGGCAAGCACTGCGAGATGTGTTCACTGTTCTTCGCGTCTCCGGCGGGGCAAACCGAGCCCTTGCCTTCGCAGCAACGTTCGCTATGCCGTCAAGAAGTTGGGGTCATTCCAAGCACGATGCCGAGGCCCAAGCAAGTGGGCAGACCCTTGCAGTGTCTCCGAGATCCGCCATTCGTCCATACTGCTGCTATGTGTTATCCCATAGCGCGTCAGCGGTCCTCAACTTGATTTCTGCACGTCTATCGCAGGGCCCTGCGTTGTTCAGTTGCGCTTCCGGCAACGTCTCGGTATGGGGCAGGCACCGTCAGCGATCAGGCAGTACTATCTAAATCACGCAAAACTGCGGCAGGCGCGCCGAAGGGTGCCCTATACCACTTAGCGATCGGAGGCTGCGGAAGCCGCTACTGAACGTCCAAATTGTCCAACCCACCCTGGGGACTGACCCAACATCCAGGCGTCGGCGGAAATGCGTGCACGGCCATCGAGGGATCAGCTCTGAGCCCTTTTCAATTGCGCGCGCGGCGTCCGGGCATCGGCCGCAGCCGCCGCGGTCTTCATGCATGATCAATATTGCATTGTCACCCCCCTTCTTTCGGGAGATCAGGCCTCCTCTCGACGACGCGTCCCCGGGCCAAGGCCAGTGCGTCCGTGACCACTGGCCAGCCTGCATCGAGGCGTGGAGGGTGCGTTTCTTTATCAATAGGCACTCGGACGGCCGCCCCGAGGACCCAAGTTGACGCGGTCACAGGTGGTCTCCTCAGAAGGTGCAGCTGTCGGCGTCGTACCTCCGATGGCCTGTATGCGCACGTACTGTACTGTCTGAGGTGGTTGTGATTAGACTCCAAGACCTACCGCATGCAGGAACAGCTGCTGTAATCGCAGACGTCGTAAGACCGATCTGCCCTCAGGGTCTGAACGAACAACAAGAAAGGCGAGTTAGAATGGCAGGTATAGTTTAGTACTCTTCGCAGCGCGGCGCAGTGGTGGGAATAAAGGCCCGTGCGACGTGCGAAGCATGTCAGTGGATACGACACGCATGACGAGGTAACGACTATAAGTAGCATCCACGTTCCGGTTGCACGCTCGCGGGAGGCATTGGTCGTGAGCACCGCCGGCGGGATGCGACATGACACATGATTTTGTCGAATCGCTGGGGAGTATACATAGGACATCACGGTCGCGGTATAACCATCTTTCCTAATACTGCCATGATTGTAGCCGTAGGTGCGTGATTTGCCTCGCCATCAGGACAAATATAAGGGGAAGCTCTCCAAACCAGAGGGCCAAGGAGAAGCGTGCGCGAGGCCGTGGGATGTCGAGAGGCGGGGGAGTTTGGCTCGAGCATCCCGGCGGGTCACGCGCGTGCTATTTAGCAACGAGGCGTCGCACCATCGATGTGCTCGAAAACGATCTGCGCCCGAGGGCGGTCACGGCCTTCTCATGACGCGTCCGTCTATCGTGTAAGGATGGGTGCTGAGACATGGACATGGAGGCCC
This sequence comes from Cubamyces sp. BRFM 1775, assembly GCA_022385745.1. Taxonomy (NCBI): domain Eukaryota; kingdom Fungi; phylum Basidiomycota; class Agaricomycetes; order Polyporales; family Polyporaceae; genus Cubamyces; species Cubamyces sp. BRFM 1775. The sequence continues at coordinate 336,429 of MU278467.1, read as the reverse complement.
GCGGATGAGAAGGACCTTCTCCTAGGAAGAAAAGGCAGAGACATCTGGGCCAGTCGAGGCCGTTGCGTTCGCACTTCGGGTCGATTCTTGGTCACCCTGTTGCCGAGGCATCTAGTTCGTCCACCTCCGCGCGTTCTAATGCGTTTCGGTTGATCCAAAGATTGAGCCAAGATAATATTGCAATAACCGCCTGCACAATCGATGGTCTTCATAACGGCGTTCATCCAAACGTTGAACAGCGTGACACTTGACGACAGCAACACGGTCTGAGCCAACTTATGAGTGGGGTGCTGTCCGGAGCTTGTACCTGTTCAGTCAGGGAAGGGTCCGTCGCTGAGCCCCCGCACGTGTAGTGCCAACAAGAACTTAGTCGGGGGACGACCGAACGCTCGCTCGCACCCTCCTCCGAGAGCAAGCGGACCGGGACGTCCTCCGATTAAGTTACTGAGGCGACCAACAGCCACAAGAAGCGCGGAATATTAGATGAAGCTGGAGTATCTGTCCTCACCTTCTGCGTGGAATGCGAGAAGGGATGGACGAGGACAGAAATTCCCATCGTCTGAGTTCCGCCTGTGACATAGCGTCCGACACGTTCTGGGCGGTATGCTTGGTCTGCCTTTGTCTGGGAATGCTATGGTGGTCCCGAGACCCTCCCGTGGCCCACAAGGCAGCGTCGCGTTACGTTGGCTCGATTGTCATTGACCTATGTGAACAATATCGAACATTGAATCTTGTTAGCCAAAGGACCAGTGATGTATACAGCAGCGAGCAACGAGAGTTGGAAAGCGGATGAATAGGCGGATAAAGTGCGCACTGCGCACGACGCATGTCCCGTCGCATCGGGAAATACTTTGAAAGTCGGCTGACAGCGACAGCCATCCGTGTGAAGCAGAGCGTCAAGGGCCTCAGACGAAGAGCCAGAATTGCTCCGCCGATGCTGCCTCGTTGCATCGGAAGCGGTATTCGGATTCGGAAAGCGGATTCAGTGAGCGAGGAGGGGAGGCATGAGAATCTGGAAGTGTCTGCGCCTGCGTGCTGAGCACAGGAGGAGGAGAGTATAGGACCGGCGAAAGGATGGTGGTCCATCAGCTCGAGTGACAACTCGTGTACGTGGAGAAGCGAGGCGTGGATGAGCGGCGGAATATCAAGATCTGAAGAAGGGGTATGAGTTGAGTCGAGAACAGCGCGCGCAGCTGGCGGCAGAGTGCGTGCTGGCGAGGCTGGGGACACAGGCGGCGTGTTCTGGCAGCCAATTTGTACGAGTATTGATGCCATGCGGCGAGAAAGCGCAGAGGTCGTCGGCGGGTGCAGTCGCTGCCATTGACAAGACAGGCAGGCGAATCGAATAAACCAGTCAAGCCAATCTTTCGGGCTGATTCCACTCGGCGGAGGTCCGCCACAACAGGCAACTCTCCTACCCTGTCACGGTCCACGTCACACATCGGGGAACGGAGATCGTCTCCGCCAATGACATCCCAGCACGTGACGGTCCGATTTGTACGGGACTCGGTTCGAGTGCATGTCCTCCGCCGCTCACTGCTCTATGCCGCGCTCCGTATATAAATCCGCCCCTTCTCGCTTTCGCCTCCTCCCTTCGCAGCTCTCATGCTTCTCTCACCAACCCCTTCGCGCTCTCACCACATGCAAGTTTACGCAGACTGCTCAATGTCCTCAAATATCGACCTCCTCGACGAGGACGACATGGAGAGTGAAGTATGCTCAGTGGCTTCTGGCCCAAGCATTCACTTTGCACCAAGTGTCGCGACCTCTGCCACTTCGCATGACTGGGAAATGCGCTCCGCCTCTCCTGCGCCCTCCATGTACTCCGTGACAAGCTCACTCCGGGCTGCGTCCTACAGACATGAGTATGGCAGAGGGATCAACAACTATTCCGAGGTCTACCGTCTCCCCGCAGACGATGAGGAGTTCGAGCGGCTCGGTACGTATATGTTTTGGCCACTCTTTCCGCCGCGATCTAATAGTGATGGCACCAGACCACCAGCACTTGATGTTCATGGAAGTAATGGGGAGATATCCCCCTCCACTGCCCGAGATTCTGGCCGACGATACTCCAGGTGTCACCAAGACCTGCGTTGATTTGGGTTGCGGAAGTGGCAGCTGGTACCCTCCTATCGGTTTTCTTGCGCTGTCTTGTGCCTGACTGTCGTCGTCAGGATACTCGATGTCGCCCGAGATTTCCCACATTGCAGCGCGGTTGCAGTGGACCTTGTTCCCATGCAAGACGTGTGAGTGGACATTGCCAGTAGCGCGGTGGTTCATTGATTGAGAAGCTCCCCTAACATAGTAATATGCCTCCGAATTGCCGGTAAGCAAGCTCTCCTGTGCGGGTGCATCGCTAGAAAACCTGAATTCTGGGCACAGGAGTGAAGTTGATGACATCAACCTTGGACTCCAACATTTCTACGGTGCCTTCAATGTTGCTCATGCTCGACTGGTCTCGTCCGGGGTATGTCGTCTTCTCATTTTCATGGGCGTTCAGTCGGGATCGCTCCCGCCAAGGGTCGGATCCAGATCGCCCTGTGATCCAATCTGACCGCAATCTCCGATTCCTGCTCTATTACTCTTTTTGGGCTGCATCAATCAATCGCGCTAACCTTAATCTCAGATCCGAGACTACAAGGGCCTGATCGACGAAATGGCGCAAACGCTGCGTCCTCGGGGTCTCATCCAGCTTGTCGAGTTTGATTTCCGCGTGTACGATGTGAACAAGCGACCCATCATGCCCTCTCAGTTGGACGAAGAGACGCCCTGGGTCGCACGGTGGATGAACATGGTCAACATCGCCGTTGAGCAGCGCGGAGGAGAGCCTGATGCGGCCAACCATCTCCATCACTGGCTATCGACTCATCCCGACCTCGAGGAGGCCGTCTACCGCGAGTTCTGGTTCCAGACGGGCCCTTGGAAGCACGGCGATGACCCTTACACCGCGCGTGATAATCGGATAGGGGCCATGATGCGTGATGACATACTGGTACGTCCGTCATCGTTGAAGGGTAATGTCGGGCATATGACTGAGCTTATCCGACTCTTTGCAGGCGTTCTTGAAATCGGGCAGGCCACTACTCCTGAGCAATGGTCTTGACATCGCTATGGTGGATGAGCTTGAAACGAACGCCGAACGTGAGCTCATTAACGCCAGTGCACAAACCTACATCCGCGTGCAAAATGTCTATGCCCGACGAATAGCGTACTAGCTTCCCTCACATATTGTCTCGCTGCATTGGACTTCGTCGCTACTGTACTGTACACTTGCAAACTTGTAATATTGTATATCCTTATCGTCATGGAGCCATAGTGGTTCAATGACGTTCTTACAGACTGTAAACACTGCTGTGGTTGTGTAGGACATTGCGGATTAACATTACCATCGACTAGAGCTATATACTATCGGGTACAAAGAGCGGTATACTATTGTGACACTCGCAAGGCCACTCAAGACAAGATGGTTATAGACATACCAGATGCGTTGCGAATCTCGGTCAAAGAGCGTCCTTCGGGCTTCCCCCGAGCACCGATCACTGCCAGTCAGCCGCCCGGGAGGAGATCGCGGTAGGGGCGCAACCTGCTGGACACAACACGGCCACTATCTTCACTCAGCATATTCGGGCGGGGGCTGCGCGCGCTCGATGTGCGCCGTGATGACCTGGATGAGGCGATTCAAGGTGTTGGGGTCGGGATCCGAGGCGGAATCTGTCACGCCCGAGGGCGTCGTCGGTTCAGTCGGGGCCAGGCCGGGCGGCGGAGACGTGGGCGGGGAGCCGGCAGATCCAGCTGGTCCGGAGACGACGGAGCTCGCAGTTGCAGTCGCAGTGGCCGTCTGGGTCCCGCTGGCGGACACGCTGGGGGAAGTCGCGCCCTCCGGCACGCGTATCGACCTGCCTTGGTTCGCGGCGACCTTCGAAAGGCCCTTTCCGTCGTTTGCGTATAAGGCGTGGCCCGCGCCCACAGCGCGCATGGCGGGCGGTGTCGTCTGCGCGTCCTCGGAGACGGGCGGGAGGATGAATGGAGACGACTCTTGGTTCCTCGGAAACGCGTTCGAGCGGCGTTTGCGGAGACAGTGCCACGCGAGAAGACCACCGAGGAGCACGAGCGCGGCGATTCCGCCGACGATACCGCCCGCGATGGCGCCAGCATTCGAGTGCTTGCTATTACCGGATGCGGGTGGCGACACTGGCGAGGTTGCGCCGGCGGTCGGCGAACCAGTCGTAAGCGAACTCGTTGAGGACGTGCTGCTGGCGGTGCCAAGAAGTTCGGTCATCATTTGCAATGCGAGCAGACATTGGGAGGGCGACGAACCTGTTTGGGAGGATCCCGCCGGTGCTGCCGTTGGTCAGAACGGTGATGGTGTTCAGCCAGAACTTGTACCCTCCTCCTACTTTGGGCGTGATGTTGACCGTGTGCGTGGCTTGGGAGTCTAAGCCATCACTGTAGAACAAGAGTGCATCACCGATCAGCCACATCGTACTTGCGTTGTAATTGGTGGTGACGCCGTCCAGTGTCTGTCCGTGGTGAGCACTTGAGAAGGTATGACGTTTCGATGTGCCAGTGAACACTCACGACATCGTACGTGTAGCCCCCCCAATTCCGGGAGCCATTGATAGCTACTCCAACTCCTTGGAAGGCAAACGAAAGGGACGCAGGAGCGGTGTCGACTTCGTAGAATGGAGCCGGGTCAGCTTTGCTGGGGATCTGATTGTTAGGGTCCTCCTCGACCTTCCATGGCCCTGTATATTGCACGTCCGTCGCATTGATCGCGCGATACACTTTGGGAGTCGGAGGTTGTGAACTGAGTGGAGGTAAGCTGTGGCTGTGATGGTATGGAACAATGTACGCACCCCGAGAGGAGAGGGCGAGAGATATCAGCGCGGTCAAATGCAAACATGCTGGTATTAGACGCATGGGCGGTCAGAGACACGCTATGCATCTGAGCAGGAAGTTCATCCTGGGTGAAGAGTTGGGATTCACTCGTGGCCATGAATGAGGACGATGCCCCATCAATGGACACCTCGTACGAGCAGTTTGCTGTGCCATATAATGACACGCCCGTCCCTGAGAAGATCTCAGTATCGGACAACAGCACATGAGAGTGACCTTCTACCGTAGAACTGAAAGTCAAGGCTTGCACCAGGGAACGCCGTAATATGCTGAGACGTTCCCGTCCCGTCTTGTCCTCCTGAGCTGATGAATCCTCCAGAGTTGGAGAACCATGGCTGCCAGCCAGTGCCGGTCCACTGAGCGCCGACACCACCGTCACCTGTAAGGATCCCAATAATAAGACAAACATTCTACTGATATGGCACACATACGAACCGTGAGGGTGATAGTTAATGAAGGAGCTTGTATCGTCGACAGACACCGTCCAGCTTCCGTCCATCGAGGCAGTGATGCAGGGTGGGTCAGAGACGTGAGAAGGGGCACCGTGATGTGCTGAAGTCTTTATGAACCAGCGTCTTCAGTGGGCGGCATGTCGACGGTGGTGAAAATCTGTGCTTGTGGCTCTGCGACACGATAGACAGGGCCGCTGGTAGTAGGGCGGTGCTTGTGGCGTGGCCTGAGTGTCGTCTGGTGATCAGTGCGCAGACACTACTTGCCGACGTCAGCGCCCGTGATTGACAGACTGCCGCTTTGCGTAGGACAATCCCTGGCCGCATTTGGAATCTCAATCGTCGTATGCGCCGTTTGTATATGCTATCGAGTGCTTCATATCTGCCATCATGCGTTCCGTCAGATACAAATCTTCTTGAACACCAGGGCCCCGCGTCCCAAGGTATGATGCTCGGCCATGCCCCGGGCGACTGCCATGGACACAACTTCTATGAATGACTTCGAAGAAGATGGGGGCGTTATTAGCGTTCAAGTGAGTGGCGCTCACCTGTTGCAACGCTCAGAGTACGTTCAACTTCTATCCACCGTCCCCGCTCAGCCCGCTTCGGTCGTGTCTGCCGGGCCACCTTGCGATGTTTCGTGAGGCATTGCATTGAGCTTCACTCTCACGACATATGACCGCCGCGTCCTATAAGATTGAGTCGTCACCGGCACCCTTTACCCCTCTGGTAGCTACAAATCGTAGGCTGCGGGGGACCGAAAACGTCGCAGTGCGGACATCTCGGTGCAAAGATCACGGAGCCACATGGGCGCGGATCCCTGTGCTCTCGCAAGCGATATGACGCAGAATGCAAAATATGATGTAAGGTGTGTGGTGGGTGTGAAGCGAACATCACGGTCATTGCAATCCGCGAACAAGGAATATGCTCAAGACGTGCTCGGGGCCGGATTCGGTGGCACAGCTTCTCCAGCTCGGCAACGTCCGAGGTATGATATACATGGGCGCTAGAACTACGGTTGTGCATCTCCACACTATCCGACGCGTCCCACTGTTGCACCGCGCGTAGGTCGTTTTGTTGTTTCGTATCCATTCCTGTGCATCCTGAAACATACACAGATAGAATCACAGTACAAGGCCCAAGTGTGTTGCTTGGCGGCATGGCGATGGACGAACTATTCGACCAGATCTTGGATCCCGCAGCGAACAATGCTGACAAGCTGCTTTCTGACATTGGCCTCGCTGCGCTCCCTTCAAGAGACAAAGTACACCATGAAATAGAAGAGAAGCTTCTTCTTCCAAAAGCAACTCTTCCTGACCATTGGCTTCCAACTTATCAAATGTAGGTGAACCATATAAATCCTGGTGTATGCATGTCCGACCTATTGTTGATGGTGCGACATCATATAGTCATTGGGAGAACAAGTTATCCATACCATCTCTCCTGAAATATGAGCCTTGTGCACCTCCTACGAGCTTGGCATTCATTCGCACAGGACTTGAAGGACGCGTAACCGGCTACACCGAGGTATGTCTCTCTACACGTTGGACATCTTACATTGTTATAAATCGTTCGACAGGTGTCTAATCCCCCAGTGGCGACGGGATTGACCTCGACTGCGCTGGATCGCGCACCAGGACCAAGTCGTAACTTCGTAAGAGGGAAGGCTGGCTATGTCCCATTCTTGCCCGGAGGCCTGGATGTTCTCAAACAAACAAGTGATCTTGTGGATCTTCAAGAGGGCTCATCGAAATTGCGCAAAATTGCTCCAGGACTCTCCCGCGGACTGAGGCTTTCCAACGACGAAGAGGATGCTGACGTCATCGCTCTTGACGGTAGCGTCCACCGTGACAAAGCAGATGCAACAATACCTGTACGTGTTCCACTCGGATTACTTCGTATGTCGTACTCTTACCTTGCATGCGTATTAGAATGGGCATCCTTTGAACGTTCCGGACGACGACTTCCAAGCCATACCACCCGGTACTTCAGCAGATATCGACGAATTCCTACCCACATCAGTAAGCGAGCTTTGCCTTGCCGATGACCTGCTTTGACACAGCGTGCACATGGTTCTCGCCCGCAGAGAAGTCAGCTGAACCCGATCACACGCCGGCCTCTGAAACGTGCCCAAGTTCAGAAGCGCGATTGGGCTCATGTCGTTGACGTGAACAAGCCGATGACGAACTTTAACGAGCTCGTCCCAGACATGGCACACAAGGTAGGGACAGACACGATCAAAGCCTAGACGGGCGCCGCCTCATGCCATACCGCAGTATCCTTTCGAATTGGATACCTTCCAGAAGGAAGCCGTGTATCACCTCGAAATGGGGGACTCTGTCTTCGTAGCTGCTCATACATCGGCGGGGAAAACGGTGGTCGCAGAATATGCGATCGCGCTGGCGGCTAAGCATATGACCAGGTATGCACGCTGGCAATACTTCCGTATATGACGGTCTCTTACATGACCACAGGGCTATCTATACATCGCCAATCAAGGCGCTGTCGAACCAGAAATATCGCGACTTCAAGCAGACGTTTGGTGCCGCGTCTGTGGGCATCCTCACCGGAGATGTGCAAATCAACCCTGAGGCCAACTGTCTCATTATGACCACCGAGATTCTGCGCAGCATGCTCTACAAAGGTGCTGATCTGATTCGAGATGTGGAGTTCGTAATATTCGACGAGGTCCACTACGTCAACGATGCCGAGGTAAGCCGGATATAATTACCAGGCCACGGTCTAGACTCACCTTCCTTTAGCGGGGCGTAGTCTGGGAAGAGGTCATCATCATGCTTCCGGACCATGTCAACATAATCCTTCTCTCTGCCACCGTGCCGAACACGAAGGAATTTGCGGACTGGGTCGGGTATGGTCTACGCCTACACGACGTTTGGCTTGCACTAACTTGCACTGCAGGCGAACTAAGAAAAAGGACATCTACGTTATCTCCACGGCGAAACGGCCGGTACCGCTCGAACACTACCTGTACGCAGGGAGAGACTTGCACAAGATCGTCGATGCGGACCGTAATTTCCTCTCCTATGGGTAAGCTCTGACCTCGAGGGAGAATTGCGGACACATCCATCTGAACGCTATCCCCGCAGCTACAAGGACGCCGGAGAAGCTCTTCGGCGGAAACAAGACAAAGAGCGGGAGGCAGCTGGCTTACCCCCAGTGCAGCGGATGGGCGCCCGCGCGGCAGCTCCGCAGCGCGGACAGCGCGGAGGTCCAGGAGGTCGTGGAGGCCAGCGTGGAGGTACGCCGGCACGAGGTGCCCCTGTCGCCCGTGGAGGTTCTCCACGGACCTTCCACCAGCCAGACAAAAACCTCTACGTACATTTGCTGGGTCACCTGCGCAAGAAGGCGCTCTTGCCTGTCGTCGTCTTCACGTTCTCCAAGAAGCGCTGCGAGGATAACGCCGCAACGCTTACCAACGCTGACTTGTGCACGGCGGTGGAGAAGAGCGAGATCCATGTCGCCATTGAGAAGGCGCTGTCCCGACTGAAAGGTGAGTATCAGCGCCCAGCTAATGATCTGGTTTCAAACTGAACCACGGCATGGCCAACTCCAGGATCGGACAAGCAGCTGCCCCAGATTCGCCGAATGCGCGATTTCCTCTCGCGCGGTATTGGCGTGCATCATGGAGGGCTGTTACCCATTGTCAAAGAGGTATGCTACGTGTCTGGCATGTACGCTGAAATACTCATCTTTGGCCAAGGTCGTCGAGATTCTGTTCGCACGTGGTCTGGTGAAGGTCCTCTTCGCAACGGAAACATTTGCTATGGTCAGTCGGAATAAGTTATTTAATACAAGTGCGGACTCATAGACATGTGTACAGGGTGTGAACATGCCTGCAAAATGTGTCGTCTTCTCTCACATCAGGAAGCATGATGGGCGCGGTTTCAGGGATATCCTTCCTGGAGAGTACACTCAGATGGCTGGGCGCGCCGGTCGTCGTGGACTCGACGCGACGGGCACGGTTATCATTGTCGCGAACGACGACTTACCAGAGGTGAGTTGTTCACGACACCCTGCATGACACTAATGTGACGCCGAGGACTTCGGCCGTACCAGCAAGCGACTTTGAACAACATGATCCTCGGAACGCCCGCGAAGCTCCAGTCCCAATTCCGTCTCACATACAATATGATCCTCAACCTGCTCCGTGTCGAGGCCCTGCGTGTTGAAGAAATGATCAAGCGCAGTTTCTCCGAAAACGCGACACAGAAGCTGCTTCCTGAGAACCAGAAGAAAGTTGCTGAGGTACTCATCAGCGTTAATATCACAAACGTGTATACGGATACTTAACTTGTGTCACCCGCCAGACGGAGAAGAAGCTGTCAAGCTTGCCACAGCTGTCTTGCGACGTCTGCTCACCGGATATCGAAGCATACTACGACACTTCGGCTAGCATTGTGGACATGAACCATCAACTTCTAGCAATGGCCGCCGGAACTCCCCAGGGCTCAAAGATTCTATCTTCTGGCAGGGTCGTTGTGCTGCGGGATGGGGTACTGTTTCTCCTCATCAGGTCGATATTAACCGCACTGACCACTCCGCCTGCAGCACTACCAGAGCAATATCGGTGTACTCCTTAAGCAAGCCCCTAACAACTATGCCACCGCATTCCATGGCGAAAAGACGAAGCTCTACTGGGTTCTTGCCATGGTATCTCCCGAAACGCGGATGGGAAAGACAGGTAAGATCAATCCATTCCTGACTGTGTGCGGAGACCGACCATCTGTACAGACGTAGACGGACAGGCAATCCCACCGCGCTGGCCACCTCGCCCAGAGTCTCTCCTTGTTGACGAACCGATATATGACCTCACCCCGGTTCCGCTCACGAGCATCGCCATGGTCTCCAGCCGGAGCGTCAAGGTTAGTAATACACAACAATGAGGCGGCAGTTCATACTCATATTCTACAACGTCAGGTCGAGACGGATCTCATTGTAGTGGGACATCGTATATCGTCTATGAATGCCGCCATACGCCTCTTGAGGGACGTCTTGGGCGAATGGCTGCAAGCAGGATCTATCCCCGAGGTGGATTGGGGTAGGCTCAGGTCTCTCGAGTTCCAGGAACTCTTGCGTGCTCGCAACGAGCTCGTTCCTCGTCTGGACCGCTTCGCATGCACGTCGTGTCCAAGCTTCGATGACCATGTTCGCACCTCCGTTCTTCTGAGCCAACCTTGCTCGTACTCACCGCAGAGGTCTCCTACAGTACACGTTCATGCATGGCAAGAAGGTCCTCCAGGCGAACATCGCTGAACTCAAACTGGCCATCTCCGACCAGAACCTCGAGCTCATTCCAGACTACGAGCAACGTATTGAGGTGCTGAAGGAGCTCAAGTTCATTGACGACAACTCGACCGTCCTTCTCAAAGGCCGTGTAGCATGCGAAGTCAGTTGCGTTCCCCTCCCCTTTCAATTCACCAACTGACCGGCTCCTGCTACTAAGATCAACTCCGCAAACGAACTGGTGCTCACGGAACTCATCCTCGAGAATACCCTCGCCGCGTACGAGCCAGAGGAAGTCGTCGCGCTCCTCTCCTGCTTCGTCTTCCAGGAGAAGACCGACGTCGAGCCCGTCATCCCGCCCAAGCTCCAGGAGGGCCTCGAAGCGATCATGGCCCTCTCCGAGCGCGTCGAGCGTGTGCAGGAGCGGCACAAGGTGCCCGGTGAGGAGTTCCGCGCGCTCAAGCCCGGCCTGGTCGAGGTCGTGTACGAGTGGGCGAAAGGCATGGTGAGTCTTCGCCGCCATTACGTTCATGCATTTGTAGTTGGTCATGATGAGGAGGGGAAATGTACATGGGACGCTGGCTGACCTTCACGCTCTGCGCCGCAGCCGTTCGAGCAGATCACGGAGCTCACCGACGTCGCCGAAGGCACCATCGTGCGGGTCATCACGCGCCTGGACGAAACGTGTCGGGAAGTCCGAGATGCTGCACGGGTCATCGGCGATGCAGAGCTGTTCAAGAAAATGGAAGAGGCCCAGATCAAGATCAAGAGAGACAGTACGTCGTCGTGCACCAGTATCCTTGCTCTCTTATCCAGCCACTCACCGATGTCGTTCAGTTGTATTCGCTGCGAGCTTGTATTTCTAGACACCATTGTAGCCGCATTCATAGACTTGCAAGTTCAATTCAAACCAAGAGACGTCACACCACGCATATAGGTATCCTCTCAAGCCCGATATATTAAGAGATGCATTGCCGTTCCAAATAGCACATAATACGTAAACAAGTCGAAAGCAACAGAACGGGTCCGTGAGCGTCCCTTTTACTTCCGCTTCTTGACGGTCGTCTCCTCCTTTGCACCACCTGCGGGTGCGACGGGGGCCGTCTCGGTCTTCTTCTTGTCGTCGGGTGAAGGAGCGTCGGTCTTCTTTGCAGACTAGACGGGACGGATCAGTATCGCTATAATGAACCACCGAAAATGAAAGAAGTACCTTGGTGATGGGCTTCTGCTGCGCGCCAACGAAACCGAAAAGAACGCCGAGCATACCGAAAAGAGTGACAACAGAAAGTGCAAGGCTGGCACCCGTCTCGGGGTGCGTCTTGAACGCAAGAATGGGGTCGATCTTGGCGAGCTCAATGAACTTGAAGACCTTGTTGCGGATGAACTCGATCGGGTCCTCCTTGAAGGAGGCCGCGCTCTCGTCCTCATCATCCTCGTCGATCTTGCTGTTCGCCTTCTCGGCGGCCTCCTCGAGGGACTTCTTAACGAAGTAGGTCTCCTTGGCGAGGCTCTCAGCGTCCTCAATCGAGTGGCCGATGTAGAGGTTGTCGAAAAGGATGTCCTCGGTCATGGTCCAGAGCTCAATACCGACGCCACCAATGGGAACGAGGCTCTTCACGGGGGTGAGGTCCTCGAAGTAGGCGGGGTTGGGGATCTTGCGGGGAGCCCACTCGCCCTTGTACGCCGGGTTGTCGATCATGGGCGCGTACCACTTGCCCCTGTAGGCAGGGTTGGCCTTGTATGGGCTAGATGCATACGTTAAGATTGAGGCCATCTAAGAGACACTCAGAAACAACGTACCGCTTCCACTCGCCGCAGCCAGGAGCCTCGTCGCACTTGGGGTTACGGACAGTGGGGGCGATCCATTCGCCATCCTCCTCGTCATCCCACTCCTCAGGCTTCTCGGCGTCAGGGTCGGGGATGTACTCCGGCTCGTCATCGAGCCAGCCCTCGGGCTTAACGGCATCCTCATCGGGAATCTCGTAAGGAGCATCCTCATCCCAGTCGTCAGGCTGTATTCATTGTGAGACAACAATTCTTTTAAACGGGTAGAGTGTGAATAGGCTAACCTTCGTGGCATCGGGGTCAGGAATGCGCTTCTCATCAACCCAGTCCTCGGGCTTCTTGTCTTCAGGGTCGTCAATCTCCTTGGGAGGGTTGACGGGAGGGTTGAAGTCCTCAAGAAGGTTGCCGAGATTGTAGCTCTCGCCGTTGAACCGCACGTCATACGTGTTGTTCGGGCTGAAGCAGACGAGACATCAGACTCGTCCACCCCCAGGTGGCAAAGCGCATAACTCACAAGAGGTGGAGGGTATAGAGGTTCGTTGCCTTGCCGAATGCAGGCTTAGGAGGAAGCTTGAGGTGCTTCTCCTCGACTTCACCAGTTACGGGGTTCTTGTGACGGAAGATGAAGTGAATCTATGACACGCGTCGTTCATCAATACACGCATACTTCCACCAACGACACGAGTTCTGCACACCTTCGTGCCGGGGCAGGTCAAGTCGGGACCAAACATGATGGACCAAGGAGTCTTGTCGTCGAACTCCTTGCCAGCAGTCTGGAAACCGTCCTCAAGGAGCTTGATGTATCCGCCACCGCAGTTACCACCCTTCTGGTACTTGACCTCGTACTGAACGACGAGGGGCTTGTCGTCGAAGGCAATGGGCTTCTGGAACGGCGCGGAGATGGCGTGGTGGGCCGCCTTCGTCTTAGCGACGAGGCCCTTGTCGCCCTCAATGAGGGGTTCAAGAGGCTCCTCGACCTCCCACTTGCCGACATAGCTCCATGTCTCACCGCCGACGGGAGTCTTCTTGGTGGCCTCTGACGGTGTCCACCGGTCCGACCAGTCGTCCGTGAACTGCTCGAGGAAGGGTGCCTTGACAGCGGTAGGCTGTAGCCATCTAGACGTCAGTGTGTGCGCGTGGGGAAGTAACCGAACGCGCGCGTACCGTGAAGGAAGGCTTGGGGGCCTCGTCTGCGGCCGACACGGAGGTGACGGCGACAGCGAGAAGGGCAGAAAGCGCTACGCTTCGCATTGTGTACGAAGGACCGAGACGGGTGGAAGACAAATGCAGAGGGCGGAGGAAAGGAGTGGGTGTATGCGGATGAGTGGATGAGAGACTTGAAGAGAGCTGCTGGCGAGACAGACGCGCTCTAATATCCTCGCCCTCGGCTATTTCCCGGTCAGATGTGCCACGTATACTCTGTTCTCGCTCAGGCGCCGGTTGTGTTCCAGCGCGTTCCACGATCCCACGCTTCGGCCCATCTCACTCGCAGCTGTCTCAGACAGCGAACGCAACGATGATACGGAAAGCAAGATGCATAACACACGCAGCAGCATTCTACATACAGAACACAACACAACACTACCTACACGCTATCCATTCTCAGCCAAGCAGATCAGCATGTCCAGACGCAGACAACGCGAGCTAGAAATGATGTCATCGTTAGCGCTTTCGCGGGATTCAAACAGCCTGCTAGCTGATGCTGCACTCACGATGAACTCGTCGTCCAAGTACTTTGATACTGAGATCTGGTCGCCCAAGCCCTTTCGCCGCCTCGTCTTCAGCACAAGGTCACGCGCAAGTGCCTGCCCGGACGCGGGCTCGAGGGGCCGGAGCTTGATACTCGTGTCCGTGGGATCACCTGCGTCCTTCACTCAGTCACATTCACATAAGCCACAAGGAAAGAACACGTACCCGGTACAATGGACCAGTGGTCGAATGTTTGTAGACAGAACGCCTGCCCTTGCGTCGCTGTCCGCAAGTCCGTCTCGAAGCCGTTCGCGTCAATGACCGGAATGAGCGCCTTCACGGTGTACAGCGGGGAGCCGGCCTTCGGGATGTCTTGTGTAACGTGACCGCGACGTCTCGCGAGCACCGTGTAAACTGCCGATATGCAGTCGGCCGGTGCCTGCACTTCCACGTAGTATATGGGCTCCATCAGCCGAGGAGTCGCCTGGGATACATATGTTAGCGCACTCTTGATGGCCCGAAAAAACGCACTCACCATGAGGAACGACGAGTAGCAGACACGGCGCGCTGTAGGCACGATCTGTCCACCGCCCCGGTAGATTGGCTCCTGCGCTAGGCTCGCGTCCAAAATCCTGAACTTCACATTCCTCATCGCTGTTGCAAACTCCGTCAACACAACGCGACGCATACCCAGACATATCTCACTCACGCTCATCGCATAGCGGGCCCTCACGCGTACCCCACTGGAAGCCCTGCTTAATGTGCTCCTTCACCGTCCCCAACAGCTTCTTGTCAACCTGCGAAGGCAGCGTGTCATCAAGCAGGATGTTGGGCCCGCTGTCGTCTGGACCGAACGCCCATATTGACCGCGACGCAAGCAAGTCCCACTGGTACTTCTCCTCAAAGAACTTGCCCCGCTCCTTCGGCGTCATGCGCATGTTCACTCGCCCTGTCTCGATGTCCTCCGCGATACCCCGTTCCAGTGGCTCCGCGATCATCGTGAGCCGGTTCCTAACGCCGGCTGAATTAGCTTGGCCGGGGGTATATTATAGAAGTACTCACTTCTTGTTGGGCGTGTCCGCATAGCACTTGAGCGCACTCGTCTCAAGCACTGTCTCCGCGAACTTCGTGACCGGGTCTGACACCTTGATCTCGATCTCAGCGAAGAGCCTCCGCAAGTCGTGCATCACACAGTCAAGGAAGAGCTCGCCAGTGCCGATAACCACGTGCTCGCCGCTCTCCTCGACCTTTGTCGCCACAAGAGGGTAGCTCTTGTTGACGCTTCGCAAACCGGCCAGCATCTTCGGCAACTCTGAAGGTGCAATAGGCTCGATGGCGATCTTGAGGACAGACTGCGTCATGTGCTTGATCGGTCGGAAGATGTGCAAGTCATCCTCGATGTCCACGCCCGAGATTGTCGCGGTCTTGAAGATAGACGCATCGACACCACCCAGAAGGACAAGATTGCCGGCAGGAACCTCCTCCGCGGGAATGAAGTATCTGGGCACTCATAAGCGATACTCGAGCGGTGGTTAGTATGTGGAGAAACTCACCGGGATTCGCTGATCCAGATGTCCTCTACCTGCGCCTTCACCATGTCTTCCTCGTCTTCAGGCGAGTAACCTTCACCAAGGACCTTCACGTCCATGCCTTTGCGCACGGTGCCGCTGATCACACGGCCAAATGCACGGAAGTGCTGCGCGTCCGTTGTGTGGTATAGCTTGGAAATCTGGATCATGAGAGGGCCATCGGCTTTGCACTCTTGCATGGCGTGTGCGAGCTCGGAAGACATGGGGCCGGTCCACGTTCCTTCGACCTGCCAGAACGCGTTGGGTGAACCTGCGCATGGTTATGCACGTCCTATGCCAGTATCGTACCTTTGACCGCGTCGCCTCCAGAGGAGAAGGGATATGTTCTGTGATCAAGTCGACCAAACCCACTGAGGGCCCGAAGAACTGGTCGAGCACGACCTTAAGGAGTGGCCTTACGTCCATCTTGTACATGATGGGCTTCAGCTCGATACCGAGGCCCGCCAACGTCTCCTTCAACTCATCCGTCTCCTCGCTGAGCACGTGGCTGTACAGCTTATACAGAGGCTCGAGGATGAAGTGGACAAAGCTGCGGTTTGCTTCGGGGTCTGCGGGCTTGCGCGTGAACTTGCGAGCCGCCTCGTTGAACCAGATGTCACCCCAAAGTCGGTCCGCAAACGCGTTCACATCCAACGATCCTGCAAGTCCTTCGTGAGCCACATCTACCACACAAGTAACGAAGCGACTCACCGTAGGTGTCCGCATACATCTGCGCGAACGATCGGAGGGTGAAGCACCAGTGCATATCCGTACTGGCAAACGCGACGTTTCCTCTCTCAGGGCTAAGCCGCAGCTCGGGGTCAGGGTTGATACCACTGTGCATTCATGAGTCTCGACTTCAACTCCAAGACACCAATCCTGTTTACCTGATAAATGTGTTGATCTCTTCAATCGTGTGCTTGATCTTGTAGTAGGCGTCGGCAGGCTTGATGCGCAGTTCGAGGATTAGTCGGTCAATCTTGTTCACTACAAGAGTGATTTTGACACCTTCTTGGAGAGCATGTCGGATGATGGCCTCCGTGTTGCACATCACCTAGTATATCTGTTAAATCTCCAGCGTATAACCGCATTGTCAGCGGACTCACCCCTTCAACTACGTCGACCACAAGAAGGATGCCGTCAACCAAACGAATGGCACATGCAACCTCGTCGACAAAGTTCACGTGTCCTGGGGTGTCAATGAGGTGGACAAGGTGAGACTTGCCGTAGCTGTTGGACAGAATCAAGGACATAGGGGAGGATTTGATAGAGATTCCCCGGTCGCGGGAAAGGACGTGGGTGTCAGTGTATCGTGTCTACGACGTCTACTCAATTTTGTGTTGGTGCCACATTCTGTGTGATGTACTCACTTGGTGGTCAGAATCCCATGTCAGTTTGTGCGTCTCAAACACAAGCATGTCCATCAACGCCGTCTTTCCGTGGTGCAAGTGGCCCACTACCGCAACATTGCGCACAAACTCGGGGAACGCTGTCATGTTGAGCAAGAACCTGGGGTACGTTCAGCCGCGAACGTTGTATACTGGCAAACGGAAAACGCACCCTTTGTCGAACCGGGTCTCTGGCATGTCCTTCTCCTCTACAGTCCATTTCCGAACCTTGATGGGGGCGACAATAGGCTCGGACAGTGGTTGAGCATCTTCCTCCTGGACAAGCGTCTCGACCTCCTCTCCGTACACCTCAGACGCAGAAGGGTAGTATTGCTTGTCCTCGTGCAGGATTACCGCGTTATGTACAGGCTCTGCGCACGGCTTCAACAACGGTCAGCATACAGCAGATAGTACCCAACTTACCATCTACTTGCATGAGCGCCATCTCTTCTTGCGCCTGCATTGGCTCATCGTCGAAGCCCTCCAGAGGCCGCGACTCTGGCTGAGGGGCGAACGGAGCCTGCTGCTGGATCTCCTCCTCTTCTTCGTCGGACTCGAGGTCACCGCCAATGTAGTTTCCGAACTCATCGTAATCTTCGAAGGAGGCCATTTTTACAGAGCTGGCAGAGCACTATATGTGAGAAGCAGGATGGAGGTCTTAGTCACTAAAGAGCGCGATGTTCGCGTCAGAGCCACCCAGAACAATTGATACAAGCCTCAGAAAGAAGACTGCGATGGTGCGCGAGAGCGAGATCGGCAGGAAAAGAGTGCGGAGGAGAGTATGGGGAAGGAGGCGGTCGAAGACAGGTTTTGGGCGAGAGCCACCGTCGCGGTCAGAAGAACGCGTCAAACGGGCGCTTCACGGTCTACCGCGAGCATTATGGATCTGCCGCATTCATCGACCCTGACATCCTCAGTTTGTCCCCCCACGGCGACCAACCATGGCCACGCTATCGGATGATACGTTGCGGAAGGTATGTGACCCATGATATATGCGTCGATCCTGTCTAAAGTAAACCGCTACCACCCAGATCCTGGTGCAGATCCAGCAAACCGCCGTTCAGTCCCAACGCGCGCTGAACGTCTCGAAACAGCAGATCGCTGCGAAAGAGCGGGAGCGTAGGATTCTGCAGCTCACCATCGAGGAGATCACGTCGCTGCAAGGCGATGTGAACCTGTACAAGGGTGTGGGCAAAATGTGAGCAGCAACTCAATGCGTCAGGAGCACAGAAGAACTAAGGTGTCTGTCTTGTCAGGTTCATGATGGTCCCTCGCCCGACCATGGAGAGGGATTTGAAGGCAGAGGAGAAGGAACTTACGGAGGATATTAAGAACTTGGAGAAGAAGGTCTGTTTACCCGCATGCTCTCAACCATACGTCTCATTGAATATCGACTATATCCCCAGTCGAAATACCTCGAGAAGCAGTTCAACGATGCCCAAGCACAACTTCGCGATATCGTAAGCAATCTCCAGTCTACCATATTTTCCCTCTGCACTAATATTGGGCCCAGTTCCACAGCGCACCAAATCAATAGCAACGTTAGCAGGCTGTACATTACGTTTATCACCGTGTTCTGTATCATCTAGCTGCCCTCACTTTGCACTGCTTTGGATCCCGAAGCATAGTTCGCGAGCCGCGACCACACGCAGACAGGACGTTTCAAGGAGTCTATGCGCATTGAGCGCGACCTCGATTAAAACAATAAGTACACTAGGTGAGTACCTAAAGAAGGTGACTATCTAAATGACGGATCAGAATCTACTATGATGCATGCGTGCGTAAATGCGTGAAGGGGACGTGTGGGTGGCGTGATGGTGCATATGTCTACCGCTTAGCATAACGAAGGAACCGAGAAGCAACTGCGAAGACATATCAGTAACGTTACATACACACCTTCAGCAGTAGAAGACTCACCAATAGTAGCGAAGATGTTGAAGACTGAATCAACACTCGGTGAGCCTGGCATCGCCGTGTAACACTGGCTATGCACATACCTGCATACGCGAACAATATCCAGACGTCTCGCCAGCGGTTCTCGTATCGGATGTTGAGGGGCAAGAAGAACTGGTCTCCGACCTACGAAAAGACATAAGTATCTCATCCAGTGATCACCATAAAAAGACGACGAACCTCGTATTGACAATAGAGGCAGTTAGAGGTGGCGTTCGGGTTGTTGAGGTAGCCTCCGAATCCTTGAATGAACTCCTTGGCGTACTCCATGCACGTCTGGCCATCGGGCGGGTTGAACGGAACGAGCTCGTCCGGTTTGCAAGTGATGGACAGGCCACTACAAACGATGGTAAGTTACTAGACCATTTACAGTGCTAGGCCAACTTACTGAAGCTCCGTGGAGATCATGGCACTCATAAGACGGGTGTACGGAGTAAGCTGGTACAACCAGCGCCAGTAGTTCGGCAGCGTCGGGTAGGTGATAGTGACGCCGCAGAAGGTGCTGAGAACCAGGATGATGAACGGGTTGAAGAGCGGGGCGACCTGCATGCTGGGAGAGATCGCGCCGATGAATTGGCCGAGGGTGACACCGAAGAGTTCCACGAAGATAACGACCAGGAGCTGGAAGAACGTGCCGCCAACGCCAGCGGTGCCGTCACCGAAGCCCATGGGGTACACCTGTAAAACTGTGTCAGAGCGTGTGCGTCCATATCAAGGGTATCCGGTACGTACCATCAGTACCCAATAGACGACAGCACACAGCAGCGAGTAAGGCATCTCTCCGACAAGCTGGCCGATAGCGAAGACGTAGGGCGAGTACACACGACTGGAAGCCTCGCGAATGAAGATCCGCCTGCTCAGGATCCACATAGGCTCGAGCTGACCCATAACAATGGCGGGAAGGATGGTAGCCCAGAAACTACACAGGTTGTCAGCATCTGTCGTGCAAAATTTTGGATGGCTTGGACTTACATTCCGAAGACGCGGTATTGCAAGTCACGCAAACTATTGCCAAGCTGCAAGAACGACAGCGACACGAAGAGCGAGATGAAAGCATGCACGAAGAGCCGACTGAAGACGTAGTCCGGAGAGCGCCAAAGTTTCAAGTTGTTGCGATACACAACCCAGCGAAGCTGAGTCCAGAACGGAGTGGCATCTACAATGAGCGTGAGGAATGTGCACAACAAGTGGGCCAAGTACAATACTTACACATTGTGAGTTGCTGCTGTTGACTGTCATCCGAAGACGTGTTATGTTTGATCTTCTCGATCTCCTTCAGGACGCTCTGGTACTCTGGCGAATCAAGCCAGTGGTCCTTCCAGTCGCGGTCTCCGATACGGGGCGTCAAACCGGCACCGATAGCATCGAGCATGAACTCCGCAGGGTTCACGTTTGGTGGGCAGTGGGCGCCATGACGAGCGAAGTACTCGCGCAGGATGTAGCAGTCGGGTCCGATGTCGCCAAAGTAAACCGTCTCGCCACCACGCTCAAGCAGCAGGAGCTTGTCGAAGGATTGAATGAGCAGCGACGAAGGTTGGTGGATCGTGCAAAGAATCGCTTGACCGTTGTCCGCCAGCTTGCGGAGGAAGCGAACCAAGTTCCATGCGCTCTGACCGTCAAGACCGGAAGTAGGCTCGTCCAGGAACAGGAGAGAAGGGCGACTCGCAAGCTCAACGCCAATGGTGAGACGCTTGCGGGCCTCGACACCTAGACTGGCGACAAGCGCATCCGCGAGATCTTGCAGTTCCAAGACTTCGATCATGTCCTCGACGTACTGATCCTTTTCCTCCTTGGAGATGTCGGGAGGTTGACGGAGATAGGCAGAGAACCGCATCGCCTCACGGACGGTGGAGCTACCCTCGTGCACGTCCATTTGTTCGGCTGGTATGGACTCAGCATATATTCCTCACTGCACGTTGTAAGAAACACGTACCATATGCAGTCTTGCGGGCGAAGTCGAGTTTGAGAGGCTTGCCGTCCAGGAGCAACGTACCAGACACGACACCGATGTTCTTACGCTGAGCGAGCACATCCAGGCAAGTGGTCTTGCCTGTAGGATCGGAGTTAGTTTTGCGCTGCAAATCACGCATTCGGTCCACGTACCAGCGCCAGAAGCACCCATAAGAGCCGTCATAGTACCGGGCTTGACATAGCCGTATACGTCGTGCAGCAACCTTCGCACGCCGCCGGGAACGGGGACGTGATAGTTGACCTTCTCCCACGTGAACGGCTTGCCGTCGAACCTCCTAGTCATGCTACAACGACACCGTTAGAAAGCCGGCACCACAGCAACATACTTATATGCGAAACTTCGTACCCTTGCTCTTTCTCGCCTTGCTCTTTCTCGGACACCTGAGACTCGGCCTCTTCCGCAGACTTACCCTTACGGGCGGCCTTCCGCTCTTGCAGCCTAGCGTTCCTCTTCTTGGTGTCCGAATCCTCAGGGGCGAAGATGGTCACCGCTGAGCCGCCGCCATATTGCTGGGGAGTCCGAGATGAGCACAGCTTTCGGGACGCACTCCACATCGTAACATACCGGGAAGTACTCGATCAGCAACACCTGCGTGAGCTGGAACAGCAGGAAGAAACCGACAAGAACAAGGAAGTTGCGGCGCCAAAGATCCGAGACGTTAAGGCCGTATCCGATATTCACGTAGTTGCGTCCTGACACGATGTCTTGACCAGGGACCGCGCCGAACAGCGTGCAAATCTGGTTCGGACCAAGACCGTTGCTGTTTGTGGGTGAGCGTTGAGGACCTGTGGACGCGGGGAAAGGTACCTACAAGTACTTGTTGACGCCAGGCGGGTTGCGAGGCACAATGGAACTACCGTCGCACGTGAACTGCGGAGATTATTAGCGGGAATAGTCGCATCCTAACACTCGCAGGAACTCACTGATATCCGCATGAACTCGTTTTCCATACAGCCAACCCAAGCTGGTGGATTGTGTCAGTGCCGTCGGTGAGGGTGCCACGGATCATCCTCACCATATGCCACGGGATTGATGTAGTACTAAGCACAAGTTTGAGTCAACAGCATCCGGCGCGACGATGACGGCGAGACTCACAATCCAGAACAGCCATCGCTTCATTTGGAAGACCGGAATCATGTAGCCTGCGTACAAGATCATGTTCGGGATGAAGAAGACCGCGAGCCGGAACGCAGAGTCGAAGTTGGTGCACATCACACCGAACGTCCGGAAGAAACCCTGCATCGTCAGGAATGACGTGTAGATCTGACCGTGCCCGCGATGAGACGTCTGACCATCGTGCATAGACAGGCAAGGCGACTCACAAAGAGGTGGTACGTGAAGAAGCCACCAGCCGTGCGGGAGAGGTTAGACATGAAGTAGATGATGATGTTGTAGACGAATATCCGGACGGCAGAGAACGGTATATCGGATAGGGTGTTCGCTATCGCGACGGCAGCCGGACGGTATAGTGCATAGCCTGTCTGCAAGTAATCGTCAGGCCGTTGAAGAAGTCAAGGCCTTGCCTCAAGAATCGCTCACCTGTTTTCTCAGAATGGGACGACCAAGCATTTGTACGGGCATCTATTTTCGGCCGTCAGAAATCGCGGAGGTCGGGGGATTGCGTGCGTCACTGACCTCTCCGAATGTGTCGAGGGCGCATGTAAGAAGACCTGCGAAGATGACCGAGCCTCGCGTGAAGGCACCTTGCGAAGTGGGCTGGAGGTTGTAATAGGCAGCACCAATGACCAAGGCAAGGATCTATACCAGCCGTCCGTCAGCGCCGAAGAACAACGGCTGGGCAAACACTCCTTACCGTAGACAGGCTGTAACTCGTGACCAATTGGAACCTATCCTGGAGTCGCATCTGGAACTGACGGATAACCAACGCGCGGACCTGACCGGTGAAGCCGAGCGTGTACGGGCTCTTCTTGGAAACGCCCCGCTTCTTGTCGGACAGGACGGCCTTGCGGAATTCCTCCTGGTCGGATTTGTCGATCTCCATTTGCTGCTTGTACTCGGCAAGATCTTCGCGCATCTGGGCGGCGAAGCGCGACTGCTGGAACGCCTGCTCGAGCTGCTCCGGGGTCGTGGGAACGTCGGCCTCGGAGCGGCCGGGGGCGAACTGGCGTTCGTTGGGATCGGTGCAACCGGTGAGGTAGTCGGCGGTACTTTGGCGAGGAAGAGACTTGAAGCCGAGGCCCTCGAAGTACGCGCGAGCCTCGGAAGGGGGGCCGAAGTATACCTGACGACCCTTGTCTAGAACTATGACTTTATCGAAGAGCTCGTAAATGCTCTCGCCGGCTTGGTACCTTCACGGACGTTTAGCAGGGCGAGAAAGCCGCCATGAAGTCAGGTACTTACAAGGTGGCGAACGTTGTCTGGCCGAGAAGGTCCGTCATCACTCGCATGGCCTTGATGAAATCAAGCGCCGTACTGGCATCCAGACCACGGGTGGAGTTGTCGAAGCATAGGACGTGAGCACGAGTTGCCATCATCTCCGCGATCGAGACACGCTTGCGTTCTCCTCCAGAGACACCGCGTACGAACTCGTCACCGACGTAAGTGTTGGCGGTATGCGAGATGTTCAGCATACGAAGGAGAGTGTCCCGGACGGTCTGATCGAACTCCTTCCGAGACATGCCGGGAAGACGCCCCTTTGGACCAGGGGTTTTCAAGGAGAGCGCGAAGCCCAACGTTTGAGCCACAGTGAGCGTAGCAATGTGCCTGTCATCTGTACACACAGGGGTCAGTGATCCGTGGCATGGGCGGCTATATTCGATCATACCCTCTTCGTTGTACACAACCTCGCCTTTATAGTACTTTGCCATTTCGTGAGCGTCGATGCCTGCGTAGCGAATGTCTCCTGCTACACGAGCGTAGTCTTGCCGGTCATTAGCAATAGCCTTGAGGAAGGTAGTGCAGCCAGAGCCTGGACATCCGAGAACCAAACACATCTCGCCCGGCTTCACCAGACCGGATGACCTGCGCCCAAGAATTAATGCGCGCTAAACGTCTCTGAAGCTGCCTCTACTCACGGGTGGAGGATGGTCGACAGTGGAAGGTCGGGCCTCAGCGCCGGAATAGCCGTTTGGAGTACAGAGTGCATAAGCCGGAACGGGTAGAGCCAGAACCCCAATGCATCCTCTGCGAACAATATATGTTAATACAACATACAAAATTAACGAGGATGGCGGGATACATACGCCCGAACGTCTTGACGTATATCTATTCGCGCGCCCATACATCATGAGCTCCTGAACTAAAGGAGCACTACGTCAAACTCACCTTATGGCCGATGCCGCCTACGACATCTACCTGCAGATTTTCCCAGGTGACGCCAACGTGCTTATGCGCGATACCGGCTTTTTGATGAGCATCGTTGGACGAAGAAAGATAGGCGCGAAGGTCGAAGGGTTCTTCGCCCTTTTCCCCGGCCTCAAGGTCGCCCTCCTTCGAGGGTTTGTCAGTATGGTCGGAGGCCGCCTGTTGTGACCGTATGGAAAGAACACGCTCTAGCTCGTTGAACTGAGCCTCGGCGTCCGCTATGTTGATATGGTGGGCTGCGGAGTCAGGCAAAGGCGTGGCATCACCGCGCAGAGTGCGGTCATCTCCTGGAGAGTCTGCCATGAACCGGGACGGGGAGGGAGGGAAACGACTAGCGAGAACCTCATGTTCTCTCGCGGTATATATACACGGTTCACCTTGACCTCAGCGATCTTACATGTTGACGCATATTTACAAAGCAAGCGGACCCGTACTTGCGGAGTCACGCTCGGATCCGCTTCTCGGCAAGGTCACACCCAGTCACACGTAGTACGGTGTATGGTTCCCACCTTACGAACCAATGGCGAACTACGATCAGATTGCGAGTATTTGCCACTGTCCGCACTTTGGCGTCCCTGGCGTCCATTTCGTCAAGCTATGGAGGGCCAATACAGTACGGGGTGAGCAGTTTCGACTTGAATGACCTTCGTATCGTCCTCTGGAACCGCGAGACCGGGGCCCGGGATTAAAATCACTGGGCGGTTTTCATTGATAATCTCCGAATCGGCATTTAGCACCTAAGAACGCAGACGGGAAGCTTCCACAAGCCCTGCGCCCGATTGCTCGCGCCAAAACTTCAAGGGATTGGATGCTCGACTCTTCTCAGCTCATGGCATTGCTTGGGCGCCGAGGAGTTCCGCACAGTCGGGGCGCCAACGTGAAGGCCGAGGCATAAGACTGGCCGGGGAGCCTGGCGAGTCACTACGGCGCTCCGTGCGAGTAGGATATCCAGCCTGGCGTTTAGACCACTGGATTGGAGCAGGAGATACAGTCAAGGTCGCCGTTGACTTGATCCATGCACGCCTCAGACGGCGAGATGAAAAGCGAGGCGTTTGGACGGGAGCCTTGTTGGGGGTAGCGGAGGCTAGATTACCATGGTGGGAGATGGTGCGGGTGAAGTTCGCATCCAACCTCCGGTTAGCTCATCAGCTTTATGTCTCCTTGATAGTCGCCCCGTAAAGCCGCAATGAAGACTAAGGTGAGACTACGAGGATTCGTTTCAGCGGGTGAGCGAGTGTCGAGACTCGTTCGGAGCGTTAGGAGAGCATATTGTTGTCCAGTTCAGAGTTGCCAAGTGGCTGATCGAGGAGAAACGCCAAGATCTCCAGATCTCTATACTTTCAACCGATGTGTGCGAACGACCTGCCCAGTTCGGCGCAATTCCCACTGCGTTGACCCCGCAGAATATGGGCGCTTGTTGCCTGGGACGGGATCCTTGTCCACCGCGACTTTCTCTGCTGCTCGTCTTCTCCGACCATGCACCTTCTTGCCGGCATTGCTTTCTTCGCCTCTCTTCGCGCAGCAGCGGCCCATGGCGGACATGACAAACCGGCCGAAGGAGAGACTGTGCAGCAGTATGCGTTGAGACACGTACGTAGCAACCACATGTCCAGTGCCCGATCCATCCTTTACACCGACGCGTTTCATGCAGATGGCCACCGAGCATCACATGTACGAAAATAATCCTAGCATTCTGCTTACAAGACGTTGAGTAAATGACAATGACAACAGCGACACCTTCGATGTGCCGAGCTTCTTCCACCTCCATGACCTGAACCGGTACGTCTACCCTTGATTAGTAGAGACGACGATCACTCAATAACTGCTGTAGCGACAAAGTCTGGGACTCCGAAGAAATTGAAGCCGTCTATGGTGTTCACCACGTCTACTCTCAGAAGAAGTCCAAGGTGCGCGCAAATCAAAACCCGGCTTACTACACATGCTAGATCTCAATGCCACTCCGTCAGGACGAGATTGAGCACCAGAAGAAGGCGGACCACATAGTGCAAGAAGTTCTCAGGCGTCTTGACAAGAACCGCGACGGCAAAATCAGCTTGGAGGAGTTTGAAGCTGTCGGCCTCGATGGCTTGCCTAACTTTGATGACCTTGGTGCGGAGGGACACCACTATGATGTTGAGAGCGGTACGTTGTGTAGCTTTGTTACTATTTGGACCACGCTCAACGCCTCTCCTCTCTAGAGTTCTTCCTGCATCACGAAGGTCAGTAAGGCCTATTCTCACGCCCACACCATCCTTACTCACTGCGACCCTAGAACAATTCCACTCGACTCCTGAGACGCAGACCGACGAATCCTACACTCACCCTGAAGACCTCGAGCACTTCGCTCACCACGAGCAAATCGAACGCCAGGAGGCTGAGCGTGAAGCGAAGTTCCAGGGCGTCTCTGTCGAGGAGGTCATATCACAGCACGAGCCTCATGAGGAGCAGCAACAGCACGCGCCTGAAGGCGTCGACCCTCAATTTGTTGTCCAGGACGATCAGGCCCCTCCCGTCGTAGGTGGCCCGCCGAAGATCAATCGCGTGCCCCCTCCCGAGAAGCAGGATCCTGCCATTCGCTTCGCGAGTGTGAAGGCCGAGGCCGAGAACCAGGGCGAGTGGGGTGCAGGTGATGCCGGCTACAAGCCGCCCAAGACGCCTTCTGAGAAGATGAGGTGCGTCATGCCGTCGAGCATTCTGCAGGACCTACTGTGTTGTCCCTTGATACTGACAATCTATGTCCCTGTGCTCACAGGAAGAACCTCCCGTACAAGGTACGTTCCTCGGCTCCTGCATATTCTGCAAATGTGGACGCTCATCACAGGGTCGTGTACAGTACAAGTTCCGCCGCACCTGGGGCGATTTCTGAGAGTGCTGCGTCGCGTCCGGGATTTTCGGGGTGGTTTGGATCTATCTATTTATCCACAGTCTTCAAGGAGCATCTTTCGTTTGGTCGCTTGCTATCCCTGTTATACATTCCTTATTCTAGTCGAATACCATTCGTTCACATTCTGCACGACGGGCGCTAAAAGCTGGTGTCAAATCCAAGCCAACGATGGTGCCACCACGCTTTCAAATCGTGTGATCAACTGGCGATATTGCAGCGGGCTCATCCCGAGCTTGGTCATGGAGTGCTGGAGCGCCGACTCAGAGCGTACTACGTGGTCTCTGCTATCGCCGCTGCTAAGTCGTTACGCCGAGAGATAGCCCGCCTTTCCTAGCCCTCCTCGAAACATAGCCGACATCGGGGAACGCTGCTGTCGTAATCACAACAAGCCTAGTGGTATCAGGGGCTACACATGTGCGCGCACCGGGGTATCACACAATGTACTAGATTCCGAAACGAATATGTCCGTCCTGGCTTGAATGATGACCAAGCAGCAAGCCCCTTTGGTGCCTAGACGTGGGGCCCGGGGTTCGCGCTGCTCATTCAGCCACAGTACTCTCCGACTCTACCTCCCTTCGAAGAGGTCTTCGAGGAGACCCTTCTCGACCGCCTGCCAGTCGACGACGCCGCCACTGTGGTAGACACTCTCGTATGAAGAGATACTTGCGGTCGAAAAGAACGGCACGAGGTCGCGGATGCTGTCGATTTGCCGCAGGGTGTGTAGCAGAGGTCGGCGCATCGGCTTCGTGGGCACAGAAGGCGTGTGTGCTTGTGCTGCTGAGCGGGGTACAGTACTCTGTATCGAGACCGGATAAGCATATGGCTCGTGTAAACAACGAGATTTATACCTCTGTAGCAGGAAGTGCCCCAACAACCTCGGCCAGACGGTCAAGGAGCGCTTCAGGGAACCAATCGTCCGGTCGGTATACAGCGTCCACTGTGTCAGTGATAAAGATCCATTGATGTCTGTCCATCCCATTAGGTCAAAGCATTTGCAAATTGTGACGATCGACCTACATCTGAAATTCTTCCGTCTGCAGTACGAGAAGCAGATCCAGCAGTTTGCACGCCGAGAGGATCAGACCCAATTCCTCCGATCCGTCACCAGGAACGTTCTCAAGGATTTGCTCAAAGATGCGATACTACCAGGGCCTTAGTCAGCACACAAGACCTAGACCGAGTGCCAGGAGATCCACATACCAACTCCGTCAAGACGACCGGCCAGAAACTCGACAAGTTATGTGGCGACAGTCGACAAAGCAAGACTCGCACGCAAAGGTAAACCTCGCTTTGTACAATGGGCGCCGACACATTGCGAAGGGTGTCAACGAGCTTCTCCTGAATGCTGGGCAGCTGAGCAAGGAAGTGGTTCTTCTCGGCGGAGAGGATCACGTAGGATAACCGGCGGAGGTTGAGTGAGCGGAGGAGCATCTCGTACTCGCGGTTGGTGAAGATGTTTGCCGAGGGCACCGTCGTGATTTTACCTAAAGGGTCGTCAGTGAGAATGCCCAAGCTCCGATAGATACACGTACCGAGGAGTTCTGGCAGTGCTGTCTTGTCTGTGTCAAAGAGCGACTTGACCATTGGCATCCACTTCTCCCCAGCTTCGGCGGTTGAGTTGAAGCACCTGTTGTCATTCAGGGATTCGACAACCGGAGTGCGCCAAGCCTTCACAGCGACACTAATCCTTGTCATCTCGCGGATGATCGCAACAATGTCATCCTCAAGATCCAAGGGCCTGCGTCGAGGTTGAGTTGCAGCTCGTCCGACTAGCTAGAGTCGCCCAACATACCTTGCCTTGCCCTTCAGTGCGGGGTTCACGATGTTATACACGATCTGGTTGCACGCCGCAAGAATCTTGTCGGAATCGACAAGGAACTTCCGGAGACTTGGTAGCGCGTCAGACGCGACGTATGAGTTGACCTAAGCGACTGTGAGCATCACGATAGGGCAGCATCTGTTAACTCGCGCTTACCTGCTGAGCAACGTCGCCCGCGTACGCCGACTTCCCGCCATCCTGCAGAGGAAGCGATGTTGAACTCGCGTTCTTCTCGTCGACTTTGATCTCTGCAGCTTTATGGAACAACATAAGGCTATACGTTCGCACCAATGCTATGCGCCTTACCTCGTAGCGTCGGCGTTGGTGAATCCCGGCCATTGGTCGCGAGGGCATCCCGTTGCGATCGTCTGATCCATGAGCCTGACTCCACGGAGCGTCCGGACATGACGCAGATGTCGAGCAGCTTGCCATAGGTTTCCTGTCGTACGATGTCAACACTGTTCGATCCTGCCCATAGCGTGCAGCTCACCTGCAGATCCTTGCGAAGTCGCCGATCATCCAGAGCGGTGGTTTGTGTGACCTTATCCGCGAGTACCGTGAAACACCTAACGTAATCTGTGAGTCAAAGTCTACCAAACATAATTGCTGCGTACTTGAGGGCAGCGAACGCTTGTGGTCGGAAGTCGCGCAACGTCAGAAGTAGGTCCTTGGCGAGCTGCAGGAACCGGTTCCACACTTGCAGCGCCAAAGGACCTTCGAGGCGCTTCATATATTGCTCGAGGAATTCGAATAGCGTCATATCCAGTCTGCGGAGCCCTTCGGTTCAGTCATGACGTCTGAAGTGCGATGGAAGGATACGAACAAATCGGGGAGTACGACGGTCTTTCTGGTGCGTTCGGACAGGCCAGGCGTCCGACAGGAGATACTTTCACACAGCATATGGACCGCATTCTGGGCACTGGCCGTGAGCACGTCAACCAGATCGTACGCTGATGATGTCTCCGCGCTCTCTGGCCTCGTCTGTGGGCCGTCAATCGTAGCGCACATGGAGATAGCATATCACTCACTATCGCCTGATCATGCCAACAATCGACCACCGCTTCCAAGACTTCCGTCGAATGCGCACGAAAGAGATGCTCGAGCACACGCTTTGCCCGAGTCCTCGCACGAGAATATATCAGAGAGAGAGATTCCTCTTGTGATCCCCAGTCACTATCTGGCGAGACCACCAATTTATCCCACATTGCGTAGAGAACACGCACGGCGTTGTGCAAGCATCGGTAATCGGATGATCTCGTCTATGAAACCATTTGTAAGTCAAGGAGACACGCTTTTGGAGGGTGATCCGGCTCACCAACACAGAGTCGTCGGCCGCGCCAGAAGGCCCGTCAGAGCTGAACACGTTGGAGACATACCCCAAGAGCCCGCCGGACTCCTGGACGTTTTTGTCTGCCTGTTGGTCCTCCTCTTGTGGCTCCTCGCCGCTAATGCGGGTCATGCTGAGGAGCGTGAGGCGCTCGAGGGCGGTCAAAAGCATGAGGAAGTCAGCATCCGTCGTGGAAGAGACGACATCATCACTGCGTGGGCCCGACGCAGACACGTCCAAGATCTCGGCTAATGCCAGTCGCAGCTGTCTGCAAACGCAGTCCGAGAGCGGCGTGACTACAGCCTTGAGAGTCTCTCGGAATAAAGGTACGGTCATCATGATGAAGTCAAGCCAATGCTGTAGGAGCGAGCGGTTCCCAGGCACCGAGATCCCATCCACGAGTGTTTGCACGAGCAGAGGGTGAACAGCGTGAGTTTCCTTCTTCGCGATCGGAGGTCCGTCTTGGGGACTGATACCGTCCGTGGCTCGCTCAAGTTGAGCTGCTGCTCCATGGCTCCGTCCATCAGAGCCGGATATCGAGGAAGATATGACAGAATGGAGCAGATGTAGGAGCTTGTTCTGGAGGTCGAGGCGGCCAGTGTGGATGCAGAAGTACAGCTTTTGGACGACGGCGGATTCCAATGTTTGCAAGGTGACCAAGTCGACATCACCACGTGCAACAAGAGGCTGCAGGAGATCCACTGCAAGATTCTGAGATACGATGTGGAAGGGTTGCATCGTTGGCAATAAGGATTGCTTGGGCTCAGACTGCAGGATTCTGTGGAAAATATGAATAACATCACTGCAACATGGACTGACCGGATTCACCTCATGAGCAATTGGGATACGATGACGTCCATGTATGTGGCCTCGGGGAAAGCGGCATTCACTGCGGTCCATCAGCAACAGAACCACAGAAGGTCCACGAGGGTACATGCCTGATTGTAGGCGCTGCAGGAGGCCGCTGTATATTGACCGACTGATAGGAGTACTTCGGGCGACCTTGCTGAAGCCTTGACCACCGAACTTGGCCACCGCAAGCAACGTTTCCAGAAGATAGTTCACATAGCGCTGGTCGAACGGACGCTCATATGAGAACCCCTGGAGCTGTTTGCCTCTCAGCTCCGTCGTTGACGGGACGTATCGGATGGCAGGATCTAGCAAGTCGAACAGTATAGGGTCTAGCACGCTGTGAGAAGATGAGAACCGAAATCTGCGCATGTAAGTTAGAGCCTACCGAAGATAGGACTTGAGACTGCATCGCATCCAGGTCTCTCCTATTCGACGCAACTTTGGGTCGTCGCTCCTCAGCGTTTCCAACACAGTCATCATGGGAACCTTGAGGTGAACACCGGGAAGTGCCATATCCTCTATCAACGCTTCGTCAGCAACGCCTGTAGACATAATAGACTGTACCGACCTGTCAGCCTCCACAATACACCAAACGCTTCGCAGGCGTCTTGCAGTTCGCTCGGTCGCCGAACAGAGAGACTTTGAGATATGACCGCCTCGACATGAGGATGCTTGCTTAGTCTTTCTAGTGCCCAAATGAGGTTGACGGCTCGCATATGATATGCAGAATACGAGGGCCGGAGATATTTAAGCAGCTAATGGTGGTGAGCAACCACCAGCGTGCAGTGATAGCAAGATAACACACCACTCTGACCATAGGGGTAATGTACAACCGTTTGTCGAAGTCGAAACTCGGTCGTAATTGCGCCTTCTGGTGTAGCTTGATTGCAACAGTGATGAAGCGGTCTACAGTGACGAATGCGACGTTCTGATGGTCGACGATTATGTGCTGCAAGTGGCCAAGGAAGATGGGATCTTACCCTCTGTTCTAGGCATTCGAGCATTGTAGAAAGCCATGCATCGGGATCCCAGTTCAAGACGAGGTGTCCGTCGACTTCGTCATCCAGTCGACTGGCGAGTGCATCGAGAATGGATGAAGAGAGGAGAAGGACGTCTCGTCTTGACCGAGAAAGCGTCATATCATCATCGCCTCTGAGCAATGCAGTTGCAGAAGATAATGTCAAAGACACGAGGTCCTCCATTGCGATAGCGAATGGCGCGGTGGAGCGATTCGTGCCCGTTGGAAGAGTGTCTGACTTGATACCATAGAACTTGTAAGCAAAGACAACCGCGTCCACCTCAGCCCCTAACGTCTGCGCCTGAGCTGATAAAGCAGGCCTGGACTTGAGAGCGCCATGCGGTATTCGCTTCAGGATTTCTGGGAGAAGGGACAATGCATCTGAAGCCGCTGGGAATGATGAAGAGTTGTCCCAGTTGAAAGCCTGCCCATAGCAGCTTGGTGAGGCCTCGCGCTCGGTACATCATATAGCGGTGCTTACTGTGAGGATGCCTGTGATGGCATTGAAAACAATGGGTAGGTGAATGGTTTCAATTTCCTCATCGTGGGAGTGGAACGTCTGCAGGAGATACTTGACCATAGCACACCCCTAAAAATAGACTTATGAAGACGTCAGCATCCAAGATGCAGTAAATTATTTGTACCTCTCGATTGCATTGACCGGGTTTCAGGTCAGATAACACGGCACTCAGAAGGCGGCTCCACAATGCATGAGGCTCTACGGCCTCATATAAGGTGCTGCCGGTCATCGAGAGCTAGACGTGGTTCACATGAGCAACAGCCACGAGCAACATATGAGCATGTTTCCGAACATCGTCACCGGCATCCTGCCCCGATTGCAGCAGTTGCTGGAGGCATTTGAAGGCGTCGTATACGAGAACCTCCGTCAAGGGTAGACCGATCTCGTACTTGTCCAGCAGCGAGATGAAGATCTTGAACGGTCGAGATTGGGAGTAATCTGGAGACGGGTTGAGCATCTCGTCCTGTGGCATGCTCAGTATCTACCAATTCTGAATACGAGCATGACTTTACCTTGAGTGTCGATCTCAGTAGCTCAAGCGAATGCACCTTGTAATACTCAACCTGTGCCTGCGTAGTCTCAGAGGGACCCAGAAGCCAAGCATACAGACGTCGGTTAAGGGCTAGATCGCGGCGAAGTACAACGCTAGTCGCTGCACGCATGAGAATCGCACGGTCGTCGTCCTGTGCCTTCTTCACGGCCACACCATCGATGCGCAATGATTGGAGCAGGATATCCAAGGCGGCTCGACGAACCAGGAGGTCATCGTCCTCCAATGCTGCAGAGAATGCACGAATCATCAAACCAAGGTCGTCCCCGACAATAGGTGTGATGTCTGTAAGCCTCCGCCGTTAACGTCAAGCTCTGAACAGGGAACTTGACAACCTCTTAACTTGCCTTCGTCTGGCTTGAACGGAGGTAATCGCCGGGATAGATATGTCAGAGCTGTCCCTCGCGCGGGAGGTGTCGTGAGCATGACAAGCCAGATGTTCTGGAAGAAGAATGACTGGGAGATTGTGCCCGCGAGGCGGTCGAGCAGAGCGAGAACCTGAGCAATATCTGAATTGTAGTACCCTGTGCAGTACGGCGTTGGGGCCTACCTTGTCGAAATACTCTCCTGTTTCTTCCTCGAGTCCTGGCAGCAGAGCAAGGATGAAGGACTTCATGATGGGACGCAGACCTGATTGCAAGGGTAGATAATGTGTATCAAATAGGTTCAACACGGTGGGCTATATCCTAGGTCAATTGGGTGTTGAATCGCTGGGCTGGACACGGTACCTTGACGGCGGTAGACGCGTACTCGAAGAACGGGAACAGGCCGGACGACCATAGTGCGAGGTCCCTCTGTAGCCCTTCGGACTGGTAAAGGAATTATGAGAGGAGGCTAAACACTGATTAATATCGCGACGTACACCCAGAACCGCAAATACATGGGAATAGACGTCCAACGCTCGCTGGTGGACGCCATTTGGCAGAGCGGGGTTCAAGCATTGTGAGAGCCGCTTCGCCACCACGAGTTTCCGCGGGATCTCCTTGAACTGCTGGTACGATTGGAGAGTCTGGGGCGCAAGGCATGAAGCGTTAGCATCCTAATGCATCAGTTCCATAACTCACCTTGAGCAGCTGCTTCAAGAACGAGATGAAGTCCGCCCACTCATGCACACTCTCGAAGGAATTCAGGCATTTCTCCACTTGTTGGGTGTACTTCTTATACTTGGGATCCGACGCATATGCAGGAGGAGTCGATGCTATTAGGGCCGCGGGTTGAGTGAGGGCCGCGCGGCATACATCGCAGATATTCAACTGGGCGCGACTCACTGCCGTCACCTCCGCGCAGAGCATACCAAGGCGGGCCTCGTTTGTTTGGATCTGTGCTGCCTACCCTCGGCGAGCTAGCGGCAGACATTTACAGCGCGAGGACGGCGGTGCGGCACGTACGGTCAGACTAGCCTGAGCGATAGAGCGCAGCAGAGGTAGACGGGGGTAGACAAGGTATATGGGTAGTCGAGCGCAGCTCGATCGCAAAGGTGCACAAGTCGCGAGCCGCCACATGCGCGCTAAAAGGCGCTAAAGCATACGCAACTTCACAAGCGCGCGTAGCGCATATGATTGCACATATGGATCGCAATACTTATCAGGAGGCCTTAGTTGGAAGAAATTGTCAATATGCATTGTGTTTTGCTCGTATGCAAGTACTACGATCTACTGGATGGATATAATAATAACACAGTTCGACTGAAGGTGACAGTGCGAAGGAAGAAATGTACGAGAGAAGGCGTGAGTGGAAGTGCGACTCTGCAGTGCGTCATACTAAGGCTACGGCTAGCAAACTAGCAAACGGCAATAGGTGAATCAAATAGTAGTAGCGATGAGATACGGTACTGGGCGAGTTGGAGAGAACGACGAGGCTATGTACTGCGCGCACAAAACAAGAAAGAGCACGGAAGGGGAGGGAGGACAAGGATCGAAGCAGCAGTAAGTAGCGATAGAAGTGATATATACCTGCTCGACAGGCGTATATACGAACAAGTCCAGGCCGTCGCGACCTAACGTCGAAGACAGGCCATAGACGGAAGACAGAGCCCTATCCCGACATGGCCATATCGTCATCGCAAAAGGTGAAAAAGAGGATCCCAAGTCCGGGCATCGCCTCAGGGTCGTACCGCACACATATATCCACTTCACTCAGTCGACGACATCGACTGGTCAAGTCCGTGGTACGGATACGAGAGCGCCTGGGAGGGAGCAAGCTTCGGCGACACGATCTCAAACTGCGACTCGTCGAAGCTCGGCCGACTCTCGTACGAGTCGCCCGACGTCCGTGGTACCCCCAGCGCACTGCCGTTCCGCGGCGGAGACGCTCCAGCCATCAATCGCGAAGGTGCGCGCGACGAGGACGAGTCTGTAGACGAGATGCTCGGGCGCTGCCGCACAGAGGCCGCAGACATGCGCCCGCTCGCCGATCCCGAGTACGAGAGCTGCGATTGGCGGCTGTTGGAGCGCGACTGCGAGTTGGCAAGGTGTTCCGGGAGGGCAGGGCTGCGCGGGATGTCGACGAGAGTCATCGAGGACGACACGCCCGATGCACGCTTCATGACCGAGGAAAGCTCGACAACGCTACCTTTCCGCCGCCGCGTTTCCACGGGGGGCATTTCCGAACTTGACCGTGAAAGCGAGATGGACGACGTTGACGAATGCGTGGACAGGCTCCCTGATTGTGACTTGAAGGACTTGAGAATGGACTTCCGCGCGCCTTTATCAGCTTGCGAGGGAGCTGCAGGTGCTGATACTGGCAGTGGAGGTGTTGTCGCAGGTAACGGCGGCGTTGTCGCTGGGACGGGCGGGATCGCAGGTGAAGGCTGACGGGGAGGCATAGGGTGTATAGGATAGGGTGACTCTTGGTTGAACTGGAACGTGTGAAGCGATGTCTTGCGCTTCGGCTTCAACGGCGCAGGTCCAGGCGCAGACTGTGGCGGTTGCATGAACTGGTCTGGTTGCGGGCTTCGTGACATGGTCCGGGATGTCCGCTTGCTGACGACGGGCGCAGAGTTTGGAGACGAACGTCCAGACTCTGGCAGGTTCGGGGATGACGAGCCCGATACGGACGCCTTGTTCGTCCGCCGCCAGAGCTTCTTGATGCTCTTGACGCTCATCAGTGATGTACTCTTTGCATTCTTCGCCGGACCACTGCTGAGGCCAGGTGTGGGAAGGTCATCCGAGGCCACGGAGTCCAAAGAGAATCGACTGGAGGGCGCATCGGACATGCCGCTAGACGACTTGTTGTTGTGCGCATGCCGCTTCCTGTTCGCAGGTGGAGGGACCTCTTCCTGCATAGGCGGGACACCATCTAGGTCGGATGGAAATCGACCAAATGGGTCTGGTGAAAGCGGGATGATAGGAGAGTCGGACGCTGGATGGCGCAAGAGCGAGGGCGCCACGAGCGGAGGGTAAAGCGCATCCCGCTCCTCCTCAAGTTCACGTTTACGCGCGAGAGTCTCATCCGAAATCACATCCTCGCGGATGCGTTTCTGGAAAGGCGACTTTGGTAGCTCTGTGGAAATGCCGTTGAACGCGATCCTGGGTGGAGAGGGCATGCCATCTGCAGGCGTAGGTTCGGGATCCTCGGGGCCGCTGCCATTCATGCTAGACAAGGCGGAGTAGGGGACGGCGGGCCAGGAGGCGCCCTCCGCCGGAGGCCTGCGCAAGCCTTCAGTATCCCGAACGGTCGCGAGTCAATGAGAAGGGACGAACCCTGGCTTGGGAGACGGATTGGGAGAGTGACCGGCGCTTGCGGATCCGCGCCATTGAGTGGGAGTGAGACTGCTGGCGATCGAGGGCATGCCAGTCGGGGTCTCCGCTGCGAGGTCCTCAATGGCCAGTTTGCGGGGAGAGAACTGAGCAAGGTTCTGTATACAGCGTGACCAGTCAGTAAGCCGTATCTGATCAGTGTGCGGCAAGGGAATGGCTCACTCGTTCAATTTCATCGAGCTTGGCCATCATCAGTACCTGGCTCTTACGGCGGTCGTGCGGATCATCCTCGTCGTACTGGGGTGATTGTCAGTGGCTGTGTCGTGAAAATGAATGACCAATAGACGGGGTCACCTCATATGAGCTCTCTAGTCCGAGGTCGAGCTCGTCGTAGAACACACCCTCGCGCTTCTCGTCGAGTGGGCTACGGCGCATGGGTTTATGAGTCGTCTCGCCGTCTGAGGGGGCCTCGTCGCTGCGCTTTGAGAAGTCGCTTGACACCGGAGTGCCATCCTCTTGTAGGTACGCCAGGCGGAAATTTGACCCATCTGTGGCAGGGCCGTTGGGGTTCGCAGCTCCAGGCAATGAAGGAGCGAGGTTCAATGCCGGCGGCACATGCTTCCTCGACAACGACGACCCCTGAGATCCTCTTCTTGGCTTCTCAGGTGGCGAAGCTGGAATGGCAACCGAAAGCTGTGGACGGGAACTCCGTTTGAGCAGCTCCGCAACTTCTGCTGGGTCGTCCACAACTTCCCTCGGCTCGCCGTCTTCCGCGGGATCTGGAAGCGCGGACAACGCGGCCCCATCGAGTGCGAGGTCGACGACGTTTGGGTTCGACGCCCGTCGTCTCTGTGGCTTGTTTTCAGCGTGGATGTCCGCCCAAGTCTCAGCATCGGTGCCGAAGACGTCCGCCAATGGATCGCCACTTACGCTCCCTTGCCCGTACCGCGCCGTGGCGTCTGCGTCCGCTTCCTCGTCCGAACCTCCACCCTCGCCGTCCGAATCCGGTAGCTGTGCATACTCGTCCTCGTCCGCATCGGGTCCGAGTAGGCGACCATTCCGTGGCCGTAGGTAGGCAGGCATATTCTCGGTCGCTTGTAGACGGTCGACAAGGCGTAGCGCCATCGCCGGCTTCCTGTTCGCCTCTTCTTCGCCCTCGCCCTCCGCTCCCGACTCGTCTCCTGCTCGTGAAGCTGCACGCCTCTGCATCCCCAGCCTACTCTCCGCGCGCTTAGCGTGCTGGCCACGCCTGCTCCGCTTCCAACGATCATACCACGCCGCCTTCCGCTTGTCAACGTCAAATTCGACCTTCGCCAAGATGGGGATCAGAGCGGGTGAGTGCAGACCCGGCAAGGGGACGTCGTCGCCGTTGCCTCCATCTGATACAGACGTCGCAGACTCGGGCGAGTCCAGATCCGAGCGTGACGAGATCGCGGAATGGGACGCGGTCGTCGATGGAGAAGGGGTCATCAGTTGTGGAGTCTCGGCGCGCATGGGAGACAGAAGCGGTCGAAGGCTGCTCTGGTTTGACATGACATCTTGCAACAGAGATGGAGAAGACTGTGCAGCCGGACTGCCAAATCCGAGGCCCTTGGTGCGTACCGCGGATGGAGGGGGCTCGTCGCGCTCGGCCTTGAGCACGCGGACCCAGATGTGTCGCCAGATTTCTTCTGAAATCCGAGGGCCAGGAGTTTCTCCCCCGTCGTCCGCAATGTTGCCGAGACGCATGCTCGCTTGTGCAGCAGGAGAAGAGTTGATCAAGTACAGAACGAGGCCTACCGTGCTCGGAAGCGCATATTCTTTTGCGATGGCAGCAAGTTGGCTTTGTAGCGTGGGATAAACAGGAACTAGAACACCGCGCCGGAACTGCGCATGATAGCCTGAAGCTGATGGTGGAGGAGGTAGGAGCTCGTTGTCATAGACATTGCCAGTTTCGTGAGGGAGATGCGAAGGGGGGATGACATGCAGCAAGTACCTTGAGGTCTGAATGACTGGCGTGTAGGTGTGCGTTGAACCAATAGAGGGAGTAGGAGAGCGTCGGAAATCGAAAGCAGAGGAAGCAGCAGTGCTGGGTACGATTGGCGAAGGTGCATAGCTAGAGGATGGAGACGAGATAGCATGTATGGCGGGGACTGGCGTGGAGACTCCGAGGGCATTTGCTAGTTTCGCCAGGCGGTGTGGGGGTAGAGGTGCGCGAGGCGGGGCCCAGGAAGGACCCGCTGAGACGGGCGAAGTAGCATCATCAGGAGAAGAAC
Organism: Cubamyces sp. BRFM 1775; assembly: GCA_022385745.1. NCBI lineage: Eukaryota > Fungi > Basidiomycota > Agaricomycetes > Polyporales > Polyporaceae > Cubamyces > Cubamyces sp. BRFM 1775. Next base: position 297,238 of record MU278467.1, on the reverse strand, counting down.
TTGGCATGGTAGTCGTGTAGAGGAGGCGTGGAAGACAACGCGAGATTACTGGCTCTGCATTGGTCTCAAAAACGGGAGATGCTACAGACAGTCCGTGCAACGCTTGTAAGAGGTTCAGAACAGCAAATCGGAAATTGAGACATACCTTCGGCTGACAGCTCACAGACGCGACTCGACCAGACGACCGAACGTAGGCACGAAGTCGGCGAGAGTTATGTGATCCCACGGCCTGAAGGGGGGAGGAGAAAGAGGAACAAGGGCGGGAGGAGTATGATCGACCGCGGACAGATGGCCAATGCCCAAAGCACTCAACGCGTCCAACTCCGAGTCTCCAGAGTCCAATCAACGTCCCCTTTCGGCGTCTCCCCGCACCAGACTCCATCCCAGTCGGGTTCCGTAGCACGTGCCTTCTCTGCCACCTTCCGCCACAACGGTCGGCGCGCTTCAATGCCATCAGCCCCGTCCTTACTCGCATCCATGAGGGAACTGATAGCAATGTCAACGAAAGCTTCTACTGACAACTGCCAACTGCCATAAACTGGTCTGATTCTGTTAGAACAAGCTCCGAGCCTAGATCATCTCCAGACCACGGACGTTTTCCGCAAGTGAGGTAGTGTCTGCCGTATTCATCTGACGTGCCCCGCAACTGTCGCCTACTGTTCACTACTCACTGTATTCATAAGGCAGCTATCGCCACTAAACCGCCCTGGCACATATATCCATCCAAGGACACCTTTACCAGTGTCCAAGATATGTTCCTCAACGTCCTGATCCACCCTCTTGCGCTGCCGGGCTGGCCCAGTACTTCAATCACCTTGTAGCCTTGTTTCCGCCTCCATCGCATCCGGCCTTCTACTCACCGTCATTCTGGTCACGACGAGCTGCGCTCCATGTCGACCGACTTTGTTACTCCATCCGCTTCCAGCGGTAGCACGGGTTCCTCTCCGTGGCCAACCATGTACTCTGGTCTGGGTGGAAATCCAGCAGCCCTCATCAACGCGACCTTCGCCCTGACCACCATCGGACAGTTCGCCCTCGCGGTTTTCATTGCGACACTCGTGCTCTCCTGGGGACTGTACAAGCGCACCCCCTTGGTGATCCACCTCTACATCATCACCCTCTTCAGTACCGTCCCGCAGTACTTTCTGTGCGGGGCTTGCACCATCCGCATCATCCGACACTAACGACTTTTCTACGCAGGGCGTACGCCGGAGAAATCTACAATCCGACCCCGCCAATTGCTCTATGCGCAACCCAAACAGCCCTTTTGGAAGGCGCGCAGTGCGCGTAGGCGTATTCTGGAAAGTAGCCATCCCGCGACTTGCGTTCACACACAGCACAGGCTTGTGGTTCTATCCCTGTCTTTGGTGATCGACCTCCTGGTCGAGGCTCGCTCTATCCTTGGACGACTCGCAACTGTCCGGCTGTTGGTGCGTTCTCGACCGCGGTTCCTGGGGATACTCATCGACGACATACACCCACACACAGCTAGTCGCCGCCCCGTATATCACGTTCGTTCTCATGTCCTCGGGGGTCGCGGCCTACGGCGCCACGCACCCTGAGGAAGTGAAGCACCTGCCAAACGACCTCACCTGCACCCTGCAGAACCACACGTTGTAAGCGGCATACGCCCACCCGCCGTCCTGCGTTCCATAGTGACAGAATCGGCCCGCTCAGCATTACAGCCGCGCACATCGCCACCGCCACCCTACTGGCACTTGCGCTGTCTCTGCAGAGTACGTCCAGACCCTCCTGAATTTGGCGCCTTTGTCCAGATAGTCGGACGATAGGTTGCGATATCCGATTCAAAAGTCTCATTTGTGGCGGACAGTGTTCGCCATCGTCCACTCGCTCACAAGACGGTACCACCACCACCAGTGCGAGCCCGACGCACTCAATTACTCTCAAGCCGCACGCATCGTTGGCTTCACCTGCCTTCAAACGCTGCTCCTAGTGTGCGTATTGAACATGCCGTGTACTCGCTCCGCAGCTGTATTCACCGCTGACCACGATACTCCATAGTGTCGACATACTGCGCACACGCAGCCCCACCGGCCCTGTACGCGTCGCCTCTGTCATACTGCACGCCCTAGGTCAGTGACGTCGTCTCAGGGCCTTATATATGTCACCATGGCGATCTAGCAGCGCACTCATCCCAGGCCCACAGCACCCCTCCTGATAGCTCTCATGTCTGGTCTCACGTCGGTACGTCCCGTCCCCTGTCCGCCCGGGCTGCTCTCCGTTCTCATACCAACACGCATCTGACGCGCCTTCGCAGGAAAACTCCCAGTCATGGAGACGCGCGTCGACGGTCCTGCACTGGTTCGTGCGGCGGCCAGGACACGCGGCGACACAGCAGTCGAGGGAGGCGTCACCGGCGGGACGAGCGATCACGCCGGCGATGGAGGTGCACATCAACATCGACGTGGTCATGGACTGCGCGGACGATCGCGACGAGCATCGAGAGCCCAGCAAGCCCATGCACAACGCCCTTACTACTCCGCCTGTTACACCTCACTTCCACCTGCGGTTGCCATTTTGAACTGTATGCTTATGTCGAAATGCCCATCTTCATCCAGCGCGACGCCCGTTCTCGCCATGTCTCCAAACGTCACTTTCTACCACTCACCTTGCCACATCCTTGTACCCGTCTAGTACATACCCACGAGATGGCACTACAACGCCAGCAACGTATAGTACATATAACGTTATCCCTTCAGATTACTTTCTTCTCTTACATATTGGACTGAGAACTTTCCGAATATTGTACAGCAGCTCCGTTAACCAGTCTTGCAAAGAAATTGATGTGGGTTCGACACCGCTCAGCGATATGCTGCGAGAGAGGAAGGCACATTCTGACAGATGCAAATCGCGGCGGTGCATCATCGTGAATCACCGCGAATGAAAATCATGCAAATCGTGGCTGACGTATAAAGAACAACGTCTCCACAATTCTTAACTACGCGAAGCTCCTCTCGATTGTAGCTCAAACGAGGAGGCTGACACGCAGGATTCGCCTTGACATTGTTTCGGAAGCAGCGACGTCGGTTGTATTGAGGGAGGAGTCCGTACAAATCAGACGGGGATCCCAAATGAATGTGAGGTAAGAGGTATACTCGAACAACAAGAGCAATTGAACTCGAGAGCAATGTTCAGAAAGTCCGGATTGTGGGCGATGAAGTGGTGGAACGTGTCCGTGACATGTCGGGTATTACTGGAGTACTACTCTGAGGTACGGGGTCCGTTCATGAGCCAAGGAAAGAGGAAAGAATAACGTCGAAACCATCAAGAATCGTGAAAACCAGTGTCCTTATTCAAACTCCTCCGCTATCGGTCTGCTCAGAGTGCCGCCGCAGCACCGGCCACAACGCCGAGCGCAGCCAAAGCCCAGGGCGCGAGACGGGGCATGGAGGCCGCGTCGTTGGTGCCGCCATTGAAGTTTGTGGGAACGGCGGTATTGCTGGACACGGTGCCCGACGCAGTGTTGGAGGCGGTGTTGGATCCGGTCCCAGTGTTGGAAACCGTGACGCCAAACCCACTCGAAGTACCAGTACCAGTCGGAGACACGGTCAATGTGGCAGAGCTGCAAAATCGATTTCAGTAAGAGACCGGAAACGCAAGCAGCAAGGAACATACCCCGTGCCAGAGGCAGACGCAGTACCAGAGGTAGCGGAAGTCGACGCTGTCGTGGAAGCCGTCGTCGACAGAGGAGCCAGAATTTGGAACGAGGGGGTCTCGTCGTAGATTTGGCTCGCATTGCTATGATCGGGCGGCATTAGTACGGGGCTGCATCGCGCTGGGTTCAAGACGTTACTCACGTTACGTTTATGGCGCGAAGGGTGTACGAGCTGCTCGGGAGAAATAGGAGTGAGCGGAGCGCCTTGGCGGCTGACTGACAGTAGACACGTACCCAGCGGGGACGACACCAAGCTCAAACGCTGCGAAATCCGCGGAGGGGTTGAGGTTGTTCGCAATCGAGAAGGTGTCGTGGAACTCGTCCGTGTTGACAAGCTGGAGGGTGAACGGAGGGTCCGTAGGAGTGTTCGCCCAGCTGATGTTCACATTTGAGCTGGAGTGCCAGTCGACGGGAATCTGCAGAGTCAAGGCCGAGGCCAAGGGTGCAAGGACAAGAGCAGAGACAAGGCTGCCACAACACGGATATCAACATCCAACGCGTTCACAAGAAAGACGAAGAGACGCACCCGAATTGGACGAACATGTTGTAGGGAGGCCTCTGTTGCAGCTTTTGGGGTATGGCGAACGAGCCGGGGATGGAGCTTGGAACGAGCGAGCGAGCGAGGTGGTTCGACAAGGACGTCGGGGCCAAAGGAGGCGAGAGGCTGCACTTAAGTACTCGATGACTTTCTCACGGCTGCCCGAGAACCTTCGTGACCGTGTCCGCCGCCGCCGATCGGCTAGCGCCCATACGTCTGAGATTCATCCAAGAATAACATGGAACAATCCTATTCTTGCCTCTTGCATGCTCGACTCGGACATCGCAAAGTGCTCATGCGAAACAGTTCCCTTCCATCCTTTGGCAGGATCTCACACAAACACACAGCAGTGGCAATCGGATGAATGGTTGGTTTAGTCTCTACTGCTACGAGGACACACCGTGCAGAGCAAGCCTGGGGTCCAGGTCGGTGGCAGCCGCTTGGCGGCCTCCCACAGGAAGCTTCGGGGTCTGCAGAATATTCCCGCCCCAAAAGACAGCCCTTCGTCCGAATAATGCATCATGAGACGCCGCCCGGAATAGCTTCGCGCCCTTCGCAAGGCTGCCAGCGCAGCTCCCATCATCACGACATGTGGCATCAGCCGCACGCAGGACATGCAGGCCCGACTGGACGGAACTAGGCAAATGCACGTATAGTAAGGTAACTAGTATATCTGTCAATGAGGCGTCAGGAAGGGTGCACCGGTTGTGACGTTGCGGACTGGTTTACCTCGTCAAACGGCCTGGTGTCATTGAAACAGCTCTCCCAGACCTCATTGACCACTCGCTCCGCAGTAGCCTGGTCCGGACACGCGGGATTCGCGCGCACGGATAGCACGGCACGTCTCCGAACGCACTCCTGGTGGGAGCCGGAAGACCAGGTAAGCGACTTCGCGGGCAAGTGTCGGCGTGAAGAACCTACCTGGTGCTGTTTCGAGAACGAGACGAATCCTCGCATCACCTCCCGACTCCATCTACAGTCACCGCTCAAGCTGTTGGCACGAATCTTCACAAAAGGAGGCGGTCAATGTCCAGACCACGGGGCGTTATATGTAAACAAGGGGGCTACGGGCCGCATACCTCGCTACAAGCGTGATGCCGGAGATTGTTCCAGTCGACCTTGAACTTCACATGATCGTACATATGGACGAGCTCATGCACAATTGTATCCTCCATGTGGTTCTTGTTCATGAACTTGCCTTGACATAACACAACCGCACCCGCGTCGGGGCTGAACCCGCCCGCACGGTTGATGTTACACGGCGCGCAGACGAGGTCATCCGCAGAGACATTGCAGCCATTTAGCTTGAGGTGTTTCATCATGAACACAACAGCTGGGCCTACGTGTTTCATTGGGGATGTCAACCCGTTAGTATAAGAAGGTAGGGGAAGGGTAGACCCACTAATACTGACTGTACGTCATGAGCTCTCTTTTCCACTTCTCGCATGTCTTGTGGTGGTATGCCTCCATATCAGCCGTGCGTTCCTCTGGCGTCCCGCCAAGGCCCGTTATCATGGAGAACTTGCGGCGCCATCGCTCGAATGTAGGCAAGTCAGAACTATTGGAGTCAGTTGAGCTAGAAGAAGCATCCATGGCGAGGGCGGAATAAGAGCTCGGACTGCTGAAGCGCCCATTATGCTGGTCGAAAACCCTAACCTGAGGGACAACCCGACCTCCGACCTTACTGGTACTTGGTACTTCATCCACCATTGTGCTAAGTACAACGAACCAGGTGCTCTACGCCAGTACGCCGACGGACAGCTCTCTTCGATGCAGTACTAGTCTACTTCCACCAGAGCTGAAAAATCCTGGATTGTCTTCGCCTATCACATCACACGCCAATGGAGTTGATCCCCAGTGCTCCGGGCAGTTGATAATACATATACATCAGCCAGGAAGCAGTACGGAGAGCCTCCATCATGGGCAGACAGATAATCGCACACACATAGGGCGGTTCTTGCAACCATGTGCTCCTGAGTACCCTCCAAGAGGCTGCAGCACATGGCATTACCCTCACAGCTTCGCGGGGTTCTTCCAAGCGGGTTTGCGTTTCTGCAGTCCCGGTCAATGTTGAAGGTAGGATGCCGATATGCTACTCTCCTTACCTCGGTGAAGGCTCGCAAGCCCTCCTATATCAGCGTTCTGGAGTCTCAGCAACATGTCTCCCTAGATAATCGTCTGTCCGCACCTGGATGTTGTCGCTGGTGAAAGCCCGCTTGCTCTCCTTGGAGTTGACATGGGCAACCACGGCGTCCTCGACACTACCGTTGCGAGTGGCGAGCAAGAGGGCGCGCTTGGTGCTTTGCACAGCATCGGGACTGTTCTGTGCAATCTCTGCGGCCCACGCCAACGCGGTTGACAACACCTCGGTCTTCGGGACGACCTTGTTCACGCTTCGCGATCACATGTATATCAGATACGCCATTTCCGTTTAGTATGACAGTCGCGACTCACAAGCCGAAACGTGTGGCAGCGTCTTTGGCGGTGATTGGCCTGCCCAAGAGTAGCATTTCGCTTGCAAGCTATATGCGGGATGAGACACATCACAGATGCGAACTTCGCAACCACGCACCTGGTGGCCAGCTATCCTTGACAGCCTCGGCATACCTGTGTGCGTATAAGCAACGCGCATTCCATGCGTTACAAGAGAACAGAGATGAATGACCTCCTTGGACAGCAACGACGCCACGCTTAACCTCGGGGAGCGCGAGCATTGCTTCATCGCTAGCAATGACCAGGTCGCAGTTCAGAATGATCTCTACCCCTCCGCCGTATGCGCCGCCATTGACAGCGGCGATGATAGGCTTGGAAGATGTATAGCGGCGTGAGATAGAGGCAAAACCATCCAAGTCGCGTATGATTCGCCTTTGGTCTTCCTCGGCGCCACCACCCGCCTGACGCTTGTTCCATCTGGATCGCATACTCGTGAGTTCAAGGCTGACACGAACACATACAACGCTTACTCAATGAGGTCAGCGCCTGCGCAGAAGGCACGGCCTTCTCCAGTGATGATGACAATCCTGCATGCGAGAATAGTCACACAGGAGGTTTACGCGTCATGAGTTGGTCGATATACCATAGACTAGGTTCCTCGTCAAACCAGTCCAATACCGCCTTGATGTCCTCTGTCATCGTAGGAGTCACTGCATTGAGTGACTTCGGACGGTTGAACGTCAAGAGCATGACATGGTCCTGGGGGAATGACACTTTGATCTCATTGGAGTGAGCGGGAGGCTGCAATGCAGCTGCTGAGGTTCCCTTCGCCATTGCTAGAGTGAGGAGGAGGACACAGTGGTCGAAGGTGAAGATGCCTTGACGCGAGCGCACCAACCGGACCAGAACATATCAGCTACAAGGAACCGGTGATAGAATGTCGCCAACAGCCGGATGGCGTGTGCATGTAAGCGATCGCGAGCGTGTCAATGGTCAGTTGACCCTCGTCCGAGGGCGCCCAAGACTGAGAATGGGGTTAGGGTCTCATGAGAGACCGAGGCGCACTACTCATGCGGCATCGAACGGCTAGCCATGTAGTAGATGCAGAAAAAACAGGACGTGACGGGTGCACATCTCAGCCTTGCAAACAGAACTCCCATGTGCGATCCTCTCCCCCTTCGCCTGTCTTCCCCTGACCATGCGCACGCTCTCCCTTGGTCATCCGATGTTCATAGCCCTTCCATATCTGACGGTGGAATACGAATGACCGTAAGAGCGTATACTTCGGGTTTGACGGCTGTCCGGCAGAGGTCGGCGGTGGAGGGTTCTTCGCCAGCTTCGGCACATCCCTACCAGAGAACAATAAGGTTATAACATGGATGCGGACATAGGCTAGTGAGGTTTGCTCACCATAGGGTGTATGGAGGGACATTCCGCAGAGTTATAAGGATCGTCCCTCTACCTTTGCGACTTGTATCGACAACATCGGCATTGTCGTCCTCGACACCTTCGCCTTCCGAGCCGTCATCGTCGGGATCTCGTTTGCGTTTGCGAGCCTTGTGAACGACAGGCACTGGTCCAGTTGCCAAGAACGGTGCGGCGGACCGAAGGAAGCCGAGGATGAGCATCTGGTTGGACAAGATATTACGGTCCTGGTCTGTGATGCCTTTTCCTACGAATTCAGGAGACGTTAGTAAATCGTACATGTAATGGCGGTCAACGACCGACCTGCATGGGGGAAGTTCCACATGATGCGATCAAACTTGCGCCCTTTAAAGGCGACGCATTTTTCTAGTTTCGTAGCGTCGACGCGAAACAGGACTTCTACGCCTTTGGAGCGAAGCTCTGATACGATCTCCCGCGCCTCGGGATATTTCGCATAGCACTCGTCCTCTGTATCGTAGGCTGTAGCAGTGATATTGGAGGCGGGAAGAAACTCTAGCGCTTGTGGAGGATGAAGAGCCAGTGCACGAGCGTATGAGAAATTGCCCTCGCCGATGAGAAGTATATTATCTGTAGCGCTGAACGGGATCGTCGGACGCATAGGGGCCTTTCCCTTAGTTTTCGCCTGCGCGCTGGCTTTCATGCGGTCCGCATGTTGAGCAGCATGCGCAGCATCCTGTTTCTTCTTGAGTCGTGACTGTTGAGAAGCGAGTGCGGCTTTGAGCGAAGTTTTCTTGCCACCCTTGGCCATGATCGGTGATTGGCAGTGGTAAAAGCGAAGCGTTGTTTGCTCGTGTTAGGAACAGAAGCCTTTGGTACACACGGACAAACACCCCAGCTGGCCCGGCGCGTCCGCGTGAATACGTGGCGCAGAAGTCAGACACGTTTAGCTATATACCCTCTCGCGTTCACATCACCGCCCCTAGTCGTTCCTTTACCCGTAACCTGCTCAGCTCTCCTGACACCATGGTCCGTGGCTATCTAAACGCCCTCAGCGTATAGCTGACTGTCTATCTCGCACGTAATGACAGCCTACTGAATTCGAGCTCCGTAAGAGGAACAACCAATTCGCGGAGAAGGCCCGCGCTGGCAAGAACCCCATCAAGCCATCTCGTCAGGAGAGGCTGTCAAAACGTAGCCCCGTCAGTCTCTGGGCTCTTGGCATCATCTTGTTTGTGGTCATTGGAGGAGGTATGTTGAACCCATATGCGCGTGTTATTCAGCTGAAACGACCCCCTTTCGCCGCCAGTGATATTTGAACTACTCCGTCTCTTCTTCCTATGATTGCATCATGAAGGTGGAGGCCTGTGGATCCCAGTACGAGCTCAGCTCGTTGTACAACATACATGCTCGGCTGTAACTTATTCTGCCCAATTGCTAGTGGATCTACCTATCGACGGAACTGTACTGCGGTTGTTTGGGTGACGTAGGCCTGCGACAGTCATGGATAGTTGCAAGATAGTAAGCACAAAACGGTCCTTCCAAGTCTTCTCATGATCATCAAGCTGTCGAAGCCGAAGGCACATTGTCCTCGTCGATTTGCTGGTCGGCAATCTCGATACCTTCCATTGCTTCCCCTTCCAGTTCCTTCTCGTCTATCCTTACCTCGTCTCCCGCCCATATCCGCATGGTGGGTTGCCAGATCATGATGATGTTGTCCTCCGACGTGCTACCGGCTGTCCAGCTTTCGGCCTCGCCTGGTGCCCAGCAGAAGTCGGTTGGGCGAGCAGTGTGTCCTGGGTATCTATCTTTGGCTACCGTCTTAAGGGCAACGTTGAAGGGACGCTTACCTCCGTGCACGAACAGCAACTCCGGCGGCCCATCCTCCTGGTCGTCAGGTGTCTGCTCTACACCGATTTGTGAGAGGTCCCACAGATTGACCCGCCTGTCACTGGATGCGGAAGCGAAGACCGTGGGGTTATGTGGGGACCATGCAACGTGAAGGACTTCGTCGGTGTGCCCTTCGAAGATATGAACAGGTGTATCAAGCTTCCGCCTGTCACGCAATTGGATGGTCTACAACCGCTATTCAGTGAAACAAACGGGCTTGCCAAATCATCAGTTAGTCACCTTGTCTGCACTACCAGTCAGAATCAAGTGCGGGAAGTCGACATTGGGCGTGAAAGCGACGGCCAAAATCTCGCGGTCATGGGCTTGCAATTCCGCTGCGGGCTTGGTCGCATCGCGAGTGTCCCAACTAATAAGACATTAGTTGTCTGTGCAGTGTAACAACGTAAACAGACCCAACTTACAGCATGAGCTTTTTGTCATCGCCGACACTGGCGAAGGTGTAGTCCTCCGTCGCGTGCCAGTCCACATCCTAAGCGAGCAATCAGTCTCGCACCTCCCAATGCTACGAGTGCGCAATAACGACGTACCCCAACAACAGATGTATGGCCCCGGAAAACGGTAGTCGGCTCAATCACATTCTTGGACTTTGAGTACGAAGTGATGTCCCTGTATTACCATGTAAGACAGAAAATCCCATCCCCTCATACTCGTGTGTCAGGACTTACCAATGGCAGACAGTAGTATCCTCCGACGCGCCTAGTACGTGGCCCGTCTTGAGCGGGCTCCAGGCTAAGCCGTACCTTGAATTCAATCAATAACGCGTGGCATCATCAACCATGTCAGCGCGACTCACCCTTCTTTGGTCTGTCCGACCAAGCGAATATCGGGTTTACAAACACCACCCCGTTCGGGTTCACTCGAGTGTTTCGTTCTGTCGAATATCAGAACTTCACCAGAAACGGCTTTGGTGGCGATAAGGTCGGGATTTTGCGGCATGTAGCGCGCTCTGTTCACTTCTCCGTCGTGATTGATTCTTTGGGTTATTTGGATTCGGGGCTGCGGGGGGAGCGAGTGGCCACCAAGCTCGCCTCGCTCGTCGTCGTAGTCAGCACGGTCTAGCCGGTCGGCGGAGCTGCTGTCATCACGCTTCGGGAGGTGCACAGTGGCGATTTGGAGATAATCTTGTGCTTGGCCGGACGTGTGGGTACCCAGCAAGAGGCGGTGTACCGTGTACGGTTTGTTCGCGGGTCTATAAGCTCATTAGTGATAGGACGTGTGTAGGACAGTATGTACATACGACTCTTTGTCAGGGAACCACTGGCATGTCAGACTTGGCCAGTCAAGCGCATGCGTAATGACAACATCGTACAAGTACGGCGCGTTCTTCTTCCTGTTCGCGAAGGTCAGATTAGGTACAACCTAACACATTGGTAACTCACCATGTCTTGTACTCCTTATGACGGTAGACATGTCAGTCAGGTTTCGGTGGTCAACACTGGTCATAACACGGACCTCGTTTATGAGCTTGTTCTCTTCCTCCGCGGCAAGATCATCCTCCAACTCTTCTTGCATAGGTGGCTTCATGATGCAGTGGGGAAATGGAGCACAGATACGTCGGAGAGATATGTTCAACCAGCCAAAGCCAAGAGGAGACGCAAGTTATCCTGGAAGCGAGTGGCTGAGAGACAAGGCAGCTAGCAAGCAGCGGGGAGGGCGGTTCGCGTCGTGTCACAGACGCGGGCATGTCACAAAGGACATCACCTCCAGTCACGCTCATAAGACACCGAAGGCCGAGGATCACCCAGTCTCACCGAGTGCGTGTAGAAACAGTGTAGGCTCATGAAGAGCACGCTTGAGTGGTTCGCTGTTTGCTGGACGAGCAAGCGCAATCACGAGAATTAAAGAAGCAAAGAGGACATTGTAACGATTGCCATGCATATTAAACCATTACAGGCAAGGTGCAGTAGTACCACTGCTACCAACGGCACCATCATGTTGGGAGGAGTTACGCTACGTTCACCGCGGTAGAGTACTCGCCTCGGGGTTACCGTCTATTCTAGTACCATAACTGGGTCCGGTACAGACCTAACGCAAATAGGTCTGCATTCTAGGTAGGATATACAGACGGTCCACGTCACTGCGAATCAGCCTCCCACTTTGCGATGAGTTTCTCGAGGTCGAATCGAGGGTCTTCAGGGTCGGTGACAACTGCAGGGAGAAGAGAAAGACGTAGTGTATCAGCGAAACCGTCAGAACCATTGCCAATCAAATTGGTGCAGTGGGTGAGAGCCAACGAAAAGTGTAGAGATGTCGAAAGAGTATCCGGGAGTATGCAAGGGGGATGTAAACGCAGAAAGACAGACACTCACCACCATCCTTGCCGCTCTCCTGCTTCTTTTTCCAAGCCTCCTTCGCCTCAGCAATCAGGTGCTCGCGCTCGTGGATGGCGTGCTGCTTGACCTCAGCATCATGCGCCTTTTGTAGTGACCTCCGGTGCGCAATACCATAGAAGACGCCTCCAAGAAGAGCGGAGTATCTTACAACCTGGTGGTAGTCAGAAATGAGTACGCACAAGCCTGAGCGGGAATGGGACATACGTTGACCGTGGTAGAAGCCATTCCGACCGCGAAATCCCGGTGTAGAGGAAGGGGAGGGTACTGTCACAGAGAGCTTGCATTAGCATCGAGTTTGTCGTACCCTGAGACAGTTCAAATCTCGCATAGCTGATACATACCTCAGAAACGACGGGAGGAGAGGGTGTGCCCGTGAGGGTTGCTCGTCTGGACTAGGACGTGTGGTCGGCGGGAAGAACAGGATGCGTGCTTACGTAACGAAGACATCCCTCTCATTTGGCATCGGGGTGTCAGAAGACTCGCCTGGTTTACGCGACGCCGGGGAAGCTAGGACCCATGATACTCCCTGTGCTATACGCCACCAGTACTTGCAGGCGTTCTACCATAAGCCAACTGTTCCAGTCTCCGCCCCCGTATCACTGCGAGTTTGTGAGCTATTTCCCGAAGGTACGCTAAATTGATACAACCTGAGTCTTGGGCTGCTTGCTCAGTGATCTATGCGCATATAGTATACTACCACTGCATCTCTTGAAGTTGCACGATGACTGAAGACATTGACATGGACGCGCCTCAAATCTCAACTTTGCGCGATGAGACCTCCCCGGAACCGAGTCTCATACCAAAAGTGAGACTAAAGCTCTCAGTAGACAAGGGTCAGAGCTCCAAAGCTGGTTCTACGTCGAGCAAACATGCGCGGGCCGACAGTGAAGAGGACGATGATGAGGATGATGAAGACGAAGAAGACCAGCTCATAGACGACGACGATGACGATGTCCCAGCGAAGCCTGCACCTGCTATACCTCCACCAGTCTCAGCCCCCGCCCGAGGATCACCTGCGAAACGAGGTTCACGCGGACGCGGAGGAGGTAGAAGGGGGCGCGGTGGACGCGGCGCTGCATCCATGCCCGGCCCCGGCGTAGGCGTTTTCGAGACCGTGCCTACAGAATCGACTTCAGCTCAAGAGCCCCGTGCCGAGGTGTGGGACCCAATGTCGGCGGACCGCGCCTATGTCCAACCCATACCTGGGCAACCCGCAAGGAAGAAACCGGGTCCACCCAAAGGAACTCCTGCGCAGCGCACAATCCGCAAGAAACCCTCCAAGTATGTCATCCTACTCTGTTCACACGCTCCTCGAGCTGACAGTTTACACAGGGTTTCCAAGGGCGCAGCCGCCCTGGCCAAAGAAGATGCTGAGGACGTCAGTGAAGGTAAGGAAAACGTCCGGTCTGACTGCGCGGGTGCTCACGCAGCCTCTGTATGATTCAGCTTATGCAGGTACCGCACCCTCATCCCCCACACCTCACGACGGATCCCCCGAACCCGATATACCACTGGCATCAATCATTGGCCAGCCCATCCACGCAGACGAGACACCACTGGATGGTGTTCCCCTCCCCGTATACCCTCTCCCTTCAAAGCTATTCCCCGTCCAACCGCCACCCAAGATTGGTACAGGTTTCGCGCCCGTTATTCCCCTCGACAAGAGTGGAAAGCCAGTACGCAAATGGCGACAAGCCAATCGGGAGATTCGAGGTATCGCTGGTGGCCGCTGGTTCGTGAAGAGCTGGATTGGCGAGAAGGAATCCGAGTTCGCCGCCGCCCTCGCCGCATCCCAAGCTGCCGCTGCAAGTGCTGCAGGAGAGAGCGCCTCTGCGGCGGGGCTCACGCTCCCCAAGCTGCCATCCATGACTGGGACAGGTAGAGGAAGAGGCAGAGGCGGCAGAATTGCTCACGATTCCTCTCGTGCTGGGTCAGCTATGCCAGACTCTCTGTCTGTTCAACTAGCCAAGAAGCGAGGTAGTGGTCCGGGTACTCCTGCCGTCGATGTACCCCCTGTGACCATTTCCGCTCCCCCGGCCCCTCAGTAGGCATCATACCCTCGCTTTGCTCGCTTTGTAGATGGACCTCGTCTGCTATGTATTATGATATGTGTATCTGTGCTTGTAATTCCAGGTGTGTTTCCAAAATGTAGTTGTCGGAACGACTAGATGCTGCATGGTCTCGCTAGTAATGATACAGTGTTGAGACCTCCTCAGTCCGTCAGAAGGAGTGTTCCGTCGAGTCCTTGCCAACGGCAGACGTGCTCGACGAGCCGGCAGAGACGGTCGTCAGGATGCGGTCGATGTAGTTGGCACCGCTCCACTTCTGGTGGGTGAGCACGTCGCAACCGATCTCCTTCTCTTTCTTCTGGACCAAGTTTACGTAGGCGAGCATGCCTTCCTCCTTGAACCGCGCGGCGAGCTCGGCTGCAGGGGGACTATCAGTGAACGGTCACGTGCAGCGGAATAGTCGGAAGACGTACCAGCTGCAACTGCGTCGAGGTGCAGGCCAGCAAGAGAGATGAGCTGCAGGACGAAGCTAATGCACAAAGAGTCAGCGGCGTGGATCATGGAGACATCTTCAACCGTACCCCTCCTTGCCGAGATCCCAGACGAAGTTCTTCAAGGCCTGATCCGAGAACCCCTGTGCAGCCCAGTTGAAGCTCGGGCTCAGGTTGTAGACGAACCACCTGCCGGAGAATCAGCTACTGACCGCAGATGCAAGAGCCTTGTACCCATGTACTCACTTGCCCGGGTACTTCTCCCGGATCTTGCGCGAGAAGTAGCGTGCCTGCTGTAGGTCGGGCAGCTTAGTTTCAAGCCAGATCATGTCAGCGTACGGCGCAAAGGCAAGTTCGCGCTTGATGGCTGCCTCTACGCCGCCGGTGTAGTGGTAGTAGCCTTCGCGCGTCTTCGGCACTGACCATGGAGGCTTCTCAGCTGACATCCACAATAGGGGATATACGCCGCTTACGGTCCCAATCCCAGAAGATGCTCTCTCCCAGGATGTCCTTGGCGACGTCTCGCGCGTCCGCATTCGACTTGCCATCGACAGCGTCACGATACGCCTTCAATGCGTTCTCCTTGTCCTTCACACTCGACTTCTGCAGCGCCCGCTCAAATGCTGTTCAAAATAGTCAAGCTGATGCTCAGGCTCATGTGGAACGAGTTGCTCGCCTTCATTGAAGGTACAAAGCGGGTTCCTCGCCAGCCATTCCGCCTCTAACCTGTCGATCTCCGCACCACTACGTCCCTCCGCCTCCGCTGATGCGATGACTTCGGCGAGCGCTTTATCCGGAGAGGATACGCCCTTGATGAACTCGTGGTCAAGAACGTCAACGGTGCTCGAGAGCAGCTTCGCGGACTCAGCGTCCGTGCGTGCAATGAGCAGCATCGTCGACTTGAGCATGTCAAGTTGGAAGCGCGCCGCGATGAGGCGCGAGACGTGGGCGGACGCCGGGACGAGGACTTTGCCCGCGAGATGGCCGCACTTCTTGCCACCTACAAGTTGGTCCTCCAAATGGATGGCCGAGGCACCCTGTATATTAGAGCGCGTCAGTGTATATTATGCATGGTGCACACGGACAGACGACATACCGATTCCGCAAAGAGCTTAACCAATTTCATGACGGCGGACAGGCCACCATGACTGTGGAGGTCGTGTGCCTGCTCAGTGAGTTTTCGGGATGGCCTAGGGAGCCACGCTTACCCCATGTCAGCATCAGCGATTATAGGACGCAGGTAGTCGATGTATGGCATCTTCGCGCGGGCCTCTAAGCTGGCATTCAATCGCTCGTCGTAATGCTTCTTGTCGTGCAGTTGCTGCGCGCGGAAGAGCCGGTGCACTTGGTTAGGGACGGTGGTGTATGGGTAGTCTCTTAACGAGCCTCGTGAGCACTGGATAATGATGCAATGATGCGAGTACGTACCCAAGGTCAGGACCGACGTCGTTGTTTCCAGTTGTCAGCACGCTTGAGCACGCCCAGCCACTGACATAGACGACCTCCTGGTGCGGCGCCATCTGTGTCATCTGCACGGGGTCAATCGCACCCATTGTATGCACAGGCTTTCCTTCGGAAGCGGCCTTCTCGAAGAGCGCATACAGTTTGTTGGCAAGGAGCGTAGAGGGTAGCGGCAGTACCGGGAAGGAGCCTTGCTTCGACGCGACTTGGGCGGCGGTGTATGGTCGCTTCAACGAGGAGAACCGTGGCTGCTTGAAGAAGGCCTCCATGTCTGCAACGCGCGCATCGAAGGCGGCTTGCTCCTCCTCCACTGAGGGCGGCGATAGAGGCAATGAGGATGCGGAGAAGTTGAAGGTGCTCATCGCGCGTGAGCCGACGGGTAGAAAGCGACCTGGAGCTCGGAGAGTTGCCCTCAGCATGCTTGACATCCCTGTAATAGCCCTGGCACGGCACAAGTATCCTTCTACCAGAGATAGGCCCAAGAGTCGAGCAGGTCCAGAGGGTCTGTGAGTGTGGTGGTCGAGGGTGAAGGTCCGAGTGTTATGTATTTACCCCGCACTCAATGCGCCCGGCAATTTCGGAACGATCGCGGATCCGGAGAGCATCATCAGCTTACCCCGCATTTCCCCATGCTGACATCTCTACAGTCAGGACAAATATTCAGGACTACGCTGCATTCGTCGTCGACGTCAGGAGTAAATTACACGAGAGCTCAAGATTATATGGTACAATTGGTGCTAAGGCTACATATTCTTTCGTTTGTTCTTCCATTCTTTTCTCCGCGCCCTCTACGACTCGAGCTTGCCGATCAGCCAGCAGCTGGCGAGCACTTGGCCAAGGAACAGAGGCGCGTGGACCCAGCGCGTCTCGGTCGTCGGGGCACTGCGCAAGTAATCGTCGGGAACTTCGTCCGATGAAATCGAAAAGACGCACTTACGATCCGAACGAGAAGTGGGCCTGTGCACCAATCAAGAACAGGGTGATAGCCCACAGGCGGTTCCTATGGGTCTTGTAGCCGGCTTTGGTAGCCATAGGTGCAAAGGTCGTGTAGACCCAGAGACCGGCCAAGTAGATCGCGCACTCGACAATGAACGTCACAACCGGGTGGTCAAACATGCCAGCACCAAGCTGGTTCGAGTCGTGAGGCGTGATTTTGATGTCTAGCGAAGACCCGGGTATCAGCTAGCTGAACGGAGATGCAATTTAGTTGTGCGCACCCTCGCGGTGGGATGGCCACTCGAGCAAGAAGTGGCTCGCCGCCGCAGCTACAATGATAGCTTGATCCTTCAACGACACAGGTGCTACAGTGTTCATCTTGTAGAGTGCAGCCAAGATGACGCCTATAAGGTCGATTAGTCACACTCTTGCGAACAAAGTATAGCTAGGGAGCGCACCTGAAATGACCATGCCGAGAAGGGAGTGGCTGTAAGGATAGTCATTGGAATACGGGAAGCATCCGCGCGGAATTAGCGATCCGTCGAGGTTGAAGGTCTCAATGCCGAAGAACTGCAGGAGGAAAAAGACTACATCGGGCAGCGCGCCTGCGAGGGTAAGCACCGATAGAGGTACTACAGGCGCAAATGGCTTTGCAATAAGACCTGAGATGATCGCAATGAGCTCATATGATTGTCAGGAGATTAGAGCGGTTGAGAACGAACCTGAGGCGTAGTGAGCAATCCACATGTTTGGATGTTAATCAACGGGTTTGTCGTGCAGCGCGTTCAAGATGGTTCGTGCCTTATTCGCCTAGGGGTATGTGACCTTATATACCTATCCCAGTGTATCCGCGCCGTCCATGACGTGATAGTGGATGTGGGTCCACGACGAACGCCGCAGTGGAGCTGCTCGTAGCTGTATGAGCTGGAAATGACTACTACAGTAGCCCACTATCCTTCTAGATGTATCTATTAAAATTATGCATCATTCGGGGCATATATGGTCAAGTGGGAGGAGCACTTACTTCTCTTGGTACTTCGCCGCGGCAACACCGAGAGAAACAGAGGCCGCATCTATAATTGGCGCCCACTGCTCGACGCGACGCGTCTGATCATGTGATTTGAATAGCGCACTTGGCTCAACTCCCGCTCGAAGGGCATGCACGGTGCTATTGCCATCCACCACCATCGACCGAGGCGGTACATGTCTTGCGTTTGGGACCGTCTAGGAACCTCTCCAAGTCCTATTGACTATCATCGTTCAACCATCACCTGGACCTGAGACCGACGCTTGAGCAGCCTACCAGACCATAGCCTCCCGAATCACCATGTTTACATCACAGACAATCAAGAGTCTCCCCGACCTATCCCTAGACATATCCGATGCGTCAGACTGGGAGGCAGTCTTGTTGAGAACAATTCCTCACCACGTAGATGTCACTGCAATCGCAACTGATCCGGTGTCTGGTCTGTTTGCGATCGGTACGTGCTAATCTTGCTACGTTACGCTCGATTGCTGACGTGCTCTCCATCTATCTAGGGACGGCTCACGGCTTGATACATGTATACGGATCCCCCGGTGTTGAGAGCAGGCTGAAGGTTACGGAGCCCGCTGGTCTGAAAGTCAAGTTCCTGCAATTCGCCGTATCTGTATTCAAGCTGCTATGTATAGGTCAGCTCGGCTAGCACGGACGTCACCACAACACCTGTTGACGGATACAGTCTAGATGAGCACGATAGGTTGCACGTCTGGGATTGTGCATCGCTTGGGAAGCCCAAGTTGCAGAGGATCACTGGGTTTGGGCAACCTGTCCAGTATGGCGTCCCTCAGCCTCACTACGTCCTCGAGCTTATTGGGTGCAATCTACTAGCGCGATCATCACGTCCCCCTCTCATACCCATGTCAGTACTAGTGACATTACAGCTACTGATTCAAGCTCACTGTATGAGTGAAGGCGTTCATAGCGCTCGCCGACGGAGAGATCAAGACGTACGACCTGCTCTGTCTGCGCATCTCCCAATATTCCATACCCAACCAATGGAAGCTCTACGAGAGAAGGTCACTTGCGAGTGGCTTAGATCTCTCAAGTGCCCTTGGCTCGTAAGTCGCGGCCAAGCCTAACTATCCATACTCGTTGACAAGCCGATAACAGGGACTTGATTATAGACACCGTGGTCCACCCGCGCGACCTGAACCTACTCTTCGTATTGTTCGAAGGTAAATAGTACGCAAAATGAGCGATAGCGGCTGTGCTGATTCGTACTACAGGGGGTGTTCTTGTATCGGATCTTGTATGTTGCAACAATCAGAAGGGCGCGCGGCGACTGACTGGTTGGTTTAGGCGGCTCAAAACACGGTCAGAGCCTTCGAACTCATACTGCCACCTGGAGCACCAGGAGGGGCCGGGTTCCATGCTAAGGTAGGTCATCATAGTAGAAACCTGCCCTTTCCGCTGAAACGAATGAGGAGCCTCGTCGTAGGATGTTCTCTTGCCCCGCCGCTTGCAAGCGACCGCAATAGCCATTCACCCATCAGGGCACTTGTTAGCTATTGGATACGCCGATGGAACCATCGGCTTTTGGGCACTTGAAGATGAGGATAGGCCGCTAGCACTTCGCACCCTTGATAGCACGGGAGAGGAGGATCTCAGCGCAGTGGACACCGCCAAGCTTGACTCCGTCCTCACGTCACCGCAAGCCCATCCGATCGAGCCTCCCCGAGAACCAATATTCAAGTTGGCTTGGAGTGGCTTCCCAAACAGCTCTGACCCGCGGGGAGGCGACACCGTACTGACTGTACTGGGCGGGATGACAATTGACTCCCCTCCAGGTCTCACTGCTCTGCTCCTCCCACCGCTGCAGCCACCCGCGCCTCCAGATGCAGGGACACCCAAACCTGCAGGCGCAGCGCCCGTCTTGCATCCCCAGACGCGAGCAGCAATGGTCCAGTCGCTCATCGTCAAAGATGTGTACACCTATACTACGGTTGGGCCTGTGCAGGACTTCCACCTCTTCCCGCGCTCTACGCCACACTTCTCTGGCCACTACGATCCTAGCGCGATTCTGATTGTATCAGATTCAGACGTCCCCGAAGCACGAACGAGCGAAGCGTTCGAATTCCCTCCTCCGACCTTCTATGGTACACCCGACAGTCCAACCACGCACCGACAGCCTGCCACAGCGCCTGGCGAAGGCGGTGTCGACCCTGAGGAGGCGTTGGCCGATGAATTGGCCATAACGTTGCAGTCCATGGAGGTCTCTGACGAACCGCGCACCGCTTCGCTCCCGCCGCAGCTCTGGGATGTGCTTGGCGAATATCTCTTGAAGGTGGACAAGCATGCGTATGATACGATGGTCCGCGACAAGCTCGCGCCCCTAGATGGCGAAGTCCTGCTCCCTGTCAAGGGCGGCGTGGCATGGTCAGAAGATTCTGAAGGCCAAATGAAGTATATCAAGGTAGGCGACTCGATTGTCCTTCGTCGCTAATAATGCTCATGCATGTGTATTAGTACCAGCCTCATAGGATATTGGCTACATACTTGAGGGACCTCTCGGTTCGTTTCCTAGACGTTAGCCCGCAGCTCCTGGTTAGCACTGGGGAAGACAACCCATTAGTGAACAGCTTTCCGTCGGTGTTACCGCGACTGCGCGTGGACCTCGCACCGCTGTTCATCGACCACTCGCTTGGTCTTTCCCTTCTACCCCCAACTTCTGCAGAGTACGACCCGCGGCTATCGAAGGAACGCATAGAGTCGGTCCATATCGCTCCGGAATCGTTGGAATGCGTCACCGTCATGCGGAGCGGGGCAGTCGTCCTGCACAGGCTGGATGTCCAACATGAGGAAGGCACTTTCGGGCAACGTTCGCTCGATGATGAGGAGCTTGTCTCCCTGTTGCACATGCGACCGCGAAGAGGATTGCGATACAGCCCCGTCTTCGCTGTGAAGCCTCACAAGGCGCGAGGTCTGGTTACAGCTTGCGCTTTGGCTGACGCCGGTACGCCTTTCCTCAGTCCACAGAGCATTGGTTATCCTGACGCAATGCATCTAGGTTTCCTCGCAATTGCCTACGCGTCAGGATCCTTGCTCGTCATAGATCTTCGTGGGCCCCGAGTCATTCTTCGTCACGATCCGAGCCGGCGGAATAGCTCAGGGTTCCTCCACAAGCATGCGGATGTCGAGCCGTTTCTGTCGTTGTCGTGGGCTTGCTGTGGCTTGACGTCAGGTGCGCGTAGTGTCGTATTACTATGATGATATATACATGCTCACTGATATTGAACAGAACCCATGCCGCAACTGCGGCTCTTCGCTTCTGCATTATCTGGCAACACTTCCGTATACACCCTCGCACACGAAGCTTCTAGCGCATGGTCCGTCAAGCAAGCCGCATTAGCCGTGGAGATCCCGGGCCGGCCAATCGCTGGAGGGTGCTTCGTCCTCGAGGCCAAGACAGGAACGCGATGTCGCGCGGACAGGCAAGGCCTCGCCACTGTGCTACATCCGGACAGCGCCGGGGAAGGCAAGAAATATGTCTGGGTGGCAGTCGGCAGCAAAGGCGTTAGATGTACTCTGAACGTCAACGGGGAACGTATCGCTAAGGCAGACTGGGGAAGCAAAGTTGGCACCGTTCAGCGCGCGGAGATTGTAGAGAAGACCGGTACGTCATGATGCTTACTCGCAGTCATTGGAAGCATATAATGTTACCATCGTGCAGATTCATGCGCTCTCGTCGCGTTCACTAGCCTTGGCAATGCGCTAGTCTACTCTCTTCCTCACCTCGAGCATATTAACACCATACAGCTTCCCGCCTCAGGGACATCTGAGTACGTGATTGCAGTTCTTCGGAAGTCTCTGTTGCTATGCTGAACAAATGTACCCAGCCCTCCTAGTACGGATGATACAGGTGACTTTGTGAAGTATTCAACCTTCCCAGCTCCAGCAGGCTCGTCAGTCCGGCCGCTCCATAGCACCCATCTTCAGACCCTCTTCTCCCATCGGCGAGCAGGCCCGTATGCGCTCCCTCTCGTCGACCTCACGCACGGGCGCGGAAGCGTCCCTTCTCAACCTCAGCCCATCTCGCTTGGCCCGCCATCGATGATTGGTTCTATGCTAGGGTACATCGGCTCGTTGTCCGGGGCGAGCGCAGGCGACCAGATCGATACGTTGCGTGAGTAATTCATTAGCGGCGATAGACTTGCAAACTGTGCGACGACTGACGGGCGATTCATCCAGTCGCAGGGCCGGATAGGCCGATCCCCCAACCTAGCAAACCGAACGTACGGGCAGGTGTAGAACGCCCTGGGGCCAGCACTAGTGCTGCTGGGTCTGCTCCTTCGCAGGTGTCAATCTCTGCCACTGCAGCCGGGATGTCTAGTGGGGTGGCAGACCTCTATAATCGTCTTGGATCTGCCTTAGCTGAGCGAGGGTACGTATCCCGCGGTATTCCAAAGCAAGGAGCTCACATCTGGCATGTGACAGAGAGATGCTTGGGGACTTGCAGCAGAGTATGGATTCGCTGGAGCAAGGGAGTAAGGGTATGGTCGAACAAGTGAGTACTCGTTTCCCATCTTCTCGTTTCATGAACTAATCAAACGATACCCTAGGCGAAGAGACTGGCGGCTCAGCAAGGGATGAAGAGCTGGTTCGGCTTCTGAGTGCACATACATATTGTCGAGTCCTTGAAGGGTCCATTGAAAAGCTACGTGACTCATATCCTCATTTCGTACATCTTCAACGTCAACATATGTGTATTTCTACTCGTTCCCCGCAAATGCACCACGCTCGCGTAACAACGCGAAGGCCACCTCGACGTCGTCGTTGGCATCATGGTGCCAAGCCGACGGGAACATACCATCCATGTCCTCCCCTGTCTTCGCCCAGTCCATCCCGTGCGGTCCGTGCCCATCGTAGATCCTGCCCATGATGCGGCTACGCTCCCACACCATCTGTGCACGGGGTTGTCTGATCTGGGAGTACACTTCCAGGACTGCCTGTAAGATCGCGCTGTAAGTATTTCATGACCCATAAACACTGAAGCCATGCGTTACGGCGCACCTCTATGTTGTCAATTTTGGTGTTGGGATGACTGAGTAGTCGCGCAAGAAGGTAGGCGTCCTCCAGGCCTTGTCCGGCGCCGGCGCCGAGGTGGGGGAGCATGCCATGGGCCTGCAGCAATCCATAAACGTGAGCCTTCATTTAAAAAAGGGGGACTGATCAATCCGAGACTGTGCGTACCGCGTCGCCCAAGACAGCTACGCGCCCTTTAACATAGCTTTCCAGATGCGGATGTACCACATGGATGGACCATTTGCTAGGTCTTTCGGGCATATGGTCGAGCAGGATTTTGACATCGGGGCCCATTCCCTCGTATACCGTCTTGACTTCGTCTCGTGGTACTTGTTCGACCCATGCAGCACCGTCCGGTAGGTTCTCTGTACCTATAGGCGTTTTGTAGTTGGCTGAGAACGCGACGACATTGATCTATGGGCGCACGTCAAGGCGGCGACCCCCCTCCACAAATGACGGCATACGTACGATCTCATTATTCTTGATAGCGAATGTGATGATATGCTTGACAGAAGGTGCCTTTCAGCATCGGCGATCCACAGCAAGGAAATGATGTACGAGTTCTACGCGTACCTTGCTTGGTCCCATGAAACACGCTGGCGCCACGGTCAAGTCTGTCTTGAACCCAGCGGCTTTGAGCTCATCATGTGGTATCAACCCTCTGTACGCGACTGTATGACTGAACGCGATCCTTTCGTCGGTCCCCCCAAGCACAAACTTGCGAATAGAGCTCTTAATCCCATCCGCACCGAGAACGACGTCTGTCTCATGTGTAGAGCCGTCAAGGAAATGGAGGAGGACCCGCTGAGGGTTGTCGACCGACTGGGTGACCGAGACGCAGCGTTTGTTGAAGTGGCAGACACCGGGATCTACGAAGTTCACGAGAGCGTCAAGGAAGGCGGCCCTTGAACGATTCTCATCAGTCAATACATCCTAGAAGGGGCCTCCGGGCGCCATACCTATGGATACCAATGCCAAAATCGTTAGGATCCTCGACGGGGACCTGCAGATAGAGATGTGTATCAATACCTAAGTGATGGGCAGCGGCGCCGGTCTGAAGGAAACGTACTGTATACACAGCTTCATGTTCGCCCATGCCTGTGCGGTACACAAATCCTCGGGGCTTCAGATCGCCTGGGTGGCACTTCTGCAACACGGCCTCCAGCAGGCCTATGTAGCGGAGCACGCGTACGGCATTCGGTCCTAGAAACAAGGAGGGGTTACTACTACTTCCCGAGCCGACCTTGTACGGGCGTGTCGCGTATACCAATTCCAAGTCCTGCACCGATCTCGCCGAATGCAGCCTGGAGTGAATGTCGCATGAGCATCGCAGAAATGCAAAGAATCCGATGGATTCAGCTATACCCACCGCGGCCTCGAAGAGCTGCACAGGCACACCGGCCCTCCCCAAAGCGATAGCACATGCGAGACCGCACACGCCTCCACCGACGATTGACACCTGGAAGTCCTTCTGAGATCCAGTAGATGGGATCATTGTGAATGCTGCGAGGATCTTGTAGCTTCACTCGACGTATAACCGTCCGCGATAGAGATAGAGGACGTGCGTTCGCGACGGCGTTGAACGTTGAGCCTGGGAGAGGCCCGGAGGCTCCGCAGCGGTTGACCTATATAGTAGCTCCGTTCTGGACTAGTTCGGTCGTCGATGATGTCTAAGTGATTACTGCAAGCATGCGGGTGCTCACAAATCGTGAGAGCGTCTAGGTCTTTGAATACCTGGTGACCTAAACATGAGTATTAATAGCACGAGTATTCTAGTTGACAAGTCAGCGCAGAAGAGGTGTAGCTCTGCGCGAATCTCGGCAAATCCGGGGGCCAGTAGAAGCCGCCTCACTAGGGAACGTCAGTACTTGGCATTATCGAGCAGAATACATCATGGTGCATATCATACTTATCTCGACTCCGTTCCCACAAAATCCATCTTATGCCTTGCACCAGTGTCCCGCAATCGTCCCGAGTCGCATTTCGCAGCTGTGCAGCGGAGCATCACACATTCGATGTTCGAGTTGCTAGCTAGATCAAACTGTACAAAGCAAACCGAATACTCAGGTTCACTTACGTCTCCGGCGGCTTCGACGCTGCCGAGGGGGCAAGTCCTCGTATGCGGGTGGCAATGTGAGCGTTCCGCCCTCATCAGACGCCTCGTCCATATGCACGCTTCCTGCATCGACCTCCCGACGGACCGTGCGTACCGCTAAAGACGCAATGATGACCCCTAGAACTTGCGCAGACAACGCAAGCGAACTTACCTGGTTCTCGACGAGGGACGGTCGCGCTAGGCTGCTGCAGCTCGTTGCGCGTGGGCACTGAAGAGGGCCCTGGCGGGGGATCCACATTAGCGGAAGGAGGGGAAGGAGCTGAACGGGTGTTTGTAGGAGTTCTTGTAGTAACAGGGAGGCTTGACACTGTAATCCCAGGATGGCAGAGTAAGGCGAGGACAACCATGCAAGATATCAGAAGGGACACACCATCGGTCTTAGAGCCTTTCTCGGGTATTGATATGAATGGTTCCGTCGTGTCCAGTAATGCACGGCTAGCCCGCCGTCTTTGGCCTTCGATCTCCTGTATACGCCTGCGCCTTATGCGTCTGCGCAAGATCAATACGGCGAGGAGGATGAGCAGTAATCCACCGATAGAGCCTCCCACAGCTGCACCCACAACCCTTCCTAGGGATCGTGAGGATTTAGGAGTTGTATTCGCTCCTGTCGGTACGAGGACCGGGGTAGACGTTGACATGCCAGGTGATGAGGTGTTCTGCAGGGTCAATGAAGGGCTTCCATTGGAGACGGATGTTGGATTTGACTGCGAAGAAGTTCCTGATCTTGATATCGAACCAGCAAAAGACTGTGTGGGACTCGGAGATGAGGTAGCAGAGGGCGGCTGTGCTGAGCCTGTGGTTTGGGCGTTCCCTGCGGTACTGGTCGTAGCGTCAGTGGCGATGACTGTGGTACTACTTGACTTGGAGGTGCCGTCATTCAGGCAACTCTGGTTGGCTGTAGAAGTCAAAAATCACGTTGTTGATTGAGCGCACTGAGATCACTTACAGCTGCTGTGTACAACGATGGCATTAGTCTGAGAAAGGTTGCCTTCGCTGTCGGACATCTCCAAAGCAACTGATGTGCCTAGTGAACCTCTCACGTTAGCGCATGAACCATCGGGACGATGGAGGACTGTGCACTAACCCGCGGTCACGTCTGTGCTCCAAATAAACGAGTTTCCCGTGAGATCGGCAAACTGTTGCAGGACTGCTCCCTGCGACGAGCTGCCTGAGACGATCCTTCATATCATACTTTGTGTGAGTGCTGCTGACACTGCGGCGTTATTGGGATCGGCGCCGCCACTTACGCCTATAGCATCAATATGGGCGATGATCCAGAGTGCCAGAGTGATCAGCTCCCTCTCCCGAACAGGCGTGTGAATGCGCTCACCAGGGCGTATGGGGCTAATCCCGAAGTTATGTATTGAGCTGCAGCATCTCGGTACTCCACAGAGCATGATAGACAGACACGTACGTGTTCCACCTTGCCAAACGAGTTCGACCGGTTCACATTGTGTGAGGCTGAGGCTGATCAACCGTCAGTATCGTATCTGGTTGCGAAGAGGGTTCGGCGCATACGGGGTATCAAGTTGTAAGACCTGTCCAGCAGTGAGCTCAGCAATGAAGCAAAGCACAATAACGCAGAAGGCGCGTGAGGAGGCCATCGAAGGACCAGTTCGGGGAGCGCTTGAACAAACGAATGCTAGAGGTAGAGGCAGTGCCACGGACGTTCATCCAGTGGTGTGCGTCTTCGGACGACTGCCGTGGCGGGTTGGGCACCCTGCGAGTAGCAGAAAAAACGAACGTTGAGAGTCAAGCCAAAGGAGGGAAGAGAGGAAGTCCACTTACCATCCCGACCGGGGGTATAACACGAGTGTGTAGGACGGACGGGCGTCCATCTGCGCGATCACACCTGTCAAGCTTCCAACGTCCCCGATGCCTCCTGGTACTGCGGTGTTACCACAGTAATGCTCGTGATTGGCCTTGATATGGATTCGTTCTCATCGGTTGCAGATTAGTGATGTTAGGCCAGATCCTGCTTGTGACTGACGTGTACATACAGTGAGATGGCCAAGCTTAAGATGCTCTGCAGCTAGCGGTGTCTCGTTCTCGTGAGGATATGCGGCGAGCTATAGGACACAGATAGTGTGCTCATCAAGCTCACCAGTAGTTCAGGTACCTATGTCCTATCTGGCTTGAATCGGCAGTTGGGTGCTATTGGCGTGATCGCCACATATGCTCAGGCTAGCAACCATAGTTCATCACCGACGCGCATGGATGGCAGTACACATCCTGTGCAGCAATTTCGGCAACGCTGGAAGATAGATTCCGGGCGTGAGCAGAGCCGGGAACGATCCAATAGAGCCTCGAGCAAGCCTCGACAGGAGGCATGCTAGTGGAATAACCTCCTCCTGCAGGAGAGTTCTGTGGCGTCACGAGGCGCCCAATAGAAATGTCACGAGTAATTCGATTAGCGCGTCAAATGCGAGAGGCGCACTCTCGTGCGCGTGTTGAGTTTGCCAAACATCGACTTCGTTACATCAGATTGTACCAAAGCAACAGGGACGCAAGTATTCATTTTCGTCTCTGTGGCTGACGTCGGCGATGTGGCAGGTCCTCGTACGCGGGTGGCAGGGTAAGTGTCGACGCCACTTCGTCCAGTGGGCCAGAGACATCACCTAGATGCACGCTTCCCGCGTCGACTTCCCGATGGACCCTGCGTGATGCTGGATCGTACATCGCTTATTCAATACTTGCAGACTTAACAGAGAGCCCAAATGCCGTGCATACCTGGAGGCCTTTGGATTGACTGAGAGGTGCCAGTGCCTGGTTCGTTCATCATAAGCCCCGAGGGAGGCACGGAAAGATGGTCAACAGGAGCGAGAGGCAAGGTAGGTGCTGGGCAAGTATTGGTCAGGGACCGAGGTAGTAAGTGCCATTTTTTTGCACTGACGGCAGACCACTATGAACAAAAGACCACTCACCTCTGCTCTTCTCGGACATGGCCAAGGATAGTTCTGCCTGGTTCAGCGGCCCGGGGTTAGTTTGCAGCATCTGAGGTTGGACGTGATCACGCTTGCGCGCGTAACGTCTCCGCAAGAGCAGTGCGCCAATCACAGTGAGCATGATTCCGCCAGTGCCTCCCACAGCTGCGCCCACAATGAGAGGTACAGACCGCCTGGGTCCGGTTGTCGCCACGCTCCCGGTAGGCTCGACAGTAGCAGTGGATGCAAATTGGCTTGAGCCTGTCCGCGAAGCCGGATTTGTGGATACGGCATCTCCTGCTCCTATAGCTGTCGTCGTGCTCGTGTTAGTTTTAGAGGAGTCTAGATTGAGGCAGCTCTGGTCAGCTGTGAGCGGCGTGAGCACATTTCATCGTGATGTATACAATTTGTATGCGGTTTGATAGCACTCACATCCAATCTGCACAACTATAGATGCGCTCCCATAGCCATTCCCGGCACTGTCGTCCAAGATGAAGACGACCGGTAGACCTGCCAAAATCCTCGTATATTGATGTACACGGCTGGGAAAGGTGAGTGCATACCTGCCGTGACGTTCGTGCCCCACGTTACAGAGTTGACTGTGACGTTAGAGTATTGCTGTAAAGGCTCGTCGAAAGGCCCGTTGCTCCAGAAAATACTTGACAACAAACGTGACTCATGAGCGTTGTCATCCAACAGCGTTCGGGGGCAAGGGGTGCACCGACTTACTCCTGCGTACATAGCGCGGATAGGGACACGTGACAATAAGTTTCACAATAATTCTCAGCTTCGGTTCGGCTCACCAATGTGTAAGGAGCTTTTTCGAAAGCAGTACTAGTGAGATAAGGTATAGGGGGGTACGAAGATGCGGGCTACTACACACATTTGCCACCCTGCCAAGTGAGTTTGGTGGGTTCGCACTGTATCAGAAATTGGCTAGGAACCAGTCAACCTTTGTGTGCTGATGAACGAACGGCGGTTTTGGTACATACGGTGCATCAAATTGAATGAACGCCGCATTCTGGTCTCCAGCAGCGGGACCGACGAGATACCACGAAAGCAAGACATAGACGGCCTTCGGAAGCTTCATTCCCGATTGACAGTGGGGAGACTCTGGACTCTGAGATTTTGACCGCTAAGAGACTAGAGTTGCTCAGCGCGCAAGAGTGCGCTTGGTTGTTGACGGCGATCAGTTACTACTGTGCTGCGAGAAGTAGATGGTGAGAATGCAAAGATAAAGGTTTCTTGTCGTCCGCGCGGCTGAGTCTCGAGTACTTGAGTGATCCTGGTGCGAAGGAAACCTGATTCGGCGCGATCTCAGCTGTCATTGATCATGTCATCCTTGGGAGTTTACCTATGTTTCGGCCACTGGCATGAGAGCACTCGTCACAACAGAAGATCTAGAGCAAGCCGATCGCGGGGCGAACGCTCGCCAGTTTGGTTTTGCATGTATTTCATGGGCTGGGATCGCAGAGCCCATCCCTCTCATCATCAGTACCAGTTGCTTCTGGGATCTTCGCGGTGTCAATATTTCTACATCCAGTGTTAATTCATCGTAGAATCGCATGGGCAGCTGTCACACGCCGGAGGCTGATGATGGCAGTACAAACCCCCGAACGCAAGCCTACACACGTGGTTTCAGCACCACAATGAGTTCACGAGTCTCGCGTAGGTATAGACAACAAGCCACACACCTCCAGTTCATAGGCGATTACATCGACATATGCATTGAACATTGCTCACCAGGAGTACAAAGGGCATCAAGTTCGTATCCTGCCTGAATCAAATTCTTAACACCGCTCTCAGAAGCCACCACATATGCTACCAACCATGATACATCACAGAGGTGAACAGATGGCAGATGTCCTGTAGCGCCAAGAGAATAACTCCGTACGGGTTGAAACAATGAAGATCCCATACTTGTAGAGCCCCGGCCTCACCGAGTCAGACACAGACGGCGTGATTTCGTGCACACCTCTCACGAACGAAAAACAGACTCGCACACATTCACTTGCGTCTCTGACGCTCACGAAGTGGGACGTCCTCGTACGCAGGCGGGAGAGTGAGCGTTGACTCCGCTCCGCCCAATTCAGACTCGCCGCCCATATGGACACTTCCAGCATCAACCTCCCGGCGTATCCTGCGTGGCGCTGGAGAAGTTCTAAGTATCACACGGGTATGGTCTAGTATGATTGACGTGCGTACCGGATGGCCCTTCTTGATCTAGCTGTGTAGCGCTTATGTCGTTTGTATGTGGTTCATTGCATGGAGGTACGGAGGTTGGCGGGAGGCCTGACGGATTGCCGATGGGAAGAGGAGGGAGGGAAGCTGCCAAAGGAGCATTAATCTGGGTCAGGTCTTGCACATGAAGGAACGGTAAGGATTATAGAGGTGCAACGGGGAGCCGCTCACCCTCGGTTCCGGGGACTTTCTCGAGCGCGGGTACGAACGGTCTAGCCGTCTTGTTCGGCAGCCCGGGAGTTCCGTCTTGCAACAGATGTTCGACTTGGTAGGGACGCTGACGGACCATGCACCTCCGCAAGAACAGGGCGCCAACAAGAACGAGCATGACTCCACCCAGTGCACCTGCAACAGATGCGCCTATAATCGGGCCCACAGGTCGTCCGGGCCCGGCCACCGCACCGTTCTCCGGAGGTATGGGTTCAGTGGTGGATGAAGGCTGGTCCGAGGCCGGTCGCGATGATGCAGGGCCTAATGGCGGCTGAAGCGAATCGGAGGACGTTATGCTGATTGTGGTAGTCCGGGCCGTCGTTGTCGTGCGCGTCTGGTTCGTCGGTCTGTCAGCGGCGCTGAGACAGCTCTGGTCGGCTTATGTGTTTTAGATGCATCTTTTGCATACAGGACAGGAGTACTCACATCCGAACTGCACAACGAAGAATGTGGATATAGAGCCGGAGCCCACGCTGTCGTTGAGAAAGGAGACGAGTGACAATCCTACTAGACTCTGCATGAAACAGTATACGCCACAAGCAATGTGCACGAACCTGCGGTGATGTTCGCGTACCAAGTAAAAGCATCACCGGTGAGACCGGAATAGGTCTGCAAAGGTGCGCGCGCTAGCACGGCTGTCTCGTTCCGATAGATGCTGACAGGTGTTGAATGAGCATTTCCGTGCAACTGAGCGCTACTACTTACCCCTGTGTCCGCATCACCGGTGAAGAGCGACTCAAGCCATTAGCTCCCTATCATTCTGATAGCTCAAGGCAGACGGACCAGGACGAAGGGAGCTTGTTCAGGAGCTATCAGCACTTCAGAGTATCGATGTGTGACAGCCTGAATATGATAGGACGTACGTGTACCACCCTCCCAGGTGAATACGGCAGGAGAGCATTGCATTAGGTTAGTGCTAAAGTAGTTTGAGTGTCTGTTCGCCGTGCGAAAACCTAACATCTTGATACTCTTGGTACTCACGGTGCGATGAGGGAGGGAATAGTTTCCACGGCCCGAGTGGAAACACCCAGGTCTCTAGCGACAGGACCTCCGATGGAAGGTGGCAGAACGATATGGATGGTGCGCAAGGTTTTCATCTCAAAGCTGGATTGGAGAACGAGCTGAACGCTTGCACCGATTATTGCAGATTTGGTTGTCCGGCGGTGGTCACTGCTGATACCACACTCGCGGAGTGGCGAAAGATGGGTGGTGTTACGATATAGGGGTGAGGAGAGAGATTCAACCTCTACCGGAGGGGAAGGGGGGTATACTTGAATGACACTGGAGGAAACTGGGATCTTGCCGCGATGCCAACCGTCAAGCCTAGGTGACCCAGATATACGGACATACGGCATCACTGGAAAACTTGGATGATGTCCGCAGGGAGAGTTTATTGCTGAACCCTATTACCGATGATATCCACGTCTTCGCGATCGGTCAGCAAGTAAGTTTACGTTGCATTTGTATATCCTACGGATAAGGTTTACCTTCTTCTGTTCATCAACCATCGCGCACATTGATTGAACAGCCTAAATACAAGCCGACGAATGCGAGAGCTCTCTGACGAAGAGGAAATGAGTACGCAGACGGTGCGACGTGAACTGTGAACTCGCCATTATAAAGAAGCAGCTTTCGCTATTTGAGTAAGGATCACAACGAGGTCCTGTGAACGGCTCGGACAACTCCACGAGTCCGCTAGTCGTCCGGAAAACAAGCCGTGAGGTCAGGTCATCGGACAGAGTGACGGCCCTGCGCGCCGCGATGAGGAAGTCCAAGCCGGAGGAAAGCAGCATTACAAGATAGGGTGAGGGTGAAGGCGACTGAATTAACTAGGAATACAGGTAGCGTAGGGCCACGGTAGGTCATACAACACGCAACACCGAGTTGAAGCGCGGGTATAGCTTCGGTATGGCTCGCGCGGGTGTAGGGGGAGGGGCGAGGGCATTCTAGTATGTGGCTGCAGCTCCTCCACCACGGCCGAATCTGTATCTGTGCGTTCCCGTACGTCTCTGACGACCGCCGAAGCAGTTGCAGCAGAGGATGTCGAAGATGATGTCGAAGATAGTAACAATAATCTGGAAGAAACATGTCAACCCAAGGTTTGAGCGGGTAGAACGCGTGTTACTCACCGTTACGATGACGCTAACGATGATCATGATGATTTCTGCAATAGCAGAGACGACTGCGTTGATAGCAGCGCCAATGGCGGAGAAGATTGCGCCCTGAAGTAGCCGAAGTAAGTACGCAAGATGCCAAACGCATAGAGCCGACTTGGACGGACCATGGTGGATAAGAGTGATTCGTGAAGAGGGATGCGTGTGGGTCGTGAGAGGTCGTTGGGGAAGTGAAGAAGAGAGAGGAGAGGGAGAGGCTATATAGGGCAGGGGAAGGACGATGACGTCGATGTGAGGCCAGTGGGTTGGTGTGCAGGGTGGGAGGAGTGCGCCACGCTTGCCAAACGCGTCAACATCTGGCGCATGCGTTGGAGAGGATCGTCCAGCAAAGGACAGAGCCCAGCCGTCTTTCCTAGCGTCTTCCCTCGTCCATTGACGTACCTTGGCCGCTCGTCCTCCCAACCGCCGCAACCAGAACCATCCCCTCCGTTCTTACCTGGCCTCGTGGTGCTTTTCCAGCGGATCTAGACCCGTCTATCTCACGCCCGTGGCATTGTTCGGAGTCAGAATACGACCAGAGTTTGTATCTGGGATACGTCTAGCTCCGAAGGCTGCTGCGTCCAAGAAGTCGTCCAGGACGTCGACGAGAGAGCGGTAACAACCCTCCAAGCGCCCACCCTGGTATATGCAGTGGCAGACAAGCGCCCGTTACTCGGCAATGGCCGACTACCTGTGCGACGCTCGCCTGCCGCCTGCGGACCGTGGGCTGCTCGCACTCACACACGCTCCTTCTCCTAATTCAGCCTCCCTTCCTCTTCCCGTTCTAGCTCCTGGCTCCGTAACTGCGCAGAACTCTACACGTATACCACCTTGTGCTGCCATGTCCAACTACGATTCCCTCCACCGGCAGTGCCGCACCCTCGAGTCTCTCTTTGATACCAAGCTCACCGCCTATGCCCGCCTCGCCTCCTCAATAACGCGCAACCACGACGACGTAGAGGCAAGCGGCTCAACTGAACGATGGCGCGACCTTGAGGCGGAAGTGGACGAGCTCCTTGAGAAGGTGCGCAGCTCGCTGCGTTCCAAGCATACTTGAATGCAGAGCTTAGCGTAGGGCTTCGCCACAGCTGCAAGAGATCAACGACCAATTGTCTGCCGTCGCGGAAGACTCTGAGAACCCGCCTTCGCAGTCGATGCTCAGAGCGATACAGAGGCACAGAGAGGTTTACCTGGACTATGCGCGCGAGCTCCGAAGAACGAAGGTATGCATACCCGTGCTGCGCACGGCATATGGACCGACGTCATTAACTGATTGTGCTTCGGTCTGGCAGGGCAACGTAAAGACTGCCCTTGACCAAGCGAATCTCCTGAGCGGTGTGCGGAATGATATCGAGTAAGCCTTGCACGTCCATCCTATGTTCGACAACATAGCTGACCCACCTCCGCAGCGCGTACAAGTCGTCAGCAGCAGACTCGCTCCTCGCCGAACGCGGGCACATCGACAACTCACACAGGATGACAGACGACATGCTCGCGTACGTCCCCCTCCCCTCCTGCACCGCAGTTGCGCCCTCACAAGCTCTGATCCACCATCTCTGCACGTAGTCAAGCGTATGAGACCCGTGCAGAGTTCGCGCGGCAGCGGACGACAATATCGGGCATCAACGCGCGCATGCAGGGCGTCCTCAGTAAGCTCCATCTCCCCTCCCTCTCAACCGCGCAGCACTTGCTCACCAGACCAACTGCCCACTTCTTGGCATCCCCACCTATACACCCACCCCCACACCCGTCGCGCCCTCCCCTGCGTCGCCCGGTATCCCCGACCGCGTTCTCGCGATAACGTCCCTACGACTGCGGCTCGCGCAGGCTCGATGCCCGGGATCAACAACCTGCTGTCCATGATCAAGACGCGCCGGCGGCGAGACGCAGTCATCATCGGTTGCCTCATCGGAGTGTGCATGGTGCTCCTGTTCATGTACATGTTCTGAGCGCCCTTGGTTGCGCTCCGTGCGCCACACTGGGAGTTGGCGACGCTGCGGCCCTGGAACTTGGAGCCCTTGCGCCCGAGGATACCACATCGGACGCTGCTGAACGTGCGCATGCCGCAGCGTTTGGACTTTCGGCGCCGGGGCTCAGGCACACAGCGCATATACGTTCTCTTGTACTGTATGTAATGCAGACGGCAGTAATTGGAATATGATATGGGCCGGCATATACCATCGTCATCATATATGGGACGTTGTGGACGTACGTGCAGATGCCGGTGTATGCACCTGTGCAAGTCTTGATGAAATTGTCCTCTGCGACGCCCATGCAGTAAGTGCCAAGGCCTAACGATTCGCGGTTCAAAGTCGGTACCGGTATATGTATCATTGTGGGCGGGGTGAGTACTTGATTTCGTGTTCGTGGCTAAGTATCATGTATGTACAGCTTGAGCTTGCAAAGTCGAAGGGAGATCGAGTCCGGAGATGCAGTACCGCCGTTTCATTGTCGTTCAAGCAGGCAAACGAGAGTGACCGAACCCACAATCGCTCAATCGTCCTCCACACTCGCCTCCCACTCTTCGATCGCCCTGTCTCTCCTGCGTTTCCTGCTCACCCGCTCCTCATGCCCGCCCCTCTCAAACAGCCTCCAATTCTCCTCGAGCCGCCTCACCGCGCCCCACTCTTTCTCCTCTTCTGCCCCCTCCTCTTCCACACCCGGCGCACCCGGGGCGTAGTCCCACCTGTCCTCGACGCGCCAGCCCTTGACGGCGGCGACGGTGCGGAGCATGTGCCAGGTGTACGGCGCCGCGCGGCGGACGTCGTGGAAGTCGGACTCGACGAGGATCCGCTCTGGGGCGCACGCGGCGGCGAGGGCTTTGTGTGCCGGCGAGCGGGCGTTGATCGCGGTCGAGAGCGAGAGGAAGACGTTGGGGTGACGTTTCTGCGATTACCAAGGGTAGGGGTGAGCGAGCGTAGACCACTTCAAAACTGTGATCACATAGCAAGGGGGGCGGAAGGAGACGTACGGAGATCTGCTGCCATGTCTGTGCGCTGAGGCCGCAACTGTGCAGGTCAATGCTAATCTGGAGCCAGGCCGCCCCGAACCGCGCCTTCATCCGGTCGAGCAGCTCGCCCGTCGCCTGCTGGCACTTGACGCTGTGCAAGCTCACGTTGCGCTTCAGCTCGACGGCCAACGCGAGCTGCGCCTCGAGGACTGCAAGCTGGTGCTCGAGCGGGATCGTGAACGGGGACAGTTCGCGTGGGCTCCCGCCGTCGTGGTCATTCGAGGATGAGGCGTATGGAGGATCTGAGGGATGTGAGTAGGGGATGCGGCACACTCGGTCTATCCCGACCTCGCCTAGCATGGCGTGCGGGAATGCTGTAAGGCGTGCGCGGACGTCTGCTATGACATCAGAGAGCGGTGTGGGTTCCGGCAGGTAGGGTAAGAGTTTCTCGAACGCGGAGACATGCTCAGGTTTGGGCGGGGGAGACGCAGGTAGGAAGAGAGCGCGGTAGTGGGCTTCCTTGGAGCGAGGTTCAAGCGATATCCAGTGATAGAACCAAGGGTGGTAGCCTGAGAGATGTACCAACGGATAGAAGGGATAGAACAGCCCAGAGTGCAGACGAAAAAGACCACATGTCCAGTCGTGTCAGAGATATAGCCAGCCACCAGCAAAGGAAGCAGAACGCCCCAGTGAAGCAGCGAGTATGCGAGAGGTGGGGTGAGGTCTCGAAAGCATCACAAGAAGGGCGTGAGGTACCAACCGAAGCACGGGATGACCTTCTTGGGGTGCATTCGCGCCAAGTTCGCAACAAGGCCCTGGTCGCTCTGCCGCGTCGACATCGCGCAGATGCGTATGGGCAGCTCCTTCACAAATTCGCTCGTCATCCCAAAATCAGAGTCCGTCGGATGGCAATGCACGTCGACGACATGCGCGAGCACCTCGCGCGGCACGCGATCAAGCTCGCGCTGCAACGCATCCTCCGAAGGTATCGCTGCAGGCTTGTTCATAGACATAGCCGGCGATGTGCTATCGCCTGCGGCCGCACGGTTCGGTGGGCACATCAAGAGTCAATGAGGCTTGCAGGGTCAGCACTTCACAGGAAATCGGGCCCGCGTAGGGTGGGACGTCAATGCACCGTATGGTCGCTCGAGGTATGTGGGAAGACGAGTATGTCCGGCGAGAGGCCGTCGGCGGAAGCTGTCCAGCACGAGGGCCCGAGCGTGAGGGCCGCAGACTGCGACGGGGATCGCGGTGAACGGGTAGAGAGGCTTAGAGCGGCGCGCAGGGCGGCTGGGGGGAGACGGGATCAGGCGTTGTGTGGCAACGAACGTGAAGGCGGGCACAAGAGAGTGGTACGGAGCAAGTCGACGAGATATGCGATATGGAGGATCGAGATGGCAGATGGTGCGTTGGCTAGGGCTGATATGACGGATGCAGACAAGAAGCAGCGCGGAGAGCCGCTCAAAACGGAGGGCCCGGATGGACGGGCGCTCCGAAGCCAGTCAATGATCTGCGCCTCTGATACGGGCGCTTGTACGCAGCAAATCCGCTCGTTGGACCAACAACCGATCTTTGGTCCCAGACTGGCCTGACTGTACCTCACACCACCATCTACATCTCTCATCTCTGCTATCACCACAGGCTCAGGCGGCGCGGTCTGATCATCTGCTTCTCTCTGCACTGCGCTCACCGGTCTTCGCTCTGATCCTCCGTTCTCCTATCCTGCTGGGATCGGAAGTTCGCGCATGCTCAGCCGCTTGTGGCAAACCCGAAGATTCATCAACACCTCTGTATATAATATGTCTGAAGGGATCATCAAGCAACTCGTGCTGCCGAAGGGACGCTGCCTGGGGCTCAAGGATGGGAAGCTGGACAAGGAGGCATTCAAGAAGGTCATCCCAGTCCTTGCGGCAAAGGTTGCCCCGGAGAAGGCTGGCGTGCTGCTCAAATCGCCCATCATGAAGAGGTGTGCTGGCGTCCCGAATAGAAAGATGGCATTCATGCGATGCTGAGCATCGCTACGCAGGTCGTTGATTGATGTGCCAAAAGTAAAGAGCGTCGTGCGAGGGCCCGGCGAGGAGCGCTTTGTGCTGCTCAAGTATTCCGATCAAGGTGCATGATCCCCCTGTGCGATGCGCAGACACCTGGCTGAACGCAGCGCAAGCTAGCCGACCTAACTCCTGAAGTGCGGGACTTCCTCAAGGCTCAGTCTGCTGAGCTTGTGACCCACGATATCACGTTCGGCTACGACTACTGGAGTGCTGGTACGAGTCGCTGTGCGCTGGTGGCAAGAACACCCCTCACACTCGATCATAGATGAGATCATCCATGCGATACTCCCTGAAGAGCTGGAAGCTGGTGCGCCTTCAGGCTTTGCCAATGTTGGGCACATAGGTACGAGAAATGGCTGTCGAAGCATGCCTTGAGACTAACCCCCTGCAGCACACCTCAACTTGAGGCCGGAATACCTACCATACAAGCATGTCATCGGACAAGTCATCTTGGATGTAAGCATCTGTATCGGCAAACCGTATTCTAGATCTCATCAGGCCAACAGAAAAGTCCAACATGCAGAACGGTTGTCAACAAACTCGACAACATCGACAACCAGTTCCGCGTGTTCCGAATGGAGCTTCTTGCAGGAGAGCCTGACTTTGTCGTTACTCAGGTATGCATCGTGGCCACGCCAGTGAATGTGTCTGACAACCGCCTTTTAGTCAGAAAATAACTGCAAATTCACCTTTGACTTCCGACAGGTCTACTGGAACTCTCGGCTGCATACAGAACACGAACGATTGATCGAGAAGTTCAGTCGTGAAGATGTCGTCGCCGATGTGTTCGCAGGCGTAGGCCCCTTCGCTATTCCCGCAGCGAAGAAGGGATGCGCCGTACTGGCGAATGACCTGAATCCGTCAAGTTACAAATTTCTTCAGGCAAACATCACGGATAACAAGGTTTGTGTGGCTGCTTTGCTCGGCGGCTGGACTCTGCTCACCTTCCGCCAACAGGTGAATTCGCTTGTCAGGGCATATTGCGAAGATGGGCGCGCGTACATCCGGAACGCCTTTAACCGTGCATTCGACGACCCGCTCCCACCCGTGCCTCAGCCAAAGCCTCGGAAGGCGGACGTAAAAGCGCAGCGCGCCGGCGAGAGGCGACGGTCTCCGCCCCCCGCGGGCCCCCGAAGGCAGCGCATCAGTCACTTCGTCATGAACCTGCCGGACACCGCGATCCTGTTCCTGGACGCGTTCCGAGGCGTGCTATCGCCCGCGAATGCAGGCGAGCGGGATTTGAGCGGTCTGTACCCAGACGAGGCGTCGATGCCCATGGTGCACTGTCACTGCTTCACACGCGAGCTGGAACCTGCAAAGGCCGAGGTGGATATACGCCAGGTGAGCGGCTTCTTGTGGGCATAGACGTGGTTCCAGCGAGCAGGGCTGATCGGACGCTTTTGCAGCGGGTGGAGGAGAAGATTGGACACGCGCTGGGAGAGGGAAGTACGTTCCACTGGGTGCGCTCCGTGGCACCGCAGAAGGAGATGTATTGTGTGAGCTTCAGGCTACCGCGTGCTGTCGCATTTGCGACGTCAGACGGGCAGCCGTAAGTTAGAGGGCCGTGTAGAGGGTCGATGGAGGAATACATATCGGTAGATGTCACCCGGAGCGGGGACACGAGCATGGGCCGGAACAAATTGAGACGCTGAGGAGGAGCCGGGTGCTTAGTCAGCCGAGCATAACCCGCACTGAAAAGTAAAGAGACGCCGGGGACGAGCGCGTCGGTCGCCAACTCATCATCGCTTCTGCCTCTGTCTCTCTCTGCCTGTCTCTCGCTGCCCCAGCCGTGCTCTGCCGCACTCGCTGCTTGCGCTCGCTTCTAGAGTACGCTATTTCTCTCGTTCTATAGAGCTCTCCCTCGGCTTCACCTCTAGAACGGCTGCTATACCCTCCTTCGCCCGGTAATACCTTCACGCGTCCTCGTTCTGCCTCCGGAAACCATGTTTCCGCTCAACCTGCCCCGTATCTTCCCCACTGTGTTCTGTGACTCGGACCAGTCTCCCCCGGCACCAGCCTCGCGCGCGGCTGCTGCAATCAACACCGTCAAGAGCGCCATGGCCGTCCCGGAGAGCGAGCTCAAGAGGTGGAGGAGGACGTTCGACGCAAACGCCCAGACCGTCGTCGGTGACCAAAAGTATGTCCGCCCCGTGCTTCTCATGTTCTCATAAAAGAGGCACGTGCTCACTTCTCACCGTGTGTCCTCCGCAGATACCTCAACAGCGAGCAGTT
Organism: Cubamyces sp. BRFM 1775; assembly: GCA_022385745.1. Lineage (NCBI taxonomy): Eukaryota > Fungi > Basidiomycota > Agaricomycetes > Polyporales > Polyporaceae > Cubamyces > Cubamyces sp. BRFM 1775. The sequence continues at coordinate 257,126 of MU278467.1, read as the reverse complement.
CGTGAACGCCATCGCCCCCAAGGGCGACCTCTCCAAGATCGGACGCGCGCAGTTCGGAACCCTCTTCCGTGTTGCGGACACGAACAAGCGCGGGCTCGTCTCCTGGGAGGACTTTGTGGTGTTTGAGACCATTCTGAAGCGGCCGGATGCGGACTACTGGATAGCGTTCCAATACTTTGACGTGTACGCACCCCCTCCACCCGCGTTTATTCATCCTCGTCCTCGCTTGTGCAATGGCATCGAAACCGACTGTTTGCGCTGTGTTGCAGAGACGATTCTGGGACCATCTCGTACGATGAGTTCAAGAACGTGTTCAACGCGAACGTTGGGGCGGACGCGATCCCGTTTGACTTTGAATGGTACGCACCTCTTCGCTAACGGTGAATTCGCTTGCGTGCACGGTTCTGAGGTGGTGTGGATGCTAGCGACTGGGTGAAGTTGTACCTTGGCAAGAAGAACGGGGCACATGTCCTCGGGTGTACGTCAATCATCCATGCGCGACCCTGCTCAAGCTCACACGCGCCGCAGACAACGAGTTCACGCAGTTGATGAAGGGTCTCCAAGGCGAGCGGCTGCGCCAGGCGTTCAAGTACCTAGACAAGGACCAGGATGGATACATTCGGCCTGAGCAGTTCAAGAAGATCATCCTAGTGCGTACAGCGGCGACAAGGCATTCATACGAACTGTGCTCATGAGCTGCGTAGGACATTGCTGGCCACAAGCTTTCAGATGCGGTCATAGAGAGGCTCCCGACGTTGACCACCCTCAGCCCTGGCGGCCGTATATCCTACTCGGAGGTTGTTGCCTTTTATAACGTCATTAGAGGTAAGCCGTCCCCGATATTCCCGGGGTTCGCGTCTACTGACTATGGATCACAGAGATGGACATGGTAGAGCGGTGCGTATCAGTAAGGCGGCGACTGATCGTCACTGACTTCTGGCGGGACACAGCATAATCAAGGAGGCGACCGCAAAATCGAAGGACGGGCGCATCGACCAGTCTGACTTCCTCAATCACTGCGTCTCCAGCACGAGGTACTCGCTGTTCACACCCATGGAAGCGTCCATCATCTTCCACTTTGCGGGTCGCGGGAACCCGACGCAGCGGCTCGCCCTCCCGGACTTCGCCCAGCTACTGGATCCGCGCTGGAAGGCCCCGTCCGAGCAAGTGGAGACGGCTGCGCCCGCGCCCTCGGTGAAGTCGTTCCTCCACGAATTCGCACACTCGGCGTACAACTTTGGTCTCGGAGGTAGGCAACGGCGCTGACAGTTCGCAGACGTGCGCCGGACATTGTTGTGACGCATTTCACAGGTATCGCTGGTGGCTTTGGTGCTACCATCGTATACCCCATCGATCTTGGTGAGCACTGGACAAATTCTGTCAGGTTTGGCAGGATTGACTGATGAACGCAACGGTGAACAGTCAAGGTAAGCTCTGGGCGGTGTGACAGGTGACAGTGCCGTTAATCGCTGAGCATGTGGTACCTTTAGACTCGGTGAGTTCCCCAACGTGAAGGCGGAGAGCGCGAATGTACTGACGGAGTGAATACCTCCGTAGGATGCAGAACCAGCGAAGCACCGTCGTCGGGCAACTGCTTTATAAGAACAGCATGGACTGCGTGCGAAAGGTGTTCAGAAACGAAGGCTTCGTCGGCTTCTATCGCGGTCTTGGCCCTCAGTTGATTGTGCGTGCTCCCACTGCCTGCCATGTCCGCTGTCTCCCTTTAAGCTTTCTGCCTCCGGCGTATAACAGGGTGTTGCACCGGAGAAAGCGATCAAGCTGACCGTTAATGACTTCATTCGTAAACGTGCGATGGACCCTGAGACGGGCCGAATCACGCTTGGATGGGAACTCATTGCGGGTGGTTCTGCGGGTGGTTGCCAGGTGGTACGTATGGATACGGTTGTTCTCCGTCAGTGGCGCATCGCCTCACCTCGCACACGTTCTGCACGCAGATCTTCACAAACCCTCTGGAGATTGTGTACGTATCGCGTCCATCATTGTATTCCATGGGCAAGACAGACAGGCGACTGATGTCGGCACATGCAGCAAGATCCGTCTCCAAGTGCAGGGCGAGGCCGCTAAGCTCGAGGGAGCTGTGCCCAAGGGGGCTGTCCACATCATCCGCCAGCTCGGCCTGCTGGGATTGTACAAGGGCGCTAGCGCGTGCTTGCTGCGCGACATCCCGTTCTCCGCGATTTACTTCCCAGCGTACTCGCACCTGAAGAAGGACGTGTTCAACGAGGGCTACAACGGCAAGCAGCTCTCGTTCCTCGAGACGTTGGCGTCTGCCGCCATTGCGTGCGTACACACTCGTTTCAGACGTATGGGGATGCCATCTCCCGAGGGTGATGGTAAATGCCTCAATGATGATGGAGGTGCTGACGCCGGCTTCTTGAATCCCGCCACAGTGGTATGCCCGCAGCATATCTGACGACCCCGGCCGGTAGGTTCTAGGCCCCGGACAGACAGACGCGCCAAGACGGTTGGCTGATCGGGCTGACTTTTGTAGATGTCGTGAAGACGAGATTGCAGGTCGAAGCTCGGACGGGCCAAACTAATTACAAGGGCCTGACTGATGCGTTTGTGAAGATTTGTGCGTATTCGGATGGGGTTGTGGCTTGGCCACGTTCCTGGGCGCATACTGACCGGGGGAAACTTACGACAGACCGTGAGGAAGGCTTCAAGGCGTTCTTCAAGGGCGGCCCTGCGCGTATCATCAGGAGCAGTCCGCAATTCGGCTTCACGTTGGTTGCGTACGAGTATCTGCATAAGGTAAGAGCGATTGTGGGTGTATACGCGACAGAGGATGCTGATGGAAGGGGATTGGTCGCAGTTTGTGCCAGTAAGTCGGGTTTGGTGCTTAGCTGATAAGGCTGTGCGGGGAGCTGATTGGTTGTTGGCGCGGGAAAGTACCCGTTCAACGGTACATCGAGAGAAGTGGAAACGCGGCTCACCTCGCAACCAGAAGACATGGCCCAGGTACGGGCGCGGAACGCGTTGCGGATTCTATTGGATGTGCACGGGGATTTCGGGCGTCGGTCTGGCTAACGGCCGGGGACTAAGGCCAAGAAGGCGGGACGGTCGGTTCGTGGAATGGGGAGGGGCGTTTGGCCGCGGCCGGTGTAGACGGCGGCGGCATTGGTCGGATGTGACGGTTGTGATACATCTATTAGAATGTTATAATCTTGGATTGTCCTGTGCAAGCTGGCGGGTCGCATCAGCGTTGTCGGAGACTGGGAAGATGCGCAGGGGGAAGGAGGAGGGGGAAGTGAGACTGGGATTGGCGGTGCCGGGATATGGATATGGCCAATGGGACGGCGGAGGGAAGCGAGCCAATGGGACCGAGGGGGGAGGAATGTCTCCTTAGAGACACGATCACTGATCATCTGTTCTGTCACGACAGCACAGATTCGGTCGCGTGTCGGGCTGCTCATATAGAGCCAGGCCAAGCTCTCCTCCTCCCGTCTCCCCATCCCCTTCCCCTCCCGTCTTCGTTTCCGGGCTTCTTTCCATCTCTCCCTCCTTTTATTCTTTCAGCGGTCAGTCATCCCTCTACACAATCTATCCTACACAGTTTGATCCTCACACGTCTCTTGCCATCTACAGAGCGCTTCGCGTCCACGCGCAAAGCTTCCCGCATCTTTTTGCCTCGTGCAACTGCTAGACAGTCCTGAAAGCGTAGACCGCTACCACTCTTTTGCTCAACTAACGTATTCTATCCGCGCACTCAAGTCACGACTATCAGCTGTCCTAATTTGCTCATCATGAACTCCGTCGTCATTGCCCTTTCCCTGGCCGGCGCTGCCGCCGCCCAAATCGTCGCCGGCCCCGTGTCCATGGTCCCCGCGAGCGCGGTCTATGGCACGGCCTCCCCGACTGCGGTCGACAACTCCAACCAGTACTCTGCCCCCGCGTCCCAGTACACCCAGCCGCCCGCGACCGATGGCGGCTACTCGGCGATGCCGTACTCGTCCTTCATGTCCGGCGGCTACAAGAGCATGAACTGTGGGTACGGCTACTCGAAGCAGAGCGACGGTTCCTGCAAAGCGATGAGCTGGGTGAGTTTTTTCGACTTTTTCTGTCGCGTCGCGTCGCGCGGTTGCCATCACAGGCGCGCGGCTGTGCGTGATCGAGGAAATGTGCTCACGTGTTCGTGCCTGATCTCCATAGTGGCAAACCGAGGGATGTTACGAGACCATCATCATCAACCAGTAAGCGGCGCATCATCCTGTTCGACATTGTCCATCTCGCTCATACAACTCTACAGTGGTGGTAGCGGATACGGAGGCGGATATGGTGGATATGGAGGGTCGGGAGGGAACTATGGTTGCGATAGCGGTAGCACCATGACCGTTACCAAGACCATGACGGATACGATGACTGTCACCAAGACCATGACTGACGTACGTATCGCAGCGCGTATTGATTCCGTCGGGGCACAGTCGCTTACTTCGCCTTCTTGCAGACATCGACCGTCACCTCCACCGTCACCAAGCACGACACGCAGACCCTCACCAAGGTCTCCACCGACATCGAGTCGATCACCAAGACCTACACCTCGACGAAGCTAATCCCGACCACTCGCGTATGGGTCTCGACGGAGACGATCGACCAGACCAAGACGGTCGACCACACTCTCACTGCCACTGAGACGAGCACCCAGGTCAACGTCTACACCAAGACGATGACCGACACGGAGACGGCCACCCAGACCCAGACCGAGCACGAGACGGACACGGCCACCCAGACGGTCACTCAGCTGAGCACCATCATCCAGCCGACGACGTACTTCAAGACGTATGTCCAGACCTCGGTCATCGACAACGTGAGTTCTGCCAGACTTGCATGTCTGGGATGCGTACTGAGCTATGTTTCTCGCGATCAGACCAAGACCATTGAGATGACCCAGACGTCGACGATTACGGACGAGATGACCATTGTCTCGACCGCGACTGCCACTCAGACTGAGACCGACTTCATGACCATCACCCAGGTCAGCACGGTCACGCAGCCCACCACCTACGTCTCGACGTCCGTGAGCACCCAGGTCATCGACAACGTGAGTAGACAGTTCAGGTCGCAGCCATTGGGGGTTTGAAACTGACTGGCTCTTCAAACAGACCAAGACCGTGGAGTCGACCATCATCCAGACCATGACCGAGGACAGGACGTACACCAAGACGTACCTCTCGACGGCCACCGCCACCCAGACTGAGACCGACACCGTCTCGCTCACTGCTACCCAGACGCAGACGCAAACCGCCACTGTCACGGACACCAGCCTCTACTCGTGCCTCGCAGGCGTAAGTGACGCTCTTTCCCATAATTCCCTGTACTGCGAAAACTGACCGAGGCCGTATCATCTCCAACAGTGCAAGACCAGCTACTACCTCACCCCTGGTAACAGCATGTCGTACACCTACACCTCGAGCGCCGCGATGACCACGGCTGCGTCGAGCTGCGGTGGTTCCGGCTCTGACTGCTCCAGCAGTGGCTACTCTGGCTCCGGCAGCGGTTACTCTGGTTCCGGCAGCGGCTACTCGGGCTCCGGCTCCGGCTCCGGCTCGAACAACGGATGCAGCGGCAGCGACTGCAGCTCGAACAGCAACAACAACAACAACGGTTGCAGCGGTGGCGACTGCGGTTCGTCGAACTCCGGCAACTACAGCGGCTCCGGCAGCTCGTCGTCGTCGAGCAGCTCTAGCTCGTCCTCCAGCTCCAGCTCCTCCTCGTCCGGCTACGGCTCGTCGAACAGCAACAGCGGCTGCTCCGGCAACAACTGCAACTCTGGCTCGAGCGGCAGCTACAACGGCTCTTCGTCGTCGTCTAGCTCCTCGTCCAGCAGCAGCAGCAGCAGCAGCAGCAGCTCCTCCTCGTCTTCGAGCAGCGGATCGTCGAGCAGCTCATCAAGCAACTCGTACTCTGGTTCAGGTTCAGGTTCATACCAGTCTTAAAAGGGACATTTTTCCTCTCGCGCAGATCATGATGACGGACTCATAGTCGAACTGATCACGGACAGTTTGGTACGCTCGCCGCGTTGTCTTCGGTTTAGATTAGTTGGTTGGTTGGGCACCCCACCCCTTTCGTACATATCGCGCACACACACCTGCTTTTTCGAGACCTGATAGGCAACCGGACATTGTTAGGATGAATACGTTGCTTGCGCACGCATGCTTCAGCTATTTCACTTTCCGCACCTTTTTCGTTCACCCATATATATTCTATCCTTGCTGAAGCTTATAAATTAATCGGGCCCTCGGAAAGCACAAGCCATCAGACCAGTCCGTGGTGTGAACGGTACTCACGCTAGCGCTTGTGGTGAAGGCGGAAGGGCGCAAATGAGCGCCCGCGATGCGCAGAGCGAGTTCTTGCTGTCCTTCTGTGCACTAAGCGAGGGCTTCGTATGTCGTATTAATTGTCGGAGGCGTTTGGTAACCGACCCGGCGGTCCTCCCGGTGGCACAACACGGGTCCGCACCTGCCATAGTGCCTGCAGCTGTATCGCGCTGTATTCAGAGTGTCACGGCGACGACCGGGCATTGCTGCGCGCGCGCAAGGCGCGTGCATGCGGCGCGGGGTCGGTGGTATTGAGTTCTCTGGGCGCTGACAAGCACCTAAAGTTCCTCAACACACTTCCATGCATCGATGATCGCGGTACCCGGTTCGTGCGTTGGGCTGGCTGGTGCGCTCGGCAGATATGTCAAATTGAAAGATGGCAGCTCTTCCTCGTTATCTGGCCTTGGGAGGGATCTCCGCAATCCGGAATTCGGATCTCTCCTTCCAACCATCTGCTGCCAGCAGGGTTCTCCCGCGAGCTCTTCATTCCATCTGGCGCCGGCCGGGAGAATTCAAACGTCCATCGCACATATAGGGCCGCGGTTGTGGGCGGGGACGCGGTATGCGTATATGGCGTGGACGTGCGGTAGCTACCTACATACATGTCAGCGCAGATCGCGACCATATACGGCGCCCGGGGAATATCGATGGCAGCGTTCGCCTCCAACATGCCTCCGACTCGGATTCGGGCACTCAGCCGAAGCCGAGTATTGGGCGTTCAAAAGGACCAGACCTTGGGTATGCCAGGGAGCCTTTGGCTCACTCGGGGTGGGTTCATTCAGAGGCAACAGGCGCCGCGAGTGCATGTGGCATGTCGTGGGCGTCAAATGGGGAGAAAGGAGCAAGTGCAGAGGGCAAGGAACCGGAGATAGAACAACCGATGGCGAATCTCTCCTCATCTGCGCCGTGCCGTGACCAGGGAGCCCGTGAAACTGCAGCTGGATAAGCTACGACGAACATCGGCTTGGTTCTTGGCTCTCACCAGCAGCGCCGTTCTACGCACACCCAACTTCAAAATTGGGCCCTTCTTCAGGCACTCGCCGTACCATCATCCCGCAGCGAACGCAAACTCTCTCGACCACCAGGCGCCTGCAGCAGCATGCCCCTCCAACAGTCGCCAGACCCCGCTGAGCCCTCGTGGGTGCAGGGCGTGACCGCCGACTTTTTGATATTCTACTCCTCGCGTGACGAGAGCGGCAAGCTGTGGTGTCCGGTACGTCCTCGTCCGTGCTTGCGTGTGGTAAACATCCGACCTGATAGGAAGGATCCTGATTTTCTGGCTTCCTTCTCTTCCCCTGCCCATGCCAGGATTGCGTCGCTGTCGAGAATGTGGTCCAACAGACGTTCGGCTCAGCCGATGGTCCGTCAGCCGTAATCGTTTACGTCGGCCAGCGAACGGCGTAAGTCCCTTGTCGCCTGTCCGTCCGTCAGCCTCAGCCGTGCCAGACTTATACCGGCCACGCCGTCCGCAGATGGAAGACTCCTTCTAATCCGTACAGAGCCGGTCCGTGGAACGTCAACTCGATCCCCACCGTCATTAGGTCTCGGGACGTGAGTGCTCATTTACATACGGGCGCCCGTGGCGCTTCGCGGAGTCGGCTGAACGGTGCGTCTGCAGGGAGCGAGGCTGGTCGAAGAGGAGATTTCTGAACGGCTTGCGGCATTCGTGCGCGAATGATGTTCACAGCGTACTCTTCCAATGGGAATTTTGGTGGGCGGCCGTATGGCACTCCCCGTAATTCTGGCATTCCGCCACCACGGCAGGCCCGTTGAGGGCGCCAACGACAGGATAATTGCGTTCGAGATGTTATCAGCGCCGTCATCCCCCCTGCCACGCCTTGCTCGCGGACTGCATATCGTGGCACGAGAGAGTGGGGGGTACACACCCCCTCCCCTCGGCCTATTGAGCTCCTGGCCAGTGCGGACGGTGGAATCCGCTCTTCGCTTCAGATGGCGGCTACAATGCGCTAACAGCACATGCTCCCTGAGCGTACTGTACCTCAGAACGGAATTGCGGCCCAACAGCGATTTGGAAGCGCTTGTTGCATTTTAGCCGGGGGTGACCCATGGATGCAGGGCGCGATCAGAACTAGCTCTATGGAAGTCCACTTCAGTTCAGTCGCCTACTTAACCAGCTCACCGCTCCGCTGATGACCTGACCCGAACGATGCCCCCGGACGGCGATTCCAGTCCCATCATGGCTGCCCGCGCACCCCAGGGTCCTCCCAAGCGTTCATCTTCGGCGATGGTCGAGGAAGTTTCAAGAGCGAAGAAGGCAGAGCGAGAGCAGCGCCTTGCCCAGCGGCCCGAGTGGCGATTGCAGCGGCAGGTCCCCCCGGGGCTCACGGACGTTTCGGCCCTCCCGACCTCGCAGCTCACGCCGCGCGAACGGGAGATCGTGCACCTCGATGCGACAGCGCTTGCAGAGGCCGTCCGCGCGCGCCGGTATACATCGGTCGAGGTCCTGAAAGCGTACTGTCACGTCGCGACGATCGCGCAGGATCTCACGAACTGCCTGACCGAAGTGTTCTTCGACGAGGGGCTTCGCAGGGCGCAAGAGCTCGATCGACATCTGGAAGAGACGGGGGAAGTCGTCGGCCCCCTGCACGGCGTGCCCGTGTCGATCAAGGACCACATCCTCGTGAAGGGCCATGACACCGCTACAGGCTACGCCGCGTGGGCCTTCCGAACGGTAGCTGAGAAGGATGCTGTGGCCGTTGACATTCTACGAACGGCGGGGGCTGTCATCTACGTAAAGACTGCGAACCCGCAAACCTTATTAGTATGTCGCGCAGCCACGCACAGCGGGATATGACTCAACTCACATGCACCGTTCCTCGTTTTAGGCGATCGAGACGAACAACAACATCTACGGGAGGACCCTGAACCCATATAACCGTTGTCAGTGTCCATAACCGTCCTCGTTTCGTACCTGCGGCCGTGACAGCTGACAGGCTCTTCATGGTCACACACAGCACTCACGCCCGGTGGGAGCAGCGGCGGCGAGAGTGCCCTGATTGCGGTACACGGTAGCCCGTTAGGGATCGGTACAGACATCGGTGGTTCGATTGTGAGTTTGACATACGAGATCGCAGAGATCCCGCCCAGGCACTGAAGAACGTTAATCAGCGCATTCCCGCTGCGTACACGGGCCTCTATGGCCTAAAGGGTAGCGTGGGCCGCATGCCACACGCAGGCCTGATGGGTTCCCATGACGGAATGGACGCCATTATCGGTGCGCTGGGCCCCATTGCGACCTCGGCGCGGGACCTCGCGCTGTTCTGCCGCGTCATGCTCCAGCAGGAGCCGTGGCTCGTCGAACCGCCCCTCCTCGAGATCCCTTGGAAGCAGGACGTGGCGGAGGGCGCGGGGCTGCCCGAGCGGCTGACGTTTGCCATCCTGTGGGACGATGGGGTGGTCGCGCCGCACCCGCCCATCTTGGATGCATTGAAGCGTGCGAGAGATGCGCTGCTCGCGGCGGGCCACGACGTGATCACTTGGGAGCCGCTGGACCACAAGGAGGCCTGGGATCTCATCGTACGTCCGCGGCGTGCCGGATCTGTCACCCTGCGCTGATAGTCACTGTTTATTGCTTTGCGGCCCGCAGCTCAAACTGTACTTCCTAGACGGGGGCGAGGAGTACCGACAGGTGCTCGAGCACGACCCGCCCGTGCCCCAAACGGAATGGATCCTATCCCAGGTCCCGAACGGTGGCAAGCCCTTCACGGTGGCGGAGACGTTCAGGATCAATCTCGAGCGCGAGGCGTTCAGGGCGCGGGTGCTCGCCCACTGGAACGCGGCCAAGGCACGCACCGCGACCGGGAGACATGTCGACGCCGTCCTTAGCCCTGTCGCGGCCTCGCTCGCGCCCCGACATGACATGACGCGATGGTGGGGATACACGTCCTATTGGAACCTCATGGACTATCCCGCCGCCGTCTTCCCGGTCGGACGCTTCCGTGCGGCGGGCCACAAGCCGGCGCAGCTGCCCCAAGGCGTCGTGCATGTCGGGGACCCTCGCAGCGAGAGAGAACGCGTGGTCAGGGCAGAGTGGGATCCGGAGACATATGACAACATCCCTGTCAGCCTGCAACTCATCGGGCGACGTCTCAACGAAGAACGATTGCTCGGCATTCTGGGCAAGGTCGAGGAAGCTCTTCGCTTCCAGGATCAGCAATGAATGTCGAGCAGGGACGAAATGCGGTCGGCGAGTAAACGGGTTGCGAATACAAGGGCATCCAGGAACGCACTAGGTTTGAATAACGTTGTGGGAATTGTGGGAACACGGTTGTATTGTAGACATCTCCTCAAGGAATCTATCACCATGTCGTGATCGCAACATGACCGTGCCCGAGCCGATATTCCGAATGGTGTTTTGCTGCGGCGAATGCGCTGGGGCTCCAAACTTGTCATTCAAGTGTCGCATCTCAGCAATCAAACTCGCTAGTTCAAACGGGGCTCGACGGACTACGGTCTATGAGGGCGAGTATGGGATAGATTGATTTTTTTTCCAGACACGAATCAACGAGAATCAATGCAGGAACGCACGGACGCACGAATGGTAGCACGGCTGGATCTTCAGCAGATGCGCAGCAGCGTGGAAGGGTGCTCTCTGCTATATGTTCATCTCCATCAATGAATGGATGGATATATGATAGGCATAGGGCCCAGGGGAATGTGCCAACCACAGGCACGGCTGCTGTGGATATCCCACAGCTGTTGTATTTCAGGATAAACGGCAAGGCCGGTGAAAGCATTGACATGAGGCCCCGAGTTCATCGGCGAAGCAGGCGAGTGCGTGCTGTCGTACTCGGTGCCGGAGCGACGTCGGGTTGCTTGAGAGCAGATGGCAGGCCCACCGTCTGTTCCGTACCAGTGCAAAGGTGATGTCGAGGGCGAATAACCGATACACACCTATGCGACCTCATGGCCGAATCAACGGGCGTTATGAATGGTATGTGGCCTCGCTGTCCCGGATAACCAGATATCACAACCTGCGGTCGAAGCAGGCAGGGTTGAAGCTGTTGGGGATATGATGATGTTGAGCGGGCGGCGGTGATAGACGGGTGGGTGAAGGGGTGGGAAGAGGGAGGAAAGTGGCTGAATGAGACTTGGAGGAGAAAGAGCCGTGGGCCGTCTGCGTCTGTTGGACTTCAAACGAGTTGCGAGCTCAAGCCACGCGAGCCAGGCTGGATGATGTAATCTCAGATCCCACAGGGCGAGGGAGGGGATAGACGCCCGTGTCGTTGGCCACGAACGGCAAGTTCTTGGTTCTCAGCTGGAATCGCTTTCGCATCTTCCGGCTGAAACTTGCGAAAGTCGCGAGTCTTAACTGGTCTTGGGCAAATCCTCGAACCCGTCGGACGTTCGTTGCTAGCTGTACACACCGCCTCCGCACCGAGTCAGCGAAGAAGACGGATTCATTTTCTCTGCGGCTTAGGCGATGCATTCATACTCGACACTAAGTTGCGCTAGCACCACTTCCGCCCCGGCTGCAGAACGGGCACAACCGGACAGATGCTCGCTGGGAGACCGGGATCTGGTGGAGGTGTCAGTCTACCGCTCCGAGATGCAAAACCACCCTGTGCTATGTAGCCTTGTCGGGTATAGCGCAAGTGGTATAGCGCAAGGCTACTACGCAAAGCCTCGCTCGCTGTCCGTCGCCAGCCTATGACGAACAGCTCGCGAGCAAGTCCCTGCTGAATCGCCGAGGAGGTATAGCCATGACCAATAATGCTGTCCACCCGCGACCGCTCGACCTGCCCCAGGAGCGCCAGCCCAGAGGAAATTTGACAGGCGCCCCCGTCGGGGCGGACGGACGAGCAAGAGGCGAGTCCCCGTCTTACTCATTGGAATAGATGGATGAGAATTATGGGATCAGGTATTCCTGTACTGCGCTCGCCGCCCGGTGCGTCACAGATCCGGTTCCCTGGGCCTCCTCCTTGCTGAGATCATGTCCGATCCCCTCTAGCAGTCCGTCATACCTACCATGCGATGACCGACCGCAATCCCCGCAGACGCCCTCGCACGCGTCCTAACCAGGTTTGCCCATTTTACAACACTTGTCGTCTACCGTGACATGGCTGTCCCTGTCCTCCGTATAAAAGTCCGCCCATGCTCTCCTCGTCCGACCACTGCCCAGCCTTCCCATCCCGCAGAGCGACGTGCTCGTCCGACCACCCCATTCCCCTTTCCGCAGTTCCCTACAAAACATCCTCCTTCGTATTAAGCACTCGCAGTACGTCCTCGCCCCAGTCGCTCTCAGCCTCTCGCGTCTTACCCCTCGCGTTCCAGCTTTAATCCTTCAAAATGCCCGGCCTTAATCTCTCCAGTTCACACAACGTCATCGTCATGCAGCACGACACCGCGAACTGCTTCTTGTCGTTCACGGCGCCTTTCCTTCGTCGCCATGAAGCCTCGTCCAACATTGTGCTTGCCCACGCCCTGAAGCGCGTTGACGCCCAGACAGCGCTCAGCGGCTTCGAGTTCACGTCGGAATCGGATGTCTACGCGCGCCTTTCCTCAGCAGATCTTGACTCGTACACGCCCCGTCCATCCGACAGCGCGTTCTGGCTCACTGTATGGAGTCAGTCGTCTCCATCAAGTCCGCCGACCCTCGACCTCGTTCTCGCTTGCGTTGACTGGACCTTGGGCGACTATCCCATCTTCCTTTGGACGCCGAATCGCGTCTCCGCCACTTCGAGCGCGTGGCTCGCACCCCGCATAGCAGAGCTCACTGCGCATCTCAATCGCTGCGTCCCGCCGGAGCGCGTGTTCTCGGTTTTTGGCCTTACCTCCCTCGTCAAGGCGTTTGCGCGTGCCTGGACCAACCTGACGGGTTTCCCCGTCGAGCCAGAACCGTTCTACGCCGCCCTGTTCTCGCAGTGCACTGCGGACTCCTTCCGGGAGTCCGACGCCGCACTCCCAGAGGGCCACGCCCTGCGAAAGGCTACGCCAGCCGACGTCGAGCCCGTCGCGCAGCTGTGCAAGGAGTTCGCTGATGATTCGGTATGTGTCGCAGCTCCATCGCGGGCCGTCCGAACTGAGCTGACTCGGATCTCGGGTGGCCACATCAGATCTTTTTCCCCCTGTCCATCGAGCGCGCTCGGGTCGAGGCCCGCGAGCTCATCTCCAAGGGCCTCGTCTGGGTGTACGACGCCAGCGGGGATATCACCACCATCTGTGCGGTGACCCGGAATAGCCACCGCGTCTCTGCGATCACGAAGGTTTACACCACGCCGCGCTGGAGGAGGCGGGGCTGCGCCGAGTATCTCGTCCGGGAGGTCACAGCCCAGTGAGTCGTCCCTGCCGCCAAACCCGATGTGTCGTGCGCACGAGGCTGACCGCAGTTTAGGTTGCTGTTCAACGTTGGAAAGGACTCCGTCGTGCTCTATGTCGGGCACGAAAACAGCGCGCAGCGCGTGTACGACCGCGTGGGCTTCGCCGGCCTGTGCGGCAAGGACAAGCCTGATGTCGTTGAGGACTCCCTCGAGCTCGGTTTCGTGGGCGCGGACAGGGGACACTGGTGAGGCGGCGCCGGCGGGAGCGGTTACTAGGCTTCGGCAGACTCACTCTCGTGCGCGAACTCTTGGCTGGCCCTGCAAGACTCTGCGCGTTCCGTGCACACAATCTCGTCGCTCAACTGTAGCTTTAGGTTATTTCCATTATTGTGCCTCGCTTCCGTAACTTAGTAGGTGGATCGTTGCTCCGCGCCGGTGCATCCTATCCTACAAATTACTCTTGCTCTAGTACACATATAGGGTAGCTCACTTATAATAAAACGCCTTCTCACCTGCCTATTGGATCGTCGCTTTCAATGTCTGAATACCGAGTTTGCAGAGCTCCCCCTGGCGCGCGGTTGGGGCTCGCGGGCCCCTGTGGTCATGACATATGTCGCAAGCCATTGTGTCACCGTCTCAGGGACGTCGTCCATCAGGAACCTTGGAGCATGCCGGAAGTGAAAATGTGGTCTGTATGTCGCGTACGCTTGAAAAAAGGCGAGGGTGCATCTAAGTAAGTACCCGTGCGTCCGTGTTCCATGTGCTGGTGGTCGTGACGGCGCTTTGCGCAAGTTTTGGGGGTAGGTTGAGTGTGCACTCTAACTTATGGGGAGACCCGATAGCTAGATGGATGCCCTGCATAGCCCCGACGCCACTATAGATGAGTCGTCGTCCGTACAAAATGTCCGCTCATGCCGCCCTCTTTCCTCGTAACCATAATCTCTCCGATGACCATTTCCTTCCCGGCGACAGCCTTGAGCATGTCCCACACTGTCAGAAGCCCGACAGATACCGCAGTCAGTGCCTCCATCTCCACGCCGGTTTTCCCCTCGCACGAGACTGTCGCGCGACAGACGATGCTGTAGACGAGCGGCTCCAGCTGCTGCTGCTGTTGATGTATCCCGATACCGGACCTCGTGGCTGCAGAGAAGGTGTGCCCAGCATCCGTAGTAGGCGCGTCGGCACCGGACCGAGACAGGGGGACAGCCTCTGGATGCAGCGTTACGGAGATGTGCGAGAGCTGCAGTGGATGGCAGAGTGGAATGAGCTCCGAAGTGCGCTTGCAGCCCATGATTCCGGCCAGCTGCGCGACCGTCAACACGTCTCCCTTGGACCGGGCCTTTTCTTTCGCTTTGCGGAGTGCGGTGGCCTCTTCGGCTTCTAGAGAACGTCCATCTTCGTTGTTCGCGTCGTCTTCGCCAGTGATGAGGTCGTAGGCTATCTTCGGGATGACAATCCGCCCAGACGCGCTGGCGACCCGGCTTGTCGGTTCCTTGCGCGTCACGTCGACCATGGACGGCCGACCCGAGTCATCTATATGGGTCAGGCGTGGGGTGCGAGGAGCTGTGTTCCCGGTGGCGACGGTAGTAGTGAAACAGCGTACTGCCGCAGGGTGGGCGCGCTGAGCCGGAAATGTGTCGAGTAATCGCATGGCCGGCGAGCGTCGAATTGACCGGGGTAGACCGAGGCAGTGCATCCCTATTTGCACAGACGAGAGATCAGGGCGGGGTAATCAGAGATCGAGATACACTAACACGAACGCGTTATGCGTAGAAATATACTCAACCACCGATGAGAATCATGGGTCGATTTGTCACGACGTCGATATCCTCCATGCCCGCGTGCTTTTCCTGCTTGCCCCTGACGGCACGCCCAATCGTGCCTAGCAGCGCGCTGTCACTCGCGCCCGCCCTCATCTCATCACGTAGTGATATTTCCTTTGCATCGAAGAGGCATACCTAGATGATTTGAAGAGGAGCGCCTGGGTGTGAGAAAGGCTAACCATAGACGTTGCCCACGAGTCTTACCTTGATCTGGCCATCGGCGGTGAGCCGCAGACGGTTGCACGAACTACAAAAATGGTCGGACATGCTGCTGATGAACCCGAAACTGCCAGCATGGCCGGGGATCATGTAAGAACGAGCGGTGTCGTTCAACTCATCAGGTGCTTTGTGAACGGTCGGATAACGTGCTCGTATGCGATCCAGGAGCTCCGATGACGGGACCATCTTCGCCTTGTCCCACTTATTACCTGAGTCATGAGAATGAGTCAGACTTACGTGGCCCAATGATAGGGCCTGGAAACAGACGCACCTGTGAACGGCATGAACTCGATGAAGCGCACAGAGAGTCGACTCTCCTTGGTCATTTCGACGAAATTGGGGACCTCGTGATCGTTCAAACCCTTGACCACGACAACGTTCAGTTTCACGGAGCGTAGCTTTTCGGATTTCAATGCCACTTCCAGCGAGCGGAGCACCGCATCATGGCCCATCCGACGTGTCATAATCTCAAACTTGAAGGGGTCAAGAGTATCCAAGCTACAGGGCACTGTAAATCTTCGTGGGCGAGATGCAAATGCAAGCGGTGCAAACCTTATATTTAGGTGGGTTAGCCCATTCTCCACCAAAGCAGGCAGTTTCCGATGTAACGCGATGCCGTTGGTGGTCATACCGATGCTCTGCAGCCCGTATTTACGCAGCTCGTGTAGGCGTCCTAATCGGGAACAAGGTCGAAAGCATCCGGGCATCGACGGAGGTCAGCTCCATAGTCCGTAGCACATTATGGAATATGCTGTACAGACCTACGATATCAACTATCCCCTTCCTGACGGTCGGCTCCCCGCCCGTGAGGCGAATCTTGGTCACTCCGCTCTTAACGAATAGCGTCGCGAGGCGAATCACCTCGTCATCGGAGAGGATGTGCTGCGGAGGAGATAGCTCGACACCCTCGCTTGGCATGCAGTAGAAACCTGTGAGACACCGTCAGTCGCATCTCCACGAGGCGTTCCGTACAGGTAGCGCGGCGGAACACCCCTGGAGGCTGGAGCTTCGCCGATACAGAATAAGTACGCACATCGGAGATTGCAGCGCTCCGTTAGAGAGATGCGGAGGTAGTTATGTTGCCGATTGAACGCGTCGACAAGAAACGGGGATACAGTGACACGTCGTTCAGCATCTATATTCGCTATTCTCTCCTAATGCCGCAAGCGATCCACTCAGCACCATGGAGACAGAGTCCAGACGGGTCGTGTACTTGCCTTAGCCCTGTTCCGTAACTTCCGAGCGGCATCGCCCCTAAGGTCTGAGAGCAGCTCTGCATGTCGCAGCACAGCTGAGGTCCTGATGTTGCGTGACACACGGCTAACGTTGCTGGTGGCCACCGCTACATGACGGAACATGGTGGTCGAGTGGAGAGTGTAGAAGGAGTCATCCTAGAATAAGTGCAAGTGCTGCATTCACCTGGGCGCGTCGTCGGCGTCCACTCGCGCTCGAGGAGTAATAGGCGTCGATTGAAGGCGGCATGGTCGGGTACCCTGGGATAGTAAGTAGCCTTATTAATGCCTGGATGTTTATCGCATCTAAATCGGTATAAATACAAAGTAAGCCCTGTGGGCCTTGACGCAACTTGTGCGGCAACGTTCGCCGGGTACAGATAAGAATGGCCAATGGTATGTCCCGAACCCCTTGCTCGCCTCCAGGTGTTCACTCGGGAGGTGTGGGCTCAATGATAGGCCTACAGCCTACATGATTGGCTCAGGGATGCTTCATCCATGGCCCGCCGATACTACAGTCTATTTGGGATCTCTATAGGCCCCGCAACCACACCTCTGCCACGACCCACCTCGCCTGTCTGTCTTCATTCAATCGTGCCCTAAAGTACCGGCCTGTCGCACGCAGATGAAGCGCACTAGAGCCCAAAAGCATCTGCGCGCTGCACTCCCGTAACGGCACCTTCTCATCGTCCACCACAGCGTCTCGCGACGTATCGTAGCAAATAGGGCCATGGGAAGCCGGATTCTGTTTGTACGTCAAT
This sequence comes from Cubamyces sp. BRFM 1775, assembly GCA_022385745.1. Taxonomy (NCBI): domain Eukaryota; kingdom Fungi; phylum Basidiomycota; class Agaricomycetes; order Polyporales; family Polyporaceae; genus Cubamyces; species Cubamyces sp. BRFM 1775. Next base: position 239,473 of record MU278467.1, on the reverse strand, counting down.
CAGCTAGCCGCTTCATGCGAGCCGAAGGCGCCACCTACCCAGGTGACGCTGTCAGATGACCATTCGAATGTGCAAGCCTTCAGGACATCTTCCGTAGCCGAGTCCACTAGCCACACAAGCTCAATGGCGGTCCATTCTCGAGCGTCTCCGATATCGGTGAGAACATCAAGCGACAGCATGTCGCCCACAGTGGCATCTTGTTGAACAACGTTAGAAGCCCGAACGGCACGCCAACAACGCAACATGATGATAACGGCTCACGTGAGAAACTTCGAAAAACCGTATCTGCTTTCGAGTCGGCGGCATGGGACAGTGGGTGTTGTATGTAGTTGTGCTTGCCAGATTCGCCGACGGCTGCGGCGTTAAGGCGCTCAAGGTCCAGGATTTCACTGACATTAGCAACCGTATGAGACACGCCGTCGGGTAATAGACGGATGTTGGTCTCAAGGACACATGCAGACCCACGACAGACTGCGCGTGCCCGGTCGGTTGGTGCGTGCAATCTGTCAAGGGTGACATAGGGCACGCTAGGCCGTGCCTGCTCGGCGTATGTATCCAGGGCATTACACGAGGCACGACCGCAGTGTGTCAACGCGTCGAGGTACTGTGCGGCCCTGAGCTGAAGAAGGAAGAGATGTTAACACAAACTTGCAATCAGCACGTCATACCGCAAACACCCACAATATACTTCCTGTTGCGCTCGTCACCTTCTGACCCAGCCGTGAAAGGCTGACCTCCGCCGAGCTCGAAGCCTTGATCGAACCACACCTCCGGTACGCGATTGCTCAGCAGCGTGAAGTAATTGTCTGCCATTTTCATTTCGTCGTCCGCAACCTTGAGATATCTCATGAGTGACAAGAATTGCTGCGCCTCAGAGCGGCGTAGCATGGTTCCATGACCCAGCCAGGCGAAGGATGTGTGGATATCCGAGATACGGGCATCATCCGGCGTCTTGATGTGCACCTCACGGAGGGTGGTGGAGAGATGTTCGTGTGGAGGAAGTAGATGCACCGCCCGAGCAGCGCCGTCATCGCTCATGCGCGCGCGGAGAGACTGTATGATCTCCGAACGAACGAGATAGTCATCATCCTGGACAGGCTAAGGTTTACAGCCATTCACAAAACGAGAATAACCGGGAAGACCGACCTGTATGAAGCAGTACGGCGTATCAGCCTGAGCGCAGGCAAGATAGCGCGCTTGGAAAAGGAGGTTCGCGGGCGCGTTGTGGATCCGTAGTTTAGAGCGCGGGCACCCGGTGTTCTTCATATCCTGCGTTTCAAGCCATTGGAAAAAGCTGCGAAGTGGAGCTAAGAGGCAACCTGCACACTTCGTATGACAACTTCTTTGGGTGGTTATTCCATATGAACACCTGTGCTATCGTATCGTCCAGCCAGGATGCGCAGAGTAGAGATGTGATAAGCAGTACGTTGGGGAAGCGAGACCAGTTCAGTATGACGGCAGTAGTGTCTGGAGTCCGAGTCACATTCTGCAGAACAGAGACGCGTTCGTACTGGATCAGGTCTTGTGCGTCGGTGCGATACGTTGGCGCGAGCTTTCGCGGGACAAAGTCGATATCAGCAAGCAGCGGCTGGTAGAACGAACGCGGAATGCTCTCTTCGCGAGGGTCGCCGAAGAGCTGACGCGCGACAAACGCGAGCAGAAGGGGCACGGCGACCGTTTGTGCGACCCTGAATATCTGCTCGCGGGTGATCATGGCGGCCGCGAAGGTGTATGGACGTGGTGGACGCGGAAGCAGACGTCGATCAAATCATCGAGCTCATCGTCGGCGACGTCGTCCACAAGCGCCTTGTCGCACGTGGCGGAGCGGTTACCCCGCCCACGTCATATGATGACCCTCCGCTACGCGTCTCTATATCCGCCACCTCCGCACGCTCTCGACCTACTCCCAACTTTCCAACTTTCCACCACCCACGTCTGAGCTCTGAGACCCCCTCTTGCGGAGAACACGCGTCGCTATAGTACACACACACATTCCTTGACATCTGAATCTACCTCTTCTCGGTCGACGCCATGCTGGCCCGTCTCAGTGCTCAAACGGTTCGGCGAAACGCTGCGGTTGTAGGCCAGGCGAGGCGCGGCATTTCAGTTCAGGTAAGGAGTCTGTCTGGGATGGACGTCAAGAAGGTGACGCCGTGGCGTGTAGTCATTACTGCATGGATCTCCGGAGGCGAAACAAGAGGGTGACGTGCAAATCCAGCAGCATTCCAGACTCGTAGCGCGTGGCAAGTATGTGCATGGTTTTGAGGGTAAGTCTTGTATGCCGCGATTCGTGAGAACGTGCATCCCAAATCGTCACAGTGCACAAGGTAAAGCCCAGCGCGGTCAGCGAGTATAAGAAGGCCGCGTAAGCCGTTCTCCTTCCGTATTCATCCACCCCTTTGTTCACCTTCTCGGCAGCGAGGCGTACTATACAGCTATCAAAGAAGACCCCGACTTGCACGTCAAACTCACGGGCAGTTGGGAGGCCGTCGTCGGCGAGCAAGACACGTTCTGTGCGTGGATACCCATTGTGATGCACGGTCATCTGTCCGCAGTGGTACTCAATAAGATCCGTAGACCACATTTTGGAGTATGAGAACTACTCCGGTTATGATAAGACCACCCGGAAGATTAATAACTCGGAGGTAGCGTCATGCACCGCCGGTCATGCAGTCGTGTTCACACTGACGGTCATTCATAGCACATCAACACGTACAACAAGCTGATCCCGTACCTGACGGCCCGGTCCCAACAGCTCTGTCAAGAATTTGCCTTTTTCCCTACTATCCCGCCTCGCACTGAGGGCGGCATCTTTGAACTGCGTACCTATCAACTCCACCCTGGTACCTTGTTGCAATGGGAGCAGACATGGTCAGTACTGAGTTCACGGAGCATGTAGCGACCATATGATGACCCTCGCGCATTCTTTAGGCGAAAGGGTATTGAAGCGCGGCGCCAGTTTGTTGCACCCGTCGGGGCATGGTTCTCGCAAGTGGGGCGGCTGCACCAGGTTCACCATATGTGGCAATACCCGTATGTGCTTCTCTTTGACCCTTGTTCCTGTCGATCATGTCACTTAGCATGTCGCCTCCGTTGTATGTCCAGTGATCTACACAGCAGGAAGGAGACGCGCGAGACGGCCTGGAGACTGGATGGCTGGTCTGAGACGGTGTCAAAGGTGAGACCGCCGCCACTTGAATATGCTCGTAGGCCCAACTGATCTATATGCTGCGTTCACTCCGCAGACCGCTGAGTTTTCCATGCTTATGGATGCAATCATCTTGGAGCCCCTGTCGTTCAGCATGCTCAAGTAGATGAAGGGGCGTACGCTGATACCTGTATGATCTTTCTGGAAGAACGCCGGGGACCGCGGCGTGGTCGATCTCGGTATTTGCTTGGATGGAGTGGGATGGGGTCTGTACACTTATATATCCCTGAATATGGCTTACCCGTGCACCGGACTTTCAGTGCGCCGATCCTCGCACTTTGAGGGTGATGTTCACGCGAGGGCTAGGGGATACCGCTGGCGATGAATTGGTAATAGCGCACGCGAGATATGAGCGCGCAGCGCAGTCTCTCATGTATCCGCAGACGGTCATTTGCGTTGGACAGCTGTAAGGTAGCCCCTGAGTCAAGGGCTCTGCTAGTATTTGGAGGTTATACAGGATCGATGCAAGGGGAAGGAGAGTTCGCGTGCGGCTGATGGACCAATGATAGTGAGCGATTCCGGGGTCGTTCCTCGCACACGCGAAAGTCCGATAACACACATCAAACGCTGTTGTGGCTTGAGTGTGCTGGCACTCTGGCGTAAATTGCGGAAAAAAATACAAGGGGGGCCCAAAGGCGACGAGGGAGTAATTCCAGGCCGTCAGGGGTGGTTGTTGCGATGGAAATAATATAAGTTGCGAGGCCAAAGGCTGTGCGTTTGTTTAGATCGGGGGTCGGATCTAATAGAGAACAAAGGGCTAGTGGGGGTCGTGGACCCACAAGCTCAACTTGTGCGCCAACTCTTGCCTTTTCCTCTCCCCAGTCACACCGCGTCCGAGTCGCTCCTTCCCCTCCCTCTCCCCCTTCCTCCCCCCCTCCTCCGCCCCCGCCATGTCCTCCCTCAACAACATCCTCAATCCCGAGTCTTCCTACGAATCAACGCTCAGGTACGTTCTCCGTCATCGCGCCGGGCTGCTCCAGGTCTCACCCCTCCACCTCCGACCGCATCACCAGGTTGCAGGCCGTCCGTTCCCCAAGCAGCTCTACCACCTCTCCGACCGAAAAGCTCCCAGAGCCCTCCAAACCAGTCGAGATTAGACCTCCACCGCCTCCACGAACAGAAGTCATCATCCGCGCGCACGAACCGCACCCCGATTGCCCAGACACCCTCGCATGTCTCCCTGATACTGATGGACGCCCTCAACACACCCTTCCCGTCATCCTACGCTGCACCATCCTCGGTAGCCCTCGAAAGCGGCTTACAATTAGGGAGATTTACGCGGCGATGGAGAGGAAATATCCGTATTATAAGACGGCGGGGCCGGCATGGAAGGTGAATCCCCTCCCCTTCTCCGTGTATGCCCCTTCTTGCGCGGAAGGTGGCTAAACCGCACCATTCTAGCAATCTGTGCGGCATCATCTGTCCCTCAACAGGCTATTCGAACGTCAACCACGACCGCCTTCAGATCCAGGCTTCGGCTCGTACTGGACGGTCAACCTAGATGCCCCTCCGGGAACCAAGCGACCGAGGAAGAGGGGAGGGAGAACTAACAAAATGGATGGCCCGGAGGGAGGTACTATAACTGTGTTGCGTCCGTCCTCTCCACCTCCTCCCATCCCCTTGGGCCAGCGAACGCTGCCGGCTCTGCCGGGTCCTCCTGCACCGTCAATGCCTGCGGCATCGTCTTCACAGGCTCAAGCGCAAACCCCACAACCGCCGCCGTCCGCCACACCGTCTTCGGCGTCTTCTATAGCGTCTGCTCCTTCGAATACCCCGTCTACGTCCTCAACTGCAACTTCTGCATCGGTGAGACCTTTTCCACTTAGCCCTCAATCTCCGAAACGTTCGCCTGAGGATCATCCTCAGACACACCCGGGTTCTCCACGAAGTCCACATCCCCACATGCATCATCCCGTGCATATGCCACCTATTCCGTTGCTTCGTCAACATCCTCACTCACTTGTATCATCCCAGCCTCCCACCCATCCTATTGCTCAACCGCCTCCTCATGCACACCCTCATCCTCCTGCTCAAGGACACCCTCAGTCTGGTCCGCATGTACATTCTCATCCTCCTCCCCCATCCCATTCGAAGCCACCGTCTCACAATCATGCTCATCCGCCCCCTCCGGTGCATCACCAAGCACCAGGACATCCCCATCCTTCCATGCATCCCCCCTTACCTTCTCCTCACTCTCATGGCTTGCAGCCTCAGCCTCAGGCCTCTCCTCATCCTCACCCCCATCAGCAGTCTTATCCACATCCTCCGCCCCATGGTCCTCCGTCTGCCGGACCGCCACCGCACTCCAATTCTTCTCACTCTCACCCTCATAGTCATAATCACGCGCATGCTCAACGTTCGCCCGTTAACGCGAATAATCATTCGCAGGGGTCGGTATCTACGATCGCGACACTTCGTCCGGTGGACAGTAGATCGTTCAGCCACACATCCACAATGCGGCGTGGCATTTACGACGACGACGATGACGATGATGAAATGGACTGGGAAGAAGATGGAGCGGGTGGCCCGTATTCCGAAGATGACTACTCGAGTTCGGAGGACATGCCCTATCAGTACGATCCTCGTCATCACAATCATGGCTCAAGCTCTTACGCTGGACCTAGTCACCGCTCGTATTCGGCGTCGCAGGCGCAACCAGGACGTTCCGTCCTCCACGGCGCCTTCTCGGGCTTCTCGAGCGTAGATCATCCTGAGGCCACCATAGACCGTCTCAAGATGGAGATGGCTGGTCTACGCCGCCAGTCACAGGATGCTATCAACGCGTCCTTGCGCCTTTCCGACGAGCTCAGGGCGACCCAAGACGAACTGGCTCGAGTGAAGGAGGAGGCGACACGAGCGAAGTCCGCCTTGAAGATTGCGGAGAACATGTTAGAGGAAGAGACCCGGCGTCGCCTCCAGGCCGAGAAAACTATAGAAGAGGGTATGAGACGGGCGGCTGACGATACACTTCGGCAGTATCAGGCGCAGGCGCAGGTGCAGCGAAAATCGACGGGGTATTCAGCACGATCGTAAACCGTCTACTCCATCCGGTCTGTTTCGTTCTTTCGATCTCCCTATGGTGTCCTTTGTTTGACCTCATACGTCCCTCCTTTCCACTTACCCGTCGGCTTTATCAGCGGATTGTAACCATACCACCGTTTTTGCTGATTTATGGATAACCCTGTTCAGGAATATTGCCTTCCTTTCATCGTGTTTAGCCTATGGTCGAGTGCGTTGGTTATCTCGTTCTGTGAATATTATGGCGTGTGTGTTACGAGAATGATGTAAATCTGTCGGGATGGGCGCGGAGGCTTTAGCATTTCGGCATTTCGGCCGCTTAGGAGGAGGACACCCAACACCGGACCCTGTGGTGGGCGACCGCAGTTCTGGGTAGGGCCATATGTAAGCGGCGTTATGTTAGATACATTCCTGTTGTCAGTTGCCATGAGACCGTGTGGCGGAATGCCTCTCCGCTCGCACTAATGCACTAGTTATAGTAAATGACGATCCTTTCTAGCCTGTGGCCGAAGGAAAATAATTTGGGGGACCGGTGAGCGGAGTGGAGGGAGTCTTTTCCTGCCACGACAACATGTCCAGGAAGCTCTTCCCTTAGACCGCAGGAACATGCAGGGCGGCCGGACGGAGATGGTCTTCGGTACCCATGACTGATGAGCCTCGCCAACTCCGCTGTAATTCCCCCGCTGAAGGCGGCGGAGGTGTCAGATAACGGCGCAGGGGCGAGCAATGTATCTCGTCAAAGCCAATGAGTGGCATCGTGACCGCCTCCATCAGCGGGAGAAGCGGGCGGACACGCTGGACCATTCAGTTCGTTCACAGGCCCAAGCCCACCCAAGCGCACGATCAGAAGGCTGATAGGCGCCTGGAGGAGTGGGATTAAAGCTCTTGCACAATAAGCACAAACAAGACCACGGGCGCTCGAAAAAGTTGGCCGCGGCGTCGCTCATTGGCTTAGGCGCCCACGCTCTCCTCTTCTGCGGCCATGGACCCTGCTCATCGTCCCAAGCTCAAGTCTGCGTACGTCTTACTTCCGCAGCTCGCTAGCATGTACGCTGAGCTCGTCTTCTAGGTTCAAAAAGGCGCGGGTTATCGCACCCCTGCACACCGCGGGCCCTGTAGCCGCAACCCCGGATGGATCGAAGCTGGTCACCTGCGTAGGCGAAGACGCCCTGCTCACGGACGTAAAGGCGGGCGTGGAGATTTGTCGGTTTGCTGGGGTGAGTAGTGAAGGTGCTTGAAATTGTATAACGTCGCTCAGGCCGCGTTCCAGGACACAGAATCCATCACATCCCTATGCATTACGCCTTCGGCCTCCCACCTGCTGCTCTTCACGTCCTCGCTCTCTCTCCGCATATATGAGATTCCTCAATCGCCCAATCCGCAAGCCAAACTTGTGAAACCCGTCCGCGTGGTTGCCCGTGCCCATGACGCGCCCGTGCACGTCTGCAAGGCCGACCCGACGTCTACATACTTGGCGTCCGGCTCGGCGGATGGTGTAGTGAAGGTATGGGACATCCTGCGTGGCTATGTGACCCACCTCTTCAAGGGCCACGGAGGCGTAGTCAGTGCGCTGGCCTTCAACTACCCCTTCGATCCCTCCTCGGTCGTTCGGGAGCAAAAGATGCAGCTCATCACGGCCTCCGTGGATACTCGCATCCGTATCTTCGACCTCTCGGCTGCCGCGGCTCGCGCTAGCAGTGGATCCAAGCCGGAAGCTGTTCTCGAGGGACATGTTTCGGTTCCACGCGGTCTTGACGTCTCCCCGGATGGCAAATGGCTTGTCAGCGGCGGCAGAGATTCCGTCGTTCTCATCTGGGACATTTCTTCCAAAGCGTCCGCCGCTAAGAAGAGCAGTAAAGGGAAGGGCAAGGAGACCGAGTTCTCCCCTACCCTCTACAAGACTATCCCCGTCCTTGAGCGGGTCGAGGCCGTAGGTCTACTGCATCCTGATGAGGACCTCGCAGGCGCGCCGTCGGGAGCTGGAAAGCTCCGGTTCTACACCGGAGGGGAAAAGGGTTTAGTGAGAATCTGGGACGCAAGGGAGGGCAACGTGCTTTTCACCCTCGGACAAGAACAAGACGAGGCTGCCGAGGATCAAGAAGAGCAGCGACAAATAGTTGACGCCATGTAAGTCACTAGCCGGTTAGACCATTCTTGCAGTCAATTGACGGGACCTATAGCTACCTGCCCGCAACCTCGACGATCGTGTCCGTGCACGCCGACCAGAATATCCTCTTCCATTCGCTCTCTACGCAGACGCTCAGTCGTCAGCTCATCGGGTTCAACGATGAGATCATCGATGCCACCTTCCTGTCCCCCAATCTGCCTATCCAGGCGTCTGCCCCTTCTGCCCTGTCCGACACGCACGTAGCGCTCGCCACAAACTCGTCGCTAATTCGCGTCTACTCAACTTCTTCGCTAGACGCGCGCCTCATCGCAGGTCACTCAGAGATTGTTCTGTGCCTCGACCGAGGCGCGCAGGGCCGTGTGCTCGCAAGCGGCAGCAAGGACCGCTCCGCGCGGATATGGGCTCCTATTCGCCCGCGACCAGGCGAAGAGGGCGCGGCCGTCCCGGATTGGCGCTGTGTTGCTGTCTGCGAAGGTCATGCGGAGAGTGTGGGTGCCATTGCGATGTCGCGCAAGTCATTCTCGGGCGACGCGGCTCCGTCTGGGTCGGGCAGCGACTCGCTGCGCTTCATGTTCACCGGCAGCCAGGACAAGACGATCAAGATGTGGGATCTCTCGTCCGTGCCGCTCACGGCGCCCGAAGAGGGCGAAGACGCGCAGGTCGTCAAGTGCAAGAGTCTCACGACGCACAAGGCGCACGACAAGGATATCAACTCGCTTGACGTCGCGCCGAACGACCGCCTGCTCGTCTCTGGCTCGCAGGACCGAACAGCGAAGGTCTGGGAGATCGATTACGTTGTGACGAGCGCCGGCGTGCGGGGCGAGCTGCGCCTGCTTGGTACTTGCAAAGGCCATAAGCGGGGCGTGTGGTGCGTGCGCTTTGGGCGCGCCGAACGCGTCCTCGCGACGGGCAGCGGCGATAAGACGGTGAAGCTCTGGAGTCTGGACGACTTTACGTGTGTGAAGACGTTCGAGGGGCACACCAATTCTGTCCTCCGCGTGGACTTCCTCAACGCGGGCATGCAGATGGTAAGCAGTGCGAGCGACGGCCTCGTGAAGCTCTGGAACGTCCGCGACGAGGAGTGTGCCGCGACCATGGACAACCACGAGGATAAGGTGCGGCGTGGCAGTCGTCGCTCGACTGACAGGATACGAAAACTCACCTTGTGTGACAGGTCTGGGCACTCGCTGTCAGCAGCGATGAATCGACGATCGTCTCTGGGGCCGCCGACTCCGTGGTCACCTTCTGGCAGGACTGCACAGAGGAGCAGCAGGTCGAAAAGGAGACCCAGCGTGCCAAGCTCGTCGAGAAGTACGTCCCCGTCTTACACATCTTTCTTCCAACCCTTCGTGCTGACGTCCGCACCCCAGGGAACAAGACCTGCAGAACTACCTCGCGCTGCACGACTACCGCAACGCGATCCTCCTCGCCCTGAGCATGGCCCAGCCCGGCCGCCTACACTCTCTCTTCGCCTCCCTCACCTCTTCCTCTGTCGACGACGACGACGATTCCTCCGCGCACGCGAAGACGAAGACGCCCTCGATCACCGGCCACCCGGCGGTGGACGAGGTCCTGCGCACGCTCCCCGGGACAGACCTCGTCCGCCTCCTCCGCTACGTCCGCGACTGGAACGCGCACGCCAAGACGAGCGCGGTCGCCCAGCGCGTCCTGCACGCCGTCGTGAAGCTGCGCGCGGCGGAGGACATCGCGCGTGCGTTTGACGAGGACGCCGCTCTCGCTGCTGCCACAGCTGCTGCTGCTGCGCCTGCAGAGGACGATACGTTTGGTAAGGCTCTTCCCGCAGAGCCGCTCTCGGTCGAAGGACGCGGGACGACGGCTCTGAAGGAGCTCATTGATTCCATGATTCCTTACACCGAACGCCATCTCACTCGTATGGAGAAGCTGCTCCAAGATAGTTATGTTGTCGAGCATCTACTGTCTGAGATGGATGATGGGCTGTTCGGTGAGCTAGGCGATGACGATGAGGATAGCGGACACATGGCGATGGACATCGACAGAGCTGTAGAGATTGCAGCTTAATGCTGACATGTAAAAGTATTTTAGCGGCGTTGTATAATCTGCCTGTATCTCCAGATGGTCGAGGAACTTGAAGAAAGCAGAGGCTCGGGCGACAAACGTGCGTCACAAAATTCATTGGCCGTGTCTGGTGGGCTATCTATTACATGTGAATACAGCTGTTGAAAACAAGACGATGCTATGATACATGGATGGGAGGGAAGTGGTGAAATGCATGATAAAATGTAGCCGCGTTAAGTGAACACGACCTTCTCGCCAGGGCGACCCTCCGACAGGAGAACAACAGCCTGGAGATACGGTTAGTTTATGCGGGCGTCACTTGGATGACAAGGACACTTACGTATTTGCCGCTGATCTTCCATCCAGGCTCTTCCTTGTCGAGCCGCTCAGCAAGTTCGTCGCCCTCAGGACCGAGGCCGACGACGACGTCGCTCTTAATAGTACGCATGCTGCATACCCTGGGAGCACCGGCCGCGGACGCCATAGGACCGATGGCGATCTCAAAGTCGGTTGAGGGCGGGGCAGCGCAGTCGTAAGTCAACTGGTATGGGGGGTTAGACACAATGATACTAATTAAGCGTGTACTCGGAAGTCGATAAGGCTTACCTTGCGGTGGTTGAGGTCACCCTTGAAGATCACCAGATCCGAACGCGAGAGGTGGAGGAAGAGATCGGGCGCCTCGTTGTGCAATTCCCAGAAGGTGAATCCAGTGCACCAGAAGGGGTGCTGCTCATATATCCACTTGCCCTCCTTCTCATATTGCTATAGATACTGTGTCAGCGACGGTTTTCTCATAGGGTTAACATGGTTCTGACCTTCCAGCGCAATCCGAGACGACGAAGACTCTCTTTCTCCTCCTCAGATGCCTTCGGGAAGAGATGGCCGTATACCATGGAGTTCAAGAGCCATTCCCAGTCCTTCTTGGTAACGTCCGAGACGAACCACGGGTAACGCTTGCCGTGGAAGCGGATCTCCTTGGCCAAACCGCTTTGGATGAGGAAGTCCGCTATCAACATGTTCAGCCCAAGTTCTGGTTCGAACGTGTATGCTTGCAGTTACTCACCATACACGCAGTCACAGTACAGCTCGAAGCCAGCGTTATCCAAGACGAAGTCGATGCGTCCCCCGGTGTTCTCGCGGAGGTCGCTGACAGTCTCCCAGAGACGTTGCATGTGGTTTCCGAGGATGTTCTTTTCGGTTGCAGCAAGGTTCTCGCCACCGGTAGATTGCAACGACCGGATCTGGTCCTCGGTCATGTTGATCAACAAGGACAAATCCGTGGAGTTTCCCCAAAGACAGACTGTGGCTGGGGTAAGCATCTCGTAGCAGTCGAGATAGATCATCTACTTACTCTGAGTGAGCTCAAAGAACATCAAACGCTCGGCCTCGAGCTTCTCCTGAGGCGAAAGGCCTTCCTTCAACTTGAAAGGATCCGCGAAACGCATCGACAGCTCGAAGACTGCGTCGTGCGAGCGCGAGAAGGTATCACACTACGGAAGGTCATGTCAGGACATAACAAGGAATCCCGATGAGGTGCGCCTACCTTCTGCCTGAAGAAGACGTCATAGTTCTTCCAATACTTGCTGACACTGAAGCACTCTTGCAGACGACGATACTTGTATGCCTCGGCGAACAGCCAAGGTGCATTCATGAAAGTCTTGCCTGGACAGGAACATGTAAGCAAAGTTCCCGAATGACGCAATGGCAATTGTAAGACGAGCCTCCGAGTACAGCGTGAGAAAGCGTTCACTCCTCTTGCTCCTCTGGACGACTCAATCTAGCTAGACACGATCACTTACCATGGAAGTACTTCGCGATGAGCTTGTTCCACAAGGCAACATCGGCCTCTCCGTCATCGATGATGGGCCGGAGCTTCGCCTGCTCCTGCAATTCCTTCATGAGAGCGTCCATGCGCTCGATGCATTGAACCAAATCGACAATGCGCTCTTCGTCATACTCCTGGTTCAACGTCACAACCACGTCCTCGATAGCCTTTCCGAGAATGGTCGGAAGGCGCTGCCCCATGGTAGCATAGGCGAAAGAGTACCTATAACGGACGCATACATGAGCGGTGAGTTTCGGAACGATGCCCAAAGCACTTACTCATGGTATCCACGGTAGGCAGGCCACGGAGGGTTGTTCGGGTCAATCTGCGAGATAAGTCAGTATATGCTAGTGCATATAGCCATATCCGCACACATCCTCTAGGAGAGTGCACCCGTCAAGCACTTGAGTCGCGCCACCGGTCACTTCATCCTCAAGGATAACGTCGAAAGGCGAAGCGGACACTCACAGAGGAGGGCGAGCGTGGGTAAACGGGCTTGATGTTTTGCCTGCTTGGCAGATGGGAGAGCTTGAGGGACATCCTGCCAGGCGCGTCCTTGGTGCCTGTCGTCCCGTTGGGCGGCGGGGCGGCAGCGTTGGGCGCGAGGCTGGGGTTGGGCTGCGTGGGTGCGCTCATCTTATTCTGCAGCTGTTGGTCGCCGTCGTCAGCATCATGTGGCGGGGTGGGAGGGAAGTAGCTGCCGGTCATGACGACAAAGGGGCGGGTATCGATAACGGTGCGGGTACAACGGGATAGAATGTGCAAGGAAGGGAGGATGGACGGGGATGGGGATGAGGGTGAGGAAAAGCTACACACCTGGGAGGATGGCTTTATAGAGGAGATGATGGAGGACCGGAGAGAAACAAGGTTGAGTGCGTTCAAAACGCCGCTCGCCGTATTTCTGTCTTTTCTGCCTCCCCCTCCCCGTTCTTCGAACATTCACGCTCGCCCATGACGTCACGCGTACCCAGCCGATCTTCCCTCTTTAGGCAACTCTCTTGCCGAATTCACCTGCCTCCCTCCCGCCTCTGCCTCTGTCGATCTCCGTCGGCTGCGCGCGCCCGCTGCTCTGGCGGGAACGCGTCTCGCTCGGTGTGCGCTCGAGCGTTCGAGCGTAGTCTCCCCCTGTCTTACCCACGGCAGCTGCGTCTAGTCTGAGAACCCGGTGGCAGCGAATCCGAGAAAGCCAGTCATCTGTGCCCGCTTCCAGCGCCGCACCGCTCGGCATCCCTGCACAGCGGCACGGCGGCGACTCGGTTATCTCAACATTATCAGTCCCCCCTTTCGAATCCCCAGGGACGCCACCCGCCGTGCGAATTGCCTTCTTGGTGATTACACCTCTCCTTTTCATCCTTTTACGTTCGGACCCCATCCGTGCAATTTTATATTCATTACGCAACGTCCAGCTAGCTCCGATCCACCAACTACCCTCTCGGGACTCCTCTGTTCGATATCTGCCTGCTTGCGCTCCGCTCCCCATGCCGTACCAACAGTCATCGATACTTCTGTCTTACACGCTCGGCTCGATAGCATGTCTGCTCTGGTCATTACCACCTGCCCGCGTGCACGTGGATATCTGATTTGCGCCACAAAGGCACCGGTTATTTGCCGCCAATGACCAGTTGCTCTTGTGGAGCTGGACAGAATGCTCCCGGCACACACCTGATATTGCACGGAGAGCCCGCAAAGGCTTACTTGTCTGTACGTCTAGCTATGTCTGCACAGGAAATCGGCTATACGGTGGAAGGTGATATCCGGTCAACATGGCCTGCCGCCGTAGTCCTCGCCACGTATAACTTGCTTCGCGGACTTCTGTTAATGAACTGCTTCCGACGGAGACGCTATTACACGCCGCAAACCATTGGGAACAAAAACAAATGTCACTTAAGCTGGACCAGGTCAGTGAATGCATACAGTGTTCCAAGCCATAATGCCGGTCAAATTGCGCGAGCCACCGTGCACCGACACCCCGACACGTGCAGCAAACTCGCCACGTCTTACTGAAGGAAGCAGAGGCCGTCTGTATTGAACTGGCTCTTCTTGGAGGAAGAAACCCCCGCAATGTCACGCAAGGTAGATGAAATTCTTTGCTTCCCGATTATTCGTACATTGTCGGCTATACTGATACACAAGAGTGCTCTTCTACGCCCAACCGGCGCAGCTCTTACTGCAGAACCCCATTGCAAGATCAGTTCTCGAGATCGCTCGTCGACGCACAATATGTTACGTACGTGGCCAGCCTTCTCTTCGGCATGCCCGGGGTTGTAGTTCTGGTGCTTCTCGGTGCCTGCGCTCGCGGTGAAGTCGTCGGGGTTAGAAGTCCCCTCGATGTCCTCGAGAACTTGGCGAGAGTGCTCCTTCGCCTCCTCAGAGACATTGGGGTTGCTTGAAGCAGAATCGTGGTCAACGCTACGCACGGCTGAAAGAGGGTGCCGTCTCACCTGATCGCGGCCTTGTGACCACGAGCGACCTGGCGGCAAAGACAGGCGTGAGGCTCAACTCACGAAGGAGGGAAATACGCGTATGAAACGTACGTTCTGAGCGTGGGCCTCGGCTTGGGAAGGCATCGTGGATGGAATGGGATGGGTTGGGGTGGGATGTGGGGCTTGGAGGGAATTTGGTATGCAGTTGCGGGAGTCGGATGTGTTCTGCCTAATCGACTCGTCGTCCTACACGTTATATACTGATCCAGCTCCTGCTCTCAGCTACAGAAATCGCGGGAGACATAACTTGCGTCATCATGCATCATGAGAGCACAGAAAGCTGGCACGGCGGCAGCAAAGTGCAACATGACGCGTCTGCGGGGGAGCATCGAGCGACAATGACCCGCGGCGTCGACATACAACTCTTCCTGAGCGGCTCACACGGCTCGGGATCGCATAGGCCGTCGATCCAGTGCCGAGGAAGACGGGGTATCATGGGAGTGCTCAAAGTGGTAAGGTAGTTGCCTATTGCGGAGCAACATAGCGGCATTGCGGCACATGGCGCGCTATGACATCCATCATAAGGCTGCACTCGAGTGGGCCACTATGACTCTACGACCCATCATATGTGCATATAGTCCTCGTCGTCTTCGCCACGTTCAGGGGAAGTGCGTATCAAGTCATCTGCATTGACATAGTACTACACTGCTCGCGCAGTAACCTACACGGTCTGTACATGGTTCCTCCAAATTCAAAGTACATACACAAACATCTTGCGGAAGCACAAATTTCAATCCTACGACGAGATGATGTTCAGCGTGAACTTCTCGCTGTGGCTGCTGCCCGTGTACACCGTCTCCTGGTCAGTCCCGCTCGGGGTGTCATCGCTCGAGAAATCCGTCGAGCCCGAGTACGCAAGCAGCAAGTTGCTTCCGGACGCCACCTGTCATCCCGCAGTCAGCATCCGTCTACCGCCCGAGGGACGCGAGGACATGACATCGACTTACCGCGGAGAACGTGGACGAGCTGACGCCGCTCCCGCACGTGAGCTTTCCGCCGGAAACGCCGCAGTTGCCCTTGGACGTCTTCATCGTGAAGCTGCTCGCCGATCCCGAGAAGTGGTACGTCGCGAGCGTCTGAGTGGACCACGTCCCCGCCGTCAGGAGTCCTCCGGTCGTGCTCGAGTGGATTGTGCCCGTGGAAGGCAGGCTACCAGCAGGCTGCGCGTCCGTCGTTAGTCATCCCGTTCGTGCCAAGCTAAGACTATCCCTCGTAGGGGTAGGTGAGAGTACTTACACCCGTAGGCGAGCTGCCAGGCTATGAGTAGGACAATAAATGTGAGCGAGGGCGCCCGGCGAGGACGGGATAGGACGGCGGCACTAACAGACGTGGTCGTGGAAGAGGAGCCTCCCGACTTCGGGGGGTACTTGATACCGCTGGACTTGCACGAGCCCTTGGAAGGCGCATCTATACAGATGCGGTGAGGTGGCGCTTCATTGGGCCGAACAAACCAAACGTACCAATGGCGACGAACTCGCCGTCAATCAGCGAACCCTTGACATTGAAGTACCACTCGATCTCGTTCAGGTTGCTGCCGTCGCAGTTGAGGGCGGGCGTGACGCCCGTAGCATCCTTCAGCGCGTTCGTGAGCGTCGTAAGCGAGTACGTCTTGCTCGTAGAGGGCGTGATGCCCGCCTGCGAGAGGAAGTCGTATGTGGGCAGCGTCTGTATATAGCGCGTAAGCACATGCACATGCACCCATATGAATGAACAGGACGCGCCTTGAACAGCTTGACCACGGTCTCGAAGAAGGCGACGGCCTGCGGTACGCAGCCAGGTCAGGTCAGAATCAGCATGCTACGAACGTGCGCGGTGCGTACCTCGGCACCCTTTGGGCTTCCGGAAGGCAGGCATGAGGGCTTCAAGGTGCTGTAGCACGTCCCGTGCGTGCTCCATTCGTGCTCCCAGAACTGCTCGTTCTGGCCGTTGATGTCGACCCAGTACTGTGAGGCACCACGCATTTAGCCAGGACTTGGCAAGTCTCCACGTTAGGATGTATCCTACCTCTTGCATGAACGACAAAGTATCACTGGCGCCTTGGTCTTGCAAGAGCTGTTATAGATCCGGATGAGTCTTTTCGCCAGCCTCAGCCACAGTGCTTGCGTCGTAGGACTTACACCGGCAATGTCGGTATAGTCTCGCGAGGAGTCACAGTTCTCAGAGAAAGTGCCATCACAGCTGCATTCAGCCCATTCAGCTTCTGAACCTGCGAATCTCATAGCACCCTGTCACCACTCACTTGTCTGGCCAGAGGCCGTGGATCGTCCAGCTGTTCGAAGGACCCGTCGATGGGTCAGTGTCCCAGAACTGGGTCTGGAGCAGCAGGCCCTAATAACATCCATTCCGCCCGTCAGTTTCTGAAACAAACCCCTACCGGCACTGCGGCAGCGGCAGCATGCAAGCGGGCCATATACGCACTCCTGGCGCCTCGAAGCAGCACAGATCCGTCTCCCGAGTGGTGTTGTGGCAGGACGCAGGGCCGCTCGTCGAGCACCCGGAGCTGATCCGCTTGAACAGGTCGTTGTAGCCCACCGGGCTCACGTTGGGCGACGCGAGCGCAGAGCCGGCGATGGCCCCGAGGATCACAAGTGCAGCGAACATCTTGAACTAGTGCGCACGCGGCGAGGCCAGAGGGCAGCACAGAGTTGACCGGCGGAGTGTGTGGGGGGACTCGGATGTTATCCAGGGAGAGTCGTCGAGGTTCCAGGCAAAACAAAGCACAGGCTATATACCATCAGCTCGTGGGCCCGGCGAACCATCGAGAGCGAGGGGTATATTTACAGAGAGTCGCGAGCCTTCGCTGTCGCAGAAGCCCTGCCGCAGGCCCATCATGTTGCCATATGGTCAGATACAGCGTGCACCGAGCAACGTGCTCCGCGGGGAGATAGCGACCACCCGAGGGAGAGCACCATGTGTACCGCGAACGTTCTCGGAGACCACGCGTG
Organism: Cubamyces sp. BRFM 1775; assembly: GCA_022385745.1. Lineage (NCBI taxonomy): Eukaryota > Fungi > Basidiomycota > Agaricomycetes > Polyporales > Polyporaceae > Cubamyces > Cubamyces sp. BRFM 1775. Next base: position 221,829 of record MU278467.1, on the reverse strand, counting down.
CGCGCGGACCCGTCGCCAGCCGGCGGAGGCACCCACCGCGGCGCACGCATGCTTGCATGAACGCAGGCCGATCATGCATGCGCAGCTCGAGGAAGGTTTCTGACATGAAATGGATCACTGGCGCGCGTCCAGGAATATCCTGCGCGGATGGAGAGTTGGCAGTTTGCCTGGAGACGGGAGGTGGAGAGCATTGTGTTCCTGTGCAAGCAGTAGCCATAGGACCGAGTCGCCAGCGCCACCGGCATCAATAGACATGTGCGCCATGCGTTACTCTGTGAACGTGAGCAACTCGGAAGGATGGCATGTCCCGGCGGTCGATTTACCTGTGCAGAGGAACTGATCGAAGTCGGAGAACCCGTGTATTGAATGGACGTCAGGATGCAAGGCACATTTCATGCTTGTTGAGCGTGTACGCAAGCAACGTGAAGGCTACCATTGGCCAAAATTTGAGCTCTTGGGTAGCATACGAGCCCGGTTCTCGTTAGGATCGTTGCGTTATGAACGGCGGATCCACGGGATCAGAAGCGTCGTGTATGCTGTGAACACTTACCACCATAGGATCAATGTGTGCCCTACCAAAGCATGCAGGTGCAATCAGTGGTACCTCGAAGTTCCATCACCGACGATGTTCCTGTCAAGTCGCAACCAAGACCGAAAATAGGATTCATGAAAGTCATTATTAGATCGTTGCGTACTTCCGCACTGTCCAGCACCAGGCCGTCCCCCCTATCACAACACGTCGCAGCAGCTATCGCCCGCTCGCCCTCATCATCTTCGTCAACGCGTCTATCCTCGTACCCCATGCATCGGCGTACAGGAACCCGACCATACCGCTGATAAATTCCCTGAGATTGGCAGTTAGCCCATGTGGTCGTGTGTCGGAAGAGGGGTAGAAGAGTGACGTACCAACTCTGAGTGACAGAGCGCACGGGATAATCCAAGACAGCAGGGATGGAGGTTTGAATCGCCCATCCCCACCGGTCGACCACAATCGCCTTGGTGTTCGTGAGCGCCCGGAGACCCTCGGGGCCGCCTGAAAGTCGAAACGATTGAGGTGCTGTCTCTGTCCATCACGGCCTCTCGCACATACCGAAACGTCCGTAGCCACTGTACTTCGTGCCGCCGAATGGCAGGTCTTGGCTGTGCAAGTTGTGTCAGTCGCCCGACAGGTGAGTAATCAGCTGTTTGAAACTTACTTCAGCTGTGGAGAGTATCAGTATGCCGATCTGCATTACGGAGATGACGGGACTCACATAGAAGACGCCGAAGTCGTTGATCGCTACCATGCCGCATTGAAGACGCTTCGCGACCTTCATGCAGTCGTCTCGCACCGGGCCGAACACACTCGCACCGAGCCCATAGCGTGTACCGTTGGCAATCTCGATAGCTTGCTCAATCGTCTCGTACTTCATGATGCAAGCAATAGGCGCAAACACTAAAAACGGTGAGATCAACAAACTGTGACGATTTCTAGGGATATTAGTACTCACATTCATGTTGAGCAACTGAGCATTCAGGGTTGACCTCGCCAAGGACGGTAGGCTTGAAGTACGATCCCTGCTCGAGGTAGGGGTGATGCCACGGCTCTCCGCCAACGCTCAGAACCGCGCCCATGTCGACGGCCTCATGAATGGCATGCTCCAGGCCAGGGAAACGTTCGCCCGAGACCATCGCGCCGACGTCCGCAGCGGGCGCAACACTATCTCCGGGGCTTTTGAGCGAATGGCCTGGGCGCAGCTTATCCGCTCGTTCGGTGAACAGCCTGAAGAATTCCTCGTATTGCGACTCATGTACAAGGATACGCTCGATGCCGATACAGTTCTGTCCGGCGTTTTGGCTGAGAGAATATATCAATATAAAGCTTCATGGGTGTGTCAATAGGCTTACTAAACGCCTCGCATGAGCAAGCTTATCCATTTCTCGATGTCCGTAGAGGGCAGAATGATAGCAGGATCCTTTCCGCCAAGTTCGAGAGTGACCGGAGTGAGGTGTTCAGTGGCAGCTTGCGCGACCTTTTCTAAAGTTTAGTTCCGCTTACAGTTAAAGATGTAAGTAACATACCAGACGCCCTACGCGCTCAGAACCAATGAAAGTGATGTGCCGGACCAAATGCGACTTGGTGACTGCCTCTGCATCGTCCGGGTAGCAGCAGACGAGCTAGAGGATTGTAAGCATAAGTACCGCCAGGGAAATAAAAACACTCAGATTACCTGAACGAGCTGTTCGTCGTGGCCACAAGCCTTCAAGCATTCCTTGATGGCCTGAACGAACCAAGTCGTAGACCAAATGACATGCTCGGAGCACTTCAGGACCACACTGTTTCCAGCGAAAAGGCCAGCAATGATAGGTGACCAAGCATTGTGCAACGCTTAGCAGCCTAGTTCAGTCTGATAGCCATGGGCAACGGTGGTAAAGCCTTACGATAGTTCCAAGATGTGATTGCCGCGACCACACCCAAGGGCTCATAGTGGACCGAGGACGACTTGTAGAACATGATGAGGTTGTTATATCTTGATTCCGGAGAGAGGGCACGTTCTCCGTGGTTGATGAGCCAGTCGAGTTTTGAGCAAGTGGTAATAATCTCGCCGAGAGCAGCGTCGAGCACTGCGAACGTTAGACGACTTGTACACAAAGGACAAAGACGCGACTTACTCGTCTTGCCAGTGTCTCTGCAGGCCATCTTCGCGCAAACCTCCTGGTTGTCGACGAGCCACTTCTTCAGACTCCTCATGACGCGCCTGCGGTCATCAAAGGAGGTGGCGGCCCATCTCTTCTGCGCGCGATGCGCCTCGAGGATTTTGTGTTCGATCTCAGCAGGGGAATCAGCAAGAATGGTATCCAAGTGGTATGCCGTGGCAGGGTCGTAAGCAGTGATATATTTGCGGTCAGGTAGGGGGAAGCTAGGGAGCAGGTCGTTGAAAGTAAGGTGTGCTTCAATGGACGGCTGAGGCAGCCTATTTGCCGTCCAGGTGTCCCTGATTTGCTACACATATGTGCACGTTTTAGCGTTGCAATACATTCATAACCAAGACAGGTACGTACAATTGGTGGCGCTAGTTTGAAGTAGATCGCGCGGTTGAGCAAAGAATGATAACGTTGCCAGACGAGCCATACTCCAAGAGCAAAGCAGACAGTAAGCAGCTTGACGGGGTCAATGAGGCCTCCTTCGTCGTCGTAGTCGTAGTCGACTTCCCGGTAGCTCATAGCGTAGAGTGCGCCACGCGGCCAGCAGAAGAGGAGGGGAGGGGCGCGGCGAGTGGACGTTCGGAAGAAGACCAAATCCAAACAGACTTGAAGTTGATCGCACGACAGCAGACGTGTACGCGTTGTTATGCTGTATTTGTGCCCGGTGGCTGAAAGCTAATCAGGACACCGGGCGTCTGTGTTTTCTCTCGGGCGCCTCGATATACGTCATTCTGAGTTTCCCATTAGCGCACCAAGTCGCTTACAGCAGTTGTCACTGCGGCTGCTCAATCTGACGACCTTCCCTTTCTGCCGCAACCTCCTCCCCTCTTCATACCGTCCACCATGTCGGCCAGAGAACCTATGTGGTACTGTCATGAAGTGCGTCTCTAGTCTGTCTTCCTTCCAATTCACCTACTGATGCTTATCCAGTGCCATGCGGAGATGAGGCCGTTGATGGTGCGTTCAAAGGACTGTCACCTTGCTCGCTCCTCACCTGATCCCACGCCAGGTCCCAGACCCCCATTGCGCCTCTTGTAATGGCACATTCGTTGAGAAGGTACACAGCCAATCTCACTCGTACTGTACCGGACTCAACGTTGGGTGCAGATAGAGAATCCTGCGGATGATCCCCGAGAGTTTCAACTTGCCGAAGGTGGCGGCTGGGACGATGGTGCGCTACCAGCAGGCATGGATGCGTTTCTCGGTGGGTGGCGTATACATTCGAACTGGCCATTCGACCGCTAAATGCTTCCGGCGTAGCTGGACTACAATCAATGCTTGCCGGGCCTCGTCCACCGCCACCAACCTATGCAGCATCAGGTTCGACTGCCCGCCCAACATCACCAGGCGCTCGACGATCATCCACCGACGGATCGAGACCATCCGGTAGCCCGGAATCGCAGATACCAGTCAGTCACAGTGGGCCCGCTCGTAGCCGAGAAGATCCTGACTTCATCGCAGGGCCGCGGTAGCCAATTTTCTATCCGGATAGAGCGGTCCAATTCACCCGGCGGTCGTACTCGCACATACGTATATGGTGGTGCACCTGCCGGACATGATGAAGTGCCTCGACTTTCGCAGTAAGGCTCTACGTTGTGCTAGAAGGTTCTATGCTCACCCGGCCTCTGTTAGGTTTGTCCCTCGAAACCCCGATGGAACCCAGCAAGACCGCCCCAATATAACGGGGACGATGTTGGCGCAGTACCTCCTTGCGCTCATGGGCCCGGGGCGTGTTGGCGATCCCTTTGCTGAGCGTCTGGGTGGATTATTTGGACCTGGCGGCATGCCTCCCGGTGCAGAGTCCGGGCGATGGGGCGATTATGTCTTCAATCAAGAAGGTATGTTGTACGGACAGGGTGAGCACCCCAAGGGCACTGACATCTGGGTAAAGCCCTCGACCAAATCATCACCCAAATCATGGAGAATTCCAACGCCCACCAACCTGTCCCGGCATCAGAAGAGGTCATTGAGAAGTTGCCGAGAGAAGTGTTGGAAGAGGGATGTATGTCATCATATTCCCCGGTGTGCTAGGCTTTCTCTCATCCGCTTATCCCAGCGCCCCTACTCGAAAAGGACTGCGCGGTTTGCAAGGAGCAGTTCAAGCTCGAAACGGAAGATCCAGACGACCAAATCATCATATCGCTGCCCTGTCATCATCCGTTCCATGAGAACTGCATCTTACCGTGGCTAAAGACAAGTGGCACATGTCCTGTGTGCAGGTGCGTGTCCACCTGCATGTCGCATCGCCCCATGTAACCCTGTAGTGTCCGTAGATACCAGCTTGTCGCCCAGCCTGCCTCACACGCTCCAGGTACCGGGTCTCCGCAGTCCAGTTCGGGTTCCTCGAACGCTGGCTCTGGATCATGGAACAGCAACAACACCAGTGGTGCAAGTGGTGGATCTGGAATTGGTAGCGGGTTCTTCCAGAACATGTTCCAGCTCTTCGCGAACCATGGGCAGCAAGGTACCGACGCAGGCCATGGTAACACCGACAGCTCTGCGGTTACGGGACAGGCTTCCGCGTCTTCTTCGTCCGGGTCTGCGAGCAGGGGTAATGGGCCATCGAACGGTGGCGCAGGCTCCCGGAATACGCCGTCCTCCCGTCGAGACGATGACGGCGACCACTTGGATGTGCCCGGCGGCTGGGGTGATGAGATTGACTAGTCCTGTGGATTGGGATCGTTGAGGATGGAGGTTTCGCGTTCGTTCGCGCCTGTAGGTATGTAGTCTTGAACATGGTTTGTACTGAATACGTCTGGTATGGCTGATCTTGTGGACGTCGGATTGCTACTGTATCGTTGAGTTGTATCTTTGGAATGCATACTAGGTCCCAAGTATCCGTGCTGGGCGACGAGGGAACACTCAGCTTTCGGAAGGACGGATCCCTCGAGATGTTCGCCCGCAATAAGTGCACGTGAGGCGCGTCAGGATCGAATGCGGACGCGTTGTGGAGGTGACGCGACCTTCGATCGCTTGCCCTTAGTGCGTCACCGCCATGTCAATCCGTCCGGAGGCATCCACAGGTCATGTCGACGGGTATATAAACCGCGTTTACGCCCGGGACATACGCTCCTCCCCATGATTCGTCTCTCCGTCTCGACCACCCGGTATTCTGCCTACTGTTACGCTTCACAGCCTCGAGCATTCCGCGCGTTCACATCCTCAGCAGCGAGAAAGATGCCCGTCAGCGACCCCAACGCCACCAATGCGTCCGGTTTGTCAGCTAACGAGACGAAGAACCTCAAAGAGAGGAGCCCCGAGCCCCATGAGGAGAAAATCCTCCAGGGCATCAAGGAGGTACGAACGAGCGCCGTCTCACATACTAATGTCCACCGCTCATCAATCATCGTAGCTTTACACATCCAAGCCCACGGACGTAAGTGTGCTGGGGTCGTACGACCCATCTGTTTGCTCACCACCGTGTCTTTGTTAGCGCACGTACGAGATATATGCGCCAGAGGCGATCTTCCACGACCCCATCGGCATCGCCGAGGGCATCAAGTCTATCCGGGCTCAGTTCAACGGGCTCGCGAAGGTGAGGGCATCCTGCTTGGGCCCACGATATGGTCTGACGAATGCGCCTACAGCTGTTCCCGCGCGCAGACATACCGTCTTTCCGTCTGTTGGAGAACCCACCTTCCGTCCCGAAGAGCAAGATCTTGATAGATCAAGACGTTTCGTATTATCGCGACCCGAACGCGTCTTCCCCTACGAAGGTATGTGAACATTCGGTGCAGCAGCCACCACATGTGTTTCTAACACTTCTTGATTCTGGTAGACTGTGAATTCACTGCTGACCCTCGAGACGAACGACCAGCACCAAGTCGTGAGACACACGGAAGAGTGGGACCATCACCGAGAGACGTCCAAAGAGGACGGGTTCTTTGGCATGCTCAATGAGAACAGGAAGAAGTTTACTGCGAACTTCACAGGCATGTTCATCAGTCAGGAGCCTCCGACGCAGAAGAAGGATTAAGTCGGGAGATGCAGCATCGGAAATTGTATCACCAGTATGATTTGTATCAGTACAGACCGCGTAACGGACGAATATCCTCACCGCATGCTATGCGTGTCTATGTTTATTGTGTGAAAGCGTTGTCCATGTTGACTCTGTATAGCGAGTCTTCTACGCCAACGACCAGGAACTGCAGACGTTCGTTTGATATGCGAAGTCGTGCGCCGCTCCTCTATACAGCCGATGTCGTTGTGCTGTCTTCTCGACCTTTGCATGTCGGCGCTACCGTTGTTTTCCTCTATAATAATAATCCATCCATTCCTCAAAGAAACGCCACATATTGTACATGCATGAAACATCACATCTCTCGGTTCGACCTCATATATCGTACATAAGGGGTAACAGAAACGATCCTACGCTTCCGTAAAGCGTCCGCGATATGCGGAACTTACTCATCGTCAGAGGAGCTGTCGAACAGCATCACGTACTCCACGTCCTGCGCCACAAGCCTCGGAGAGACGAGCACGCGCGACCGACTGTCCTCGTACATTGCCTCATCGGACGACACCGAGCTGGACGACATCGCGTCCACGAGGGACGGTGACGAGCCCACCTCGGACGGCGGCGCCGACGGCATGGTCATAGAGGGCGTCGAGAACCGCGTCGTAAGGCCGTGTTCCGTCAAAGAGTGAGCGGTCGGGATCTGCGGGGCGATGTGGGGCATGATGACCGAGGACGATGCCAAGGACTCCGAAGAAGACTCATTGACTTCAGCGACGATGATGCTAGATATCTGGAGTGAGCATGTTATCCGGTTGCGATGGAGGTCTGACACTTACTCGACCCAGACACTGTGACCGAACAGCTTGCCGTTGCCGTCGCTCAAGCGCCATGAGCTGACGTACTTTCCAGGCACCTCCGGGGCCTGGCGAAATGTAAGTGCGAAAGTCTTTGTACAGTTACAGGAACACATACCTTCATCTCGCCCGCAACTACCTCCACTTCGTCGCCGGCCTTCACGGCGCCGACGTGAACCTTGTGCGGCGCGCCATTGCGAGGGGCCATGCGGTCCCCAGCAACGAAGATCAATTCAGTCGACTCGGGCCAGTCGACCGTTCCGCTGTTGCGCATACGCCAAGACTTCACGAACTCCGCGCCGGGAGGGAAGATCTGGCCATCCGTGATGTTGTTGTCCGATACGAATGAGGCAGCCATAGGCATCGAGGTAGGCCTGACGGGAATTGGAGGTACCAGGCGGTCCAACGACTCGCGGACATTCCTCGCAGCAGTCCGAACCGGGGGTGCACCCAAGATCAGATCGCTGAGCCGACGCCCACTAGTGAATGGGTTCATGGGCCTCTCTGGCAGGAGAGGCCTGCGGAGAAGAGGTTCTTCGACCAGAGGCGACTCCTGGGCTGCCGAGGGTACTTCGACGTTCTCGTTCGCAGCTGACATCGGTGCCTCGATCCTCGCCTCCTCGGGGAACATTGTGCCGGGCATCGAGGTAGTCGGTTCGGTAGGAACTACGCCAACTTGAGGAGTCGGGGGCTGAAGGAGATGCTTGAGCAGGGAGGTCATCTCAGGCCACAACTCGCGCCATTCGTTGTTGACCGGACCCAGCCTGGGAACAGAGTTCGACGAGGCCGACGAGATGGGTATTTCGGATGGAGTTGTGAACCCGTCAACAGGGCTCTCCTCATTGATCTTCTGCTCGACCAGCATGGGATCTTGAGAGGGTCCGTCGAGATCTATGAGCCTAACCTCATTGTCCGGAAGCGGTGGGGTAGTGGTAGCCTCAGAGATTCCTACTGTGCGCTGGAAAACGTCAGTGTTCTGCGATGGGAGGGACTCGATCAAGTTGAGCACATGCTCGAAGGGATTGTTGGGAATCTGCGTCTGGTGAGGGGGAGTGGGCAACCTCGGTGGCGGGGGAATGGGAGACGGGACATGGTCAACTTCGACAATGAAGGGGACTGGCGAAGGGCCATCGGAGACCTCTACAACGTAAGGTGAGTGGTATCGCCGTCTTTCTTGACTAGGGGGCGGCGAAACCGATGGAGAGATGTTGTGCACCTCAGGGGTTACCTCGGGAAGAGGACGCACAGGAGGAGGGGGGTTCGGAGGAGGCACTAGAGAAAGGCAGACCTCCATGTCATCGTGCGCCCGATCGAAGGTCGCCTGACCGAAACCCTCCTGGATTGGGCTCGGAGGTTCGCGAAGGAACGATTGAGACCTAGCAGGAATCCCCGTCTCCGGCGTCTTCAGCTTGAGCAGAGGGTGGTTGGCTGGATGGACAGGGATCGGCAAAGCCTCACAGGACTCGCATAGGTCGAAGTCTTCGCAGGAGTCGTGCATGCACTACAAGAGCGTCAGTATAGGTTACGGTCGTCGTTGGATCACATACCTTGTACCGTACGCCGATGATCCTGTCACCACAGACATCGCAAGAAGCATGGTGCACCGCGTCGTTCGCACGGTTGCGGAGCTGCAACTCGATTAGCGTCGCACACTAAGCAAACCTTCATTGATGACACCCACCATGAGGATAGCCGGTTCGCCAACCTTCACGAAGCCATGTCCGGGATGCTGGTCGTTCACGATCCTATGCACAATCAGAGGATAGAACCAGCATGAGGTTCGGGGGACATACTTGTAGCAGAGCTGGCAGAGATCGTAGTCCGGGCAGTTCAAACATTTCTTCCTCGCTACTCAGTATGGAGGTGTGATGCGACAGAAGAGTGGACTTACGAAACGATCGCCACGAATCCGGGAGTCGCACAAGTTACACTTGGCGTTGTGGACCACAGGTTCTACGTCGCGTGCGTGAACTCTCGCAACGTTCTCACCGGAGGTAGAGTGCCGCAGTGGCTGAGCGGGTTCACGCTCGCCTTCGCCACTGAAAACTGTATGGACGATGACTTCCCCGGGTTTCTCGATGCCGAAGAACTGGTGTGAAGTGTGGTGTTGGTTGCGCATGAACGGTGTCCCCATGCAACTCTCACAAAGATCGTAATCGGGACAGTCCAAACACTTGTGGCGTATCCCGACGATCTCTTGGTTGCACATGTCACAGATTATGTTCTTATGGACGACGGGACCCGACTCGCGTGGCGCATGCATACCATCTTGAGGTGCAAGGCGAGACGGGGAATGCGAAGTACCCCGACCGAAGAGTGTGCGATTGTGCTGGGCTAGAGCAGTGCGGTAGCCAGCAAGCTCTCCTGGAACAGGGACGGGGAAGAACGCGTGGGAGACATCGTGATTCGACCGACGGTCGGGATTCGATATGCAGACCGTGCAAAGGTCATAGTCTGAAACAAAGTTAGTATATGAGAGCCGAGAAAGCAGACAAACTCACTATCGCAATCCAGGCATTTGTGACGCACGCCTTCAATGGGGCCTTCATCGCATCCGTCACAATGCACACCATGATGACGCGTCGTGGCCATTGGGGATGGAGTTTGCTCGAGCTGCAGAAGTCGGCGAGCCTGTTCATAGACATCCTTCCTCCCCGGTGTCACAATCGGGAAGAAGACATGGGCAACATCGTGCATCTGGCGCTTGAGCGGGTTGGAGACGCACGCGTCGCACAAATCATAGTCTATGAAGAAGTTGGTCACTTGTTCCCAATGGAAGAGCGGCGGAAGACATACCCTCGCATTGGACACACTTGTGCCGAACGCCAGAGAAATTCTTTGCCTCACAACCATCACACGATATGTCCTTGTGTACGACCTCGGGGCGTTGACGCTTCTCCTTAACGATGCAGAAGTCGACAAAATCGTCAACTGCCCGGATAGGGAAGAAAGCATGCGTGCGATCGTGACCTTCCCAGGCCTTCGGTGAGGCCGCGCATGCTTCGCACAGGTCGTAATCTGAATGATCAGGTCAATTCTCGCGATGCGACAGGGACAACACGTGTCAACTGACCAGTGCACTCAAGACACTTGTATCTGATTCCCCTAATGTTGCGCTTACCGCAGTGGTCGCACCTGACGCCTGTGTGAACGTTCTCCTCGCCGTGGGGCCGTTCAGCTTGGGTTGAGTTCGCATCTTGCGGCGGAGGACTAGGGCTCCAACGAGGATCTTGAGCAAATGGCGGCAAGTTCCCTCGTGGGACGTTGAGCATAGGCAATCGCGGTGGTGGGGGCATGTGCGGTATAACGGGGAAGAAACCTTGTGGCGGCGGCGGGGGAGGAGGGACGACAAACGCGCACGGCGGCGGGGGAGGCGGAGGCGGGGGAGGCAAAACGTAGTGCGGCGGCGGTGGGGGCGGTGGCAAGTAGCAAGAAGCTCGGGTGAGCCTGTTGGCAGATGAGGGTGCAGGACGATGGGTCGGTGGAGAGGGAACTTGTGCAAGACGCTCTTCAAGAGTAGAGTCCTTCTTGTCCCAATCTTTGCCGAATGTCTTGGTCATCTTTTCGTCAAAGTCTCGCTTGAACCGTTCCATGAGCTGCTTTATCTCGGCCTTTGTCTGATCAACCGAGCAACAATAGTGCATGGAGGTTCTTGTAGAGGACGTATGCGCAGCCGACTGTGCACTGGTCCGCGCCGCTTGGCGGTCTTCCGGTCGCGGGGGCTGCGCTTGCTGCGTACGAGGTGACCCAGTGGATGCTACCGGACGAATGCTGGCGGAGGTTCGCGGTGAGTCCATGTCTACGTCGCCGTCAACTTGCATAATATTCTCGAAGAAGAGTATGGGTGGAGGAGGCGCGACAAACGTTCGAGCTGGGGGTGGGGGAACGTTGTCAAGAGTAAACAGCCCTGTAGACGATTCCTCCTGGCTCGGGTACATCAGCGCCGCCGCCTCAATTACGGACTCTGTTACCGGCCACATTGTGTCTCTGCGATTGTGCGGATTCTGCACCCGCTCGCGTTGTGGTGTTTCCGTAGAGGGGACATCCAAGTCGCGAGTGCCGTCCTCAGACCGACTTGGGGCAGCTTGCCTAACACCGCCTGATGCAGCGTGGCCACCAAGCAAATCGAACAAGGACGGTCTGACAGTGCGTGAGCTTGTTCCGCTCATGGCAGAGAGCTCACTCGAGGGTGGCCGAGGAGGAAGGGGCCGGCTAGAGTCAGGCATCCCGACTAGAGACGTCGGGCGCGACGATTGGGGAGGAGTTGGCGGCATAGTGAGGGAAGGGAGAGAAGAGCGATGCGTGGTGCTTTCGCGGATCCGCTCAAGGAAGTTGCGACGTTCACCTCGGAAGTGACTGCGGACATCCGCAGCAGGCTCAACGACAGTGGCTGTGGGGCTGTCGGATGCCGAGGCCACGGACGCGCGTACATCCACGTCAGACGACAAAGCAGATTGCTGCTCCGTATTCAACGTCGGTACCATGCGAGGTGACTTGTGGGGGGTCTCGTCGAAGACAGAGAAGCGCAGGAGAGCACCAGGCCATGAGCGCCCCTGATAAGGCGCAGCATGACGGTCATACTCTTCGGCGGAATGAACCTCCTTGCCGATTAAGATACGTGCACCAGAGTTGTTGTGTGAAAAGAGAAGTTTGGATAAATAGAAGGAGTGGGATATGGGGAAGACCCGATACAACTGTGAAAGTGCTGCGGTAAATACGAGGTGCGGGGTCGTTAAGGGGTCGGATGGCGTACCTGACTGTACAACTGCTCATAAGTAGGAAAGACCGGCTCTGGAAAGGAGAATTTGCGCGTTTCGCTACGATAGGTGGCCTTGACAGTGAAGGCCTCCATGGCTCGTGGTGGACGGAGGGAGAGAGCGACGGAGAGGGCTGGGTCCTGGAGCGTCGAGTACGTACACACTATATAGCGTAATTAGCGCCCTCCATATTCGGGTCGTGACGTGCGTGACGCGTCTTATCACGTGTCCCTTTCCCCAGGGTTACCCCGCGCTCACGTCGACAAACTCTAAATGTTGACTCGACCGGTCGTCCGCTCCGTCTCTCACTCTAAGTCTCTCAGCTCGCGATATACATGTCTTCTCATCCGATTTTTGACCTCATCTCCACCACGAGATATGAGCCGCACCTCCGAGACTGCTCCTGGAACACGGCCGCGAACGGAGGCTCGCCTTCTCCATACATGCTACTCAGGTACCAGTACGAAAGGCTCCTAGATGCATCCAAAGTCCATCGCTGGCCCGTACCACAAGAATTCTCTCTATCTCGCCTCGAGGACGAGTGCAACACTGAGATCGCGAACCATGGCAGCTTTTACCTGCCCCAACAGAGCTTCCGGGTACTAGCCTGCTCCTGTGGCTTCATCTAACGGGACGCTTACCCCCTGGACGTCAGATACGCATCTTATTGTCTCGTACCGGGGCTCTGTCTGTGACCACATCTCCTACATCGCCGCTCCCACTGCCTTCTCACGATCCAGCCGCTCTGTCACTCTGGTTACCATCGGCAGCTTCCGATCCGCCCGTGTCTGCATCGGAGCTACTGGAGATACATCTAGACATCCTCCCTACGCCCTCCAGCAACTTCACGCGTACCAAAACAACCTGCCGTGACCATTACAATTCAGCCCGAGGCCGTTTCAACATTCCACCCCCTCCCACGTCCTCCATCGACGACGTACTCCTTTTCAACGAGTCTGGTGACCTCACAGAGACCTCCATACGCAATGTGGCCTTCGCGCGCCGATCTCCTCCATGCTGGGTGACCCCACACGGATCCACCGGATGCCTTCCTGGCGTCATGCGCCGATTGTTGCTCGAACAAGGCCGGATTGTTGAAGCAGCAGAAGGGGAGTTGACGCGAGACGATGTTGTCGATGGAGAGTACGTTCTCACCTTTAATGGCGTTGAGGGCTGTCGTATCGGACGAGTAAAAATCGGAGCTTGATTCCACTGGTATGTTGCAACCTCGTGGCTCTGTGCGCATGTCCTACATCTTGAGTTCGGTTCAATCATCGTAAGCAGAAGCTCTCCTCTCACTAACACGCTGTGCCGACAGCATCGCTTGTTCGCGCCGACACCTGCACCTGTGCGGGTATGCTTATTCTAAGCGATCAATCCCACTGAGCCGCACAGCGGCATGCAGACAAGACCATGCATGCCTAAGTAAAATGCCCCAATGCATGAGATGACATATCTGTGCGCGGCGGCCGACGATATCTCAGCTAGAGTGATACCGAACTCTATGTCCCATGACTTGATTTGTACCACTTGAAACTTTACTAAAGACATCAACGAGGCTGACCGCATCTTCGTCTCAAGTCCCTTCTTCCAACCTCGAACTCAATCTAACTTCCGCTGTTTCTCCTCACTATTGTGCTCTTCAGCCAGCAAGTCGACCATCTCCCAAGTACATTGCAACGCCTGGACAAGTGGATCGTTGGGGTCAATAGGGGTTCTTACACGCCACAGATGGCAAGCGAGCAGCCGCCGAACTCCCCGCTCAGCAGCAGTTCCGAGCTGGATGGCAGCATCGGTTCTATGGAGGACTCCAACGAGCGACATTGTACGCTGTACTACGACGACGGTACCGTTGTGCTCTCTGCGGTCACCCAAAATGGCTCGCGCAAGTACTTTCGAGTACACAGGTCGATCCTGTGCAAGCATTCCCCTGTCATCTCGGACATGTTTGCCATACCTCCGCTCCTTGCCCAAGGCTCGAGCACGCGCATTGCGGAGGAGTACGACGGCGTCGCGCACGTCCAGATGCCCGACAGTGCAGAAGACCTCATCAGCTTCCTCACCATGTTCTACGACCCGCTGTAAGTAGGCCCACCCGAATCACGCCACATTCTCCGTCCAGACACAGCTCGCCCATTTGCTAATTTGCCGCCGTTCCCACGCAGGGGTACCGCCTACAAGCGCTTCGACCCGAACACACCCGTGCTCGTCGAGGGCGCGCTCAAGCTCGCGATGAAGTACGAGTGCGACGCGCTCCGGCGGCGCATCATCGAGAACCTCGAGGCGGACTGGCCGCAGACGCTCGCGCAGTGGGACGCGCGCCGCGCCGAGGCCGTCATCCTCCGCTCGGAGCACTCCCTCCAGCTGACGGGCAAGGTCGGCGGCCGGTACCTCGACGACCGCCTCCCGGAGCCCGCGTCCGCGATCCGGATCGCGAGCGACTACGGCATCCCGAGCATCCTCCCCGCCGCGTTCTACCAGCTCGCGCTCCTCAGCACGAACGCGGACTGGGACGCGTACCGCGCGAACCCCGGCAAGCACCTCCGCTTCGGCGCGCGCACCGCGCGCTGGCGGCTCCTCGACAAGCGCGACCTCATGCGGCTCGTGCACGGGCAGAAGCTCCTCGCGGCGTACACACGGGCCATCGGGACGGACATCTTTGGGTCGAGGTGCCAACGGGCCATGAAGGGGTGCACGCGGGCGCGGAACGACTGCTGGAAGTACTTCCAGGAGAACGCGCCGAACTCCATGGACGATCCGCTCGATATCTTGCACGACTGCATGCGCCTTGATACGCTATTCAACGAACTCCCTTGTTCCGTCTGCACCAGCGAGATAACGGTCATGGCGGAGAAAAAGCGTCGGGAGTTATGGCGAAGTCTCCCTGCTGTCTTCAATCTTCAGTGATACCTATCGATCGCAATTCTCAGGAATTGGTGCTTGCCGTCTGGAAACGTCCATCTCCACTGTGTATACTATGCTGTTGTACATATACCACGCTCTGCTGCATTTCCGATACCGAGCTTTCTGCTGTATTAGTATGTTCTATGTATAGGTCGCAATTCGATAACTACCCGTGCCACAATCTCCTCGCTTGAACGGACCGTACCGAGCTTCAACCGTTTCGCTCCAATCGGGCCTGCAGGCACACCAAAGGAATGACTGGAACAAAAACACAACATGTTGCTCGACTCTAACTTACAAAAACTGATAAATACGTGCTGCTAATGAGAAAAGGCACAAATGGAAGAAGACGTGCGAAGATGAATGCGGCAAGGTGCGAGGTGCGGATCGAGAGGAGGGGCGGCGCGACCGCCCGAGAATGCGTACACAGCGGCAGGACAGGGGCAGAATGCGACAACGAATGGAGTAAGGGACGAGCGGAAGCCGGGCGGTACAGGCAGCGAGCGGGCGGGTGGATGGATGGGGGAAGAAGGCGGGATGGTATGGAAGGGGGCAAGGGTAAAATGCAAGTGAAATTACAGCGAAGTGTTGGAGATGCCGAGACGTGTATGTGCGGTCGAAGCATAGCAACAGAACGTACGGTTTCCAAGTTATAGTTTACAGTATGATATATATACTGGCGGGGCTTACATAGGTGGTCGGGTTAGATGCAGGGAGGCAGAGCCGTGGATTCGTGAAATGGATGTTGGCGATGCGAATGGGATAAGAGGGGGATGGGGAAGGGTGTTGCGAGGGGAAAGCAGGGTGGTTGCGAATCGAGCGTCATGAGGAGTCGTGATCATGAAGTCGTCGTCGTAAGTCGTCGCGTCGCGTGAACCGTTTCACTTTTGGTGCTGTTGTCGGAGGAACGCTGCGTGAGCCTGCGCGCGGTCGCACTTCTTCGCGATGCGCAGCGCGATCTCGTACGCACGCTCAACGAGCGCCCGGGATGGACTCGTCGTCGGGGTATGGTCCAGCAAGTCTATTGTATCATTTCCGTCAGCTCGGGGAATCCGTGACATTCTTGGTCCGGACGCCGGATGCTTACCTCTATATTGCAGCACGTAGCGCATGACTCGCTGCGTCGGCTGGATAGCCAGGTCCCTCACGGTCATCTTGTCGTGCTCGGAATGTTTCTTTCCATGTCCGTGGCCGTGACCGTGTGCGCTTGCGCTCGACGAATGGTGATGATGGTGGTTGTGATGATGTTGATGGTGACCGGGGGAATGCGGACTCGCCGGCGATGTCGCAGAGCCAACCAAGCTAGGCAGATGGCTCAACGACGAAGGCATGCTCTTGCGTTTCCATGCGTTCACCGCAGTAACAGCGCGAGTTAGTCCGCCGATGGACGATGCATTGGCCCTATTGCCGTGTCCGTGCAGACTCCTCGCCTGGCTCGGTCTCCCGGGGGAGAAATCCGAATCGAAGGAGGGCGGGGACTGGGGAACAGAGAGACCGAAGGCGAGACCCGTGCCAAGCGCTGCAGTGAACATCCCGGTACCATGCCCGATGCTCGAACTGGCTTCACCACCATGACCCACGTCGGACATCGTTGATGACAAGCGGCGACCTGCCATCGAGTCGCGCTTCATTGGGGACATGGCGCCTTGACTGCGTGTCCGCACATTCATTCGCATGCTAGGCGCGGGAGAATCGTGGCCATGGTTCGAGAGCGTCTCGTCAAGGAGCTTCTTCGTGAGTTTCCGTGTCGGTTTGAGTTGGGCGTCTTCGACAAAGAATTCGCCGACCACGCCAGACCATGCGACGAAGGCTGCCTCGAGCTCTTCTTCGCATCCGATGAAGGCAGCGCTGACGCCCCATGCGCTGGGATCGTCCACGAGGTGCGTGAGCAGCGTCTCGGACACGCGGAGGAGCGCGGGGACGTAATTCGCGACCAGAGACGAATAGTGGCATGAGAGCTCGGTAGTTGCGAGTTCGCGCAAGCGTGCTTGGTAGTTGCGCTCTGTCTGCACGAGCTCTCGGCAACAGAATAGCACCTGGCGCGCCGTCTTCCAATCTTCCTCGTCGTCCTCTTCGGAGAGTGCTTCGTCGTCAGAATCGTCGCCGTCAAGCTCCCGATCGTCGTGCCCCACGCTGAAATGGGCGCGCGAAGGCGACCGAGGAGAAGAGATACCCATTTCGCGAGGGCCTCCGAAGAAGAACGATGATCGCCTAACGCGAGTATCCATTGTGGACTCTTCATCGCCGTGGCCTACCTGGCTGGGCGCAGCACTCCGGCGCCCAGGAAGGTGTCCGCGTGCCAGAGCCATACTCTCCTTGCGCAGTCGTTCGAGGTGTTGCACGAGGACCTCGTCAGGAACGTCCGCCATGGCCAGAGTCCAGCGCCGCATAGCATCTTCGCTTCTGTCGAGATAGCCGCTGACCACAGCAAAGCCAGATGATGACTCTTCGGCGGTGTTCCGATTAGAGTCGGGTTGAAGAGGGCCGGAGCTGGAGGTTGGGGAATCTCTGTCTCGCTGCGGAGAGCTATCGCCAGACTCTAGCTCCGGGGGCGACGTGCACTCGACGTAGGGATTAAACTGGTCCACGCCATGCTCGTCCCAGGAGTGCCCGTTGAGAGTTGACAGCCGATCGGACAGCTCTGCCTGCAGAGCAATCTGTGAAGACAAGGCGGCGACCGAGCTAGAGCAGAGACCGGTACACGCAAGTTGCGCGAGCGCACGCGAAGAGCCCTTCCGCCGAACCTCGAAGATAGGATCCAACGTTGAGCGCCGTGAGGGGGAAGGATCTGTGGACTGTACACGCCACGTTCCCATGTGATGTCATGGTTGACAGCGTAACAAACCACATTCGAATGGAAAATGATCCCGAGGGCACATAGCACAAGCAGCACGTCAGTGTCGGGAGATAACGCGCAGCGAGCCAGGAAGCTTACGGGTGGGTACCATGAGGTTGGGTCCGGGCCGTAGGCCAAAGACTCGGCCTCCTCTGCAGCGTGTCGCGCCTCATCAACGCTTGACCAATTTCTGCTCCTCTCCACGCGCTGACCTAGGCCGCTTGGAGTGGATTTCGACCTGCCTAGAACCGAACGGTATGATCCAGGTGGATACTGCGACGCGGCAGAGGGGGAAGAAGGCGGCCGACGTTTGTGAAGCTTGTTCGTGCGAACGCTCCTGGTGCTGTTGTGTGGCGAAAGCGAAGGGGAGGTGGAGTCAGGAGTCGTCAAAGCGGTCGAAGCGTACGACAATGACGTGCTCCCAGAACTGGACGTCGTGCAACTGCTGTCGGTGAGGTCGCTACTGCGCGAGCTGGGCGAGGGCCTCTTGGTACCGACGTGCCCGCCGTCGCTCGCGCTGCGAGTCGGCCGGTAGGATCTGTCGCTCATGCTGGTGCCGCTGCTTGACCTACTGTGGTCGTGGAAAGCGTCGTGGGACCCGAAGGCGCGCGAGAGCAGCGAGCTAAAGAGCGAGGAGCCTAGGGGCAGCGACGGCAGGGAGTGTTGGCGGGGTTTGTGCAGCTTGTTCCTGCGAGCGCGGACTGAAGAGGCTTTACGCGTCGATGGCTCCATGGAAGGACGAACGTGTGGGGCCTTGAATGAGGACAGAGTGTCATCGGCAAGAGCATTTGGAGACACATGTAGGGAAGTTATTACCGTCCGGTCGGTCGGCGCGCTTTCCGGGGAAGTCGCGGCGCTATTGACGGTGTCGCGATACGAGTGGCGGAAGTCGGATTGAGAGTGGGAGGAGACGCCTTTGGCCGGTGAGATGTCGGTAGGCACGAGGATTGAGACAGACTTTCGGCGGTCGTGTATCGGGCTCTTTGGAGGAACTGGAGGCGGTGTGGTGGACGGGGATGAATGAACGTCCGAATCTTTGTTCTCTTCGCCGTTCTTCGCGTCAACACGGATGTGCGCGATAGGGGGTGCGCGCTGAGAAGCGTGGGAGATATCATGTCGCGAAGCAGCGTCCGAGGGATTCGCATCCGTGCATGCCGCAGGGACTGAAATGAAAACGTGAGCACGGAAGGCGTCGCAAGGAGAGCGTGGATGTCGCGACGCACCGGGATGGGCGGGTACTTTGGGTGAGCGCGTACTGCGGGCGGGCGCTGGGAAGGACGACGCGAGCATGGGACCCGTTATGCGCGCATCAAGGGGAGGCGAGAAGAGCGCCGCCTTCGGGGAGTCGTATGGATTGAAGATTTCGGCTGGAATGGATGCATGGTCGTGAATGGGCATGGGCCGAACGTCCATGAAGCTCGAAAAGTGTGGCGGGGGATCTGCAGGCACCGAGATGCCTTGGATGAACGAGATGAACTTCTTGCAGTGGGGGAGGTTGAGGACGATGAAAAGGATGGGGGTATGGGAGGAAGAAAGGTAGATGTATGCGGTGAAATGGGAGGAAGAGAAGAGGGGGTGTTGGGCGATGGCGATGGCGGGAGGCTACGTGCAGGGGCGCACTATGGATGAGGCGGGAGGGCCATGGAGTGAGGGACGGAGAGATTAGACTACTTAGAGCTGTGGGCCTGAACTGGAATTTGAAGCGGACTCCGACTGGCACTCGGCCAAGGGAGCTCCCATCCTCGGCGCCGGCCACTGCCCAGGGCGTCCTGTATTTTGGCACAAGCACTCCCTCCTCCTGACGTCACCCGTCCCTTGCAGCCACTCCTCCTCTCTTCATCCATCCCTCCGCCATCTCCTATTGGCCACCCCACCCCGCTTCATCCGTCCATGCGCACGATTATCTGCTCCAACGCCCGCCGTTGCAAGGCACCTAATTCAAACTACCACAACCTACCACAACGTTAACTCTCTTCTCGACCTTTCTTATTCGCTCTTGCACCTTCACCATCACCAGTGCTCCTCACCTTGCTGCCCGTCCTCTTCCAGAACACCCGCATCCGCATCAGTCTGGGCCCAACGCCCGAACCGCACAATTGATCAGGCTTGCGCGTATCTAAACCGCCCTAACTTTCCCCATCCTCAGCCCGTCTTTCCGGCTCTGATGAGCAGCCAGACTGCCTGCAATGACGCACCATATTACACCGATCATGTCGTCCACTCCAGCATCCAGCCTCCCATCGAGCTCGCTTGTCTTCTAGTCGCACTCTCTTCTCCTCCAACTTGTCTCCTCGAGGCATATCGTCCTCATACAAATGCCAGAGCCCCGCGCGATCCGCCGCATCTCAGCCGTAATTCAGCGGCTTCTTTGCTCGATGCACCGTTTCTTCTACCCGCGCGCGGCCATGCGCAGCGTCCGCTGACTTCGCTCGCAACCCGTCCGGCGTGTGTGGCTGACTGCGGCCTGCTCCAACAGGCTCGAACAAGCCTGCTTACGAACGCAAGGCCTTGCGCATTCAGCGCACTCCCACTCCACACGACGCGTGGACTGCTCATGCCATCCCCGCAGGTTCCTGCCACTCGATGCGCGACCATGGCCTTATCGTGCCTGTCTGATGCCCACCGCCTATCCTCTTCTATCAGCCAGAAGCACCGTCTTGGCTGCGAGCCCCGCCGCCCCTCTGGGTTTGATCAACGATGGATAGACACGCCCCGTGTGACCGCTTCTACGCGTCTGTCACAGTATGACCAGACGCGTTTGTACCAAGGGAGCATCGGATGTATCGCCGGTATCCACGTCCACCACGCTCGCGGGCAGGCGGGATTCGAACATCCCACAACCCCGCTCGCGGCAATTTTTCGCTGAAACAGTACCCACTAAGCGGGGCAGCCTGCTGGGGAGCATTGCGTCGGAAGGGGCTCTGCTGTTTTCTTGCTGCATACAACGCGCCGCAGCCTAAACGCGTATGTTTAAGCGGCCTTTGGGCGTGGACGTTAACACAGTTTGAGTTAGCCAACACAGCTACAGCGCGCTTCAACTTCACCTCGCGAAATACACCATGAACACGGTCCCTGTAGCAGGCGTGTCTCTGCGCCGGATCTTCCAACTTCCAGCTTCGACGAGCCCATCCTTCCGTTCGTCGGTATGGCTTCCTGCACCCCTATACAACCTTGAGGGCCGTCACGGCATCAGGGCCGAACGTTGCGGTCCGGACGTGCTGAAACGTCGGTAGCTTCGAAATGCGCTATATTAGCCACACCGCACTACCCATATCTCCATGCTCCCCTGCGCCCTTCTCCGCGGGGAGGGGAGGGGCAAGGAAGGAGGAAAGACAACAACACTTACTGCGTCCGCGTGCAACTCTGTGCCGTAACCTACCCCTGCGGAACCCACGAGCGTCGGCGCGACGGTCACGACGAGCGCGTCGACGGCCTTCTCCTGCGTGTCCCCAGGCCCGGCGCGCCGCGCGGCTGAGAGGAACGAGCGGATGACCCGGGCGCCGCCCTCGACCATGAGCGAGCGCACTCCTAACTCGCGTAGTGCGGCGAGGAGATCGGGGATGGCGATGGACCCTGTCGATCGTTTCAGGCTCTAGTCTCGCCCTCTCGCGCCAGTGGCGGGACACCACCCGTCATGCCCCACGCGCGGGAGTTAGTGAGGGGAAACGAGGGAGAGGGAACTTACCAGAGGCCTGGTCAACGTCCAGCTCGACGATCCGTGCACCTGCCTGTTGCAGGGCGGCGGCGCGCTGGGCGAACGCCTCGGTGCCTGCGACGCCGACGCCGACGTCGAGCGATGCGCTCTGCGGCGCGCAGATGACCCACGGCCGGCGGCCACACCCGGCTTGGTAGTTCTTCAGGAGCTTGCACTCCGGCGAGAGGCGTAGATGCGTATCGAGAACGATCGGCCGGGGGAGGCGGTACCCGTGAGGGTGCCCCGCAGGAAGAGGGGGCAAATGCCGGGCTGGTGGGAATGCACCCGATCGTGCGTCGCGTTGAGTGGTTCCCGTGTGCGTGAATGTACAAATCAATAGGCTTACTGTTGAGCTGGGGGTTGTCGTTCAGCGCAGTGCCGATCCCGACGAGAATCGCGTCGTGCAGCGTGCGCATCCTGTCACGTAGTCTCACGTCGTGCTTTGTAGGGATACATGAGTAGCTCACAAACTCACCAATGCGTCATAACTAGGCTTTCCTTGCCGCTCAGAATGAGCTGCTTCCCGCCCGCCCCTGCAATCTTAGCGTCAAGTGATTGCGCGAACGTGAGGGTGACATAGGGGCGATGGACCGCCTCTGGGCTGTGAGGGGTAGCAAGGGCCGTTTCACGCGAGGGGTCGAATACAGACGGGTGCTCGTCTGGCGTTACACGGAGCCCATAGAGGTCGAGGAGGATGGAAGGGGGCTGGGGTAATGTTTGGCCTGAATGGGTGGACATCTCGTGGTCGTGGCTAATACCTGCTATAGTGTCAGTTACGTCGCTCCAATACCGTGGCGGTAATACGTTGAGATGAGCTCGAGAGCCATAGACGTTGGCAGTACAGACGTGCGCGAAATGCTCACCGGACCTGCGTCATGACCACCCCCTGAGGTATTCGTCGTGTACTCGCGTTACACAGGCTTACGCTAGTATACACAGTTGGGAACTGATCGACGCGAATCAAGACACGCCTTCGGAACGAGCGTGTCGTCCAGGTGGCTCTGGACTTGAGCTTGAGCTTGAGTCCAGACGACACGTCCGAGAACCAACAGGTTCACGTCACGCCCAAAGGCCCACCAGCAAGGCAGAACACAAGTACGCTAGCATTTAGCCACAAACGCCTCACTCCTGAATACTTGCCTCGATGCTTTCGGTGCCGAACCTCCGGGAAACAGTGGTGTACTCATGGTGTACGCACTGACACGACGACGACAGCAAGGTAGCGGTGCACTACAGGGAGAGGGCATACACGCGAGGCTCACGGACCCTCTAGCAGTACCGCAACCCGCACGCCTGGCACGCGTGAGCTCCGAGTCGGCCAGAAATACGACTTGCCTTCTGTCCGTCACCTGTCCTTGGCGTCCGCCCTGGGATCTCGAGATCAAACCTCCGCGGAAGGCCGCCGTAGCAAAGGCTGTTGCTATTCCCGGTCTGCAAAGCGCACGCCACGCAGTAGTCCGTCGAGTTCAACGCAGGGATCGCAAGCAGAGAGAGGGCGAGTGCGTAGTGCCTGTGTGCCCCGCGCTACCGCGCTGAGTGCGCCGCTCATCCGCCCTTGGTCAGGCCGTCACGTGCGCGCGCGGGCCGCTGCGATGGACGATCGCATTTTGGCTGAGCCTTCGCAGGAGGTGCGAGACGCCGCTCTGCAGCTGACCGTTTTCGCCGCTTCGCGAGTCCTTGCTCGCTGCTGCGCCGCTGCGAGTTTTTCTTCCTTCGTCTCTACGGATCTTGCACCTCGCGTTCGCATTGCGCCCCGCCGCCTATAAAGACCCCTCCCCCAGATCTTAGAAGAGAGCCCGGCTGGGATCCGGAACAGGAGAGACCATGACTGCCGCTGTGGAGAAGAAGCCCGACGAGGTGCCTCCTTCCTCTGCCGATGCTGAGGAGGAGGTGGACGATGTGGAGGAGGACGGTGCGCCCGAGGCGCAAGGTGCCGGCGGTAAGCGATTGGTGCCATATCGTTCGCAACGCAGCGGATCTCATTGGTTGTTGCTGCGTTATGCAGGTGAGGGCAAGAAGAAGAAGAAAAAGAAAAAGACCAAGAAGAAGAAGGCGGAGCAGACAGAGCCGCCTACCGTCGGTCTCTCCAAGCTTTTCCCCGACGGGAACTACCCCGAGGGTGAGCTCCAGGACTACAAGGACGAGTACGTGCATATCATAATCCTCCAGCCACATTCAATGCCTTATCTGAGTTCTGCTCCCATAGCAATGCGTATCGGACGACGTCCGAGGAGAAGCGCTACAACGAGCGCATGGCGATGGAGGACCCCGAGGTGACGTACAACAACATCCGGCGCGCGGCGGAGGTGCACCGCCAGGTGCGCAAGTACGCGCGCAAGGTGATCAGGCCCGGGATGCGCATGATCGACATCGCGGAGACCATCGAGAACGGCACGCGCGCGCTCGTCGAGGAGAACGGGCTCGAGTCCGGCGTCGGCTTCCCCACCGGCCTCAGCCTCAACCACTGCGCGGCGCACTACTCGCCCAATCCGGGCGACACGCTCGGTACGTCGACTAGATTACGCTCCCGTGTGCGCGTGCGACCCCTCCTCGGCACTCCGTCGAGCGTCGAGGGGCCGTCGGGTGGGAAGGGGCTCGGGCTAATTTTGCGTGTTGGCAGTGCTTGGTGAGAAGGATGTCCTGAAGGTCGACTTTGGCGTGCACGTAAAGGGACGGATCCTCGACTCGGCATTCACATTGAACTTCGACCCTACATACGACAAGCTGCTTGAGGCCGTCAAGGCTGCGACGGACACGGGCATCCGGGTGTGTATTCTTGGAGATTCTGAATGGAGGCTGGCCATTCTCGTGGCTTACTGACCAGAGGAACTTTGGCACGTTTACAGGAAGCCGGCATTGATGTACGCCTGGGTGAGCTTGCTGGCTACATCCAAGAGACAATGGAGTCGTATGAAGTCGAGGTCAATGGCAAGGTGCTACCTGGTTAGTGTCGTCTGCTAAATTTCTATGATGCTCAACTAACAACAATACTGTTCAGTCAAGCCAATAGAGAATCTCAGTGGTCACTCTATTAACCCCTACCAAATCCACGGTGGAAAGTCGGTGCTTCTGGTGAAGAACGACGATCAAACCAAGATGGAGGAGGGAGAATACTTTGCGATCGAAACCTTCGGTTCGACAGGTCGTGGCAAGGTCATCGAACAGGGTGAATGCTCACACTACGCACGAATCATGGACGCGCCCCACGTCCCTCTCCGGTGCGTCTATGATTATCGCGAGCATGGGGAAGTTCGCGTTGCTGACCGATCTGTGCCTGCAGATTGACGTCGGCAAAGTCGCTGCTGAAGTCGATCAACAAA
The DNA here is from genome assembly GCA_022385745.1 of Cubamyces sp. BRFM 1775. NCBI lineage: Eukaryota > Fungi > Basidiomycota > Agaricomycetes > Polyporales > Polyporaceae > Cubamyces > Cubamyces sp. BRFM 1775. The sequence goes on along the minus strand of MU278467.1, from coordinate 196,821 downwards.
AACTTTGGCACGCTGCCTTTCTGCCGGCGGTACCTCGAGCGCGCCGGGGAAAGCAAGTACCTGCTTGCGGTGCGTCCCTTGATGCTGGACTTGTTTCGGGATCAAACTGACTTGCTCGATCGGTTGCATACAGCTCAACCACCTGGTGGCGCAAGGGATCGTCCAGGACTACCCGCCGCTGTGCGATGTGCGCGGAGCAATGACCGCTCAATTCGTACGTGTTGGTTGTGTAGTGGACGAGGGCGTTAGCTGACGGATCCGTTGCAGGAACACACGATTCTATTACGTCCCACGCGGAAGGAGGTGGTCAGCCGGGGAGAGGACTACTAGGCGAGGGAGATGGGCGAGAGAGGGCAGGGGGTCATAGGACGGTCAGAAGACATGTAGCGGACTGCCGTTTGGCTGTTGTACTGGGAACTGGAGGACAGTTTACCCAAACATGGTGACGCTTCGTGTGCGTGTTCGTGCGGTGCCCTGGGCGGCAAAACGTCGGAGCATGTCTCGATCAGGCATGTGATTGCCGTATAAGGGAATGCGGGGCAGGGAAGGTGCGTTAGACGCCGATGGAAGGCGTCGCGAGTCGCGAGAGAGTCCTCCGTTCGTCCTTCTCTCTCTTTCTCTCCGCCAGCTTCTTCACCCGATCTATCAAAACCACCCTGGCCACGTCCAGCCACCCTCGCTGAGGGTTCGGTTTCCTCTTCATTTCCGTTCCCCCTTTCTCTGGCCACATCATGCGCTGGTTTACTTCCAACAAGTCCTCGGACATCGCGCAGCCAGAGGAGCCGAAGCCCAATGTCCTGGCTAGGTGGTCGTCCGACATTTCCTCTCCGCCGGAGGCACTCAAGCATTTTGAGTGCCCTGGTGTACCTCCCCCGCCGTCCTCTAGAGTGGGCGACCCCAAGCTCAAGCAAAGGGAGAGTCAGCCGTTGAGGCTATGGCACTGGTGGAAATTCGGCGCCTTTGCGGCAGTAAAGGGTGAGCATCCGCGTTCGTTCGTTTGTCCCTCTCGCGATTATATGTGTCTTCTATCACCCCCACCACTTCGTCCTGTGTCGTTTCCTGGGCTCGAATCAACAGTTAACCTCACTGTGCCGCACTGATTGACGAGAATGCGGGGTAATGATCTCAGATTGACTGTCTCAATTGAGTCTGGCCGATGACGTCGATCCCGACATGTTCTGCTCCGTCCCCGACACTTTGGCGGATCGACTCTGACCACCGTTCTCCATCCTGCAGCGACGACGTTGGCAGCGGATGTGCTCTCTCACCACCTCTGGGGTCCACCACGCAAGTCATGGGGGATTGAGATGACCCTGCTGTCAAGTATGATGCGCGGAGTCAGTCGATACTCTCATCTGACCGACATCGTACGTGTCCTCTCCACGTCGGAGTCGTTCGTTCCGCTCACATCGTACAGGACACTATCCGCATGCTCATGAGCATCGGCGGGCTGGTCCCTGTCCCCTCTGACGCCCTTGTAACACCGGTTACATTCTCTGTACCGAAGCGGCGATTGAGAGGCATCCTGGAGAACCTAGACGCCGCTGAGGATGGCACTAGAGAGCTATTCGGTGAATGGGTTGTCGGTAAGAAGACGTGGCAGCGCCTTCAGGCAGAATGGAAGGCAAGGAGGGAAGGCAAGCTGAGCGGCAAACCTAAGAGGAAAGAGCGGGTAATTCTCTACCTCCACGGCGGTCCGTTTATCTCCCTCCGCTCTCTTCTACACTTGACCTGACATCTATGCAGGGGCATATTATATGTTCAGTGCCGCAACTCACAGACTCATTACCATACCCCTTGCAAAATATCTTGACGCGCGATTATTTGGTGCGTGCAATTGCAGCAGTGGAAATTCCGTTGCTGAAACTCGTGTCAGCTGTCGACTACCGACTTGCCCCCGAGACTCGTTTTCCGGGTCCTCTTCACGATGCCGTCACAGCCTATTTCAGGCTTGTAGATGAGCTACATGTTCCGCCTGAGAATATCGTTGTCGCAGGAGACAGTGCCGGAGGTGGCCTGACCTTGGCACTTCTCATGTATCTGCGCGACAACGATTACCCTCTACCTTCTGGAGCCATCCTGATGTCTCCTTGGGTAGGTACGTATCTCTCATCTTCCATCACGAGCCATCCACATACTCACCAACTCCCCCGAAGATCTCACAATGAGCTGCGAGTCTTGGGAGAGTAACGCGCAGTACGACATCGTTCCCATGCCGCAGCCAGGTGACCACTTGAATCCGGTCGCATGCTACTTGGGAGAGCACATGGAGAAATACCTTACCCACCCATATGCAAGCCCGCTGTTTGGCGACTTCAAGGGGCTGCCACCACTACTCATTCAAGCGGGAGAAGTCGAAGTCCTCCGCGACGAGATCACTCTTCTTGCGCATAAGGCTGCCTTAGCCGGTGTAGAAGTTCGCCATGAACTGTACGAAGATATGGTGAGTCGTCCTGTACGTAGCATATACGTCTACTATGTACTCATTGGTGACAACAGGTCCATGTCTTCCAATCATTACCATTCCTAGAGACGGCCAAACATGCCTTCGCCTCGTGCCATGACTTTGTATGGACGTTCCTTCCGCAATACCAAAGCCGTACACCACGGTCTCTCGACACCTCCGCCGAGAAGGGCCTTGAAGACGAAATCGACAACGACGCCGCCCGAGTCGTCCGGGGAGATGGCACCGAGACTGGCGCGGGTAGGGAAGTCATGTCCGAGTCTCCCGAGAGCAGGAGGGACAGCGGCAGCTACCGTCGAAGGCGTCAATCCGGTTCCCCAACGCCAACCTTGCAGGAATGCGAACCTAGCTGGGATTCGAAGTACATGTCGTCGAGCAGCGACGACGAAGGCGACTTTGCAGACGGCACGCTCCGCCGCTCACGGTCATACATGTCCTCGTCCTCTTCCACCGACACGCTCTCGAAACGACCACCCATGTCGAAACGACCTTCCCTCGCTCGCATACGCTCTACCTTCTCCGCCATCGCCGACGCCGCGACGGTCTCGGCCTCCGACTCCATGCATATCTCCACCCCGCACGCACACCCGCCCTCGCGGGACGACACCCCGTCCTCGCCCTCGTCCGCTCGCCGGCGGAGCCGCATCGCGTCCATCAGCATGACCTCGTCTGCAGAAATCCCGCCCGAGCCGGCGATCCGCCGCTCGCAGTACAGCCATCCGGACATCACCTCGCTGTGCAAGCAGTGGGCGTCGTCGGGCCCGGCGAACCAGACGACGACGTATAAGCCTGACGGCGCGGCGTCCCCGCAGGTCTCGCCGGCTGGGACCCGTCGCCATTCGCGGACGCTGTCTTTATCGGGATACCAGGGCAGGCGTAGCTAGCTGCTTTGCGTATGATATGACACGATTCTCCTCAGTTTGGCTCTCATGGTAGATTACATGGTGGATTTCTTGCACAGCACAGCAACGGTCTGTACACATTCTCATCCTTTCTTCCTCCTATCATCCAGCCAATGTACAGTACGCATCTGCATGACGGACCACATTCGCACGCGCATCCAACGTGGTCGGACTCTCCAGGATTGTCTACGTACCTATCTTGGGGCCGGTGCGTGATCTTGTGCCATACACTTAATGCCAGCCCGAGCGCATACGGTCAGTGTCAATAGTGTATATAATCAATAGTATTCCATGTAGTAGCTCGATTAGCAAGTCCTAGTGTCCGTATACGATCATCAGTGCACGTCTTCCGGAGACCACATGTGTGCTAGTGGATGTGGAGGGTCGTATGAGCCCCCAGAACGTCTTCAAGGCGAACGCGAGCCTCGACTACGACGCTGCTCCTCAAGGGCACTCCTATACAGCTCCAGCTCCTCAATGATGTTCGTCAGCGCGTTCACCTCCCAGTTCCCGTACACGAATCCGATGTACAGCATCGTCGTCGCGAGCCACGCGAGCGCGATCGTGACCACCATGAAGATCGGGTTGATCCACGCGCGCGGGAACCACGCCGAGCCGACGATGACCGCGAGCAGGAGCGCGATGCAGACCGCGAAGATCGTGAGCTGCGTGCGGCCCTGCGCCTGCGCGTACCGGTAGCGCGCGGTCAGCGAGAGGAGCGTCTGCGTGATCGCCTCGGGCGAGACGTCCTTCGCCAGCGCGAGCTGTGGATTCGACACTGACGCGAGCACGTACGAGGGGTCATGCGTCGGTTGCCCGGGAGCCGGAGCAGGAATGTGTACGTCTCCGCTCTGGGGCACGTCAATGGCGAACGTCGCTTCGAGCCCGAAATGGTCAGAGAACGAGAACGCGGAACCGGGCACGCGCTCGGTGAGCACGACGCGCGTGTCGATGGGGCGGAGGATGGGCGTGTGCGCGCTCGCGGGCGGGCAGCTGGGCTGGCGGAAGAAGACGTAGTCCAGCCGCTTCCCCTGGAACTTGCGCGCTAGCGGCTCGAGGGGCTTTCCGGCGGAGTAGGAGTTGAGCGGGGAGTCCGCGGTCACGCCGTGCGTGCGGATGGCGTCCTGCGGCGACGGTGGGCTCGACGGGGACGGGTCTGGGGTGTTTGGATGTGTGACTACCCACGCGTCTGTGAGGCCTGCGTGGTCGCGGATGATGGACATGGGGAGGGAGGTGGGCACGCTGTTGAAGTCCCCGGCAGCGATCACGTAGCGCCCGAGCTCGGCGGACTGCCTCGCGAGCTTCGCGAACTCCCAGGCGTTCACGAGGCGGTGCGCTTTCTGGTACTCCGCACCTTCGTCACCACCTTTGGCGAAGAGCTACAGGAAGTGGGTGTGAGCTTCAAGTGTGAAGGTCAAGGTCGTTTGGAATACGCACATGGGTGTTGTAGACTTGGACTTGTCCGAGGACGGGATGTGCGAAGAGGATACTGGCAGCAGCCTTGCCTACGAACCAGTCTCCTGCAACCACGTCAATTGGTGAACCATTCAGCGAGTATGGATGGATTGTTGCGGCGAGTATAGGGAAACGCGAGAAGATGACCAGACCAGCTCCGAGCGCACCACTTCGGTGTTACCCCCTCAGCGTTCGTTCCTTTTCGGACAAGTAGCCTGTGGTGGAGGCTCACCTGTAAAAGAACTTGGCGTACGGCAGTCTCTTCGACACCGCTGCCCGCACATACTCGAAATCCGCAAAGACCCAGAGCTCCTGGAGGGTAATGACGTCGTAGTCCGAGGCGGCTAGCACGTCTGCAATGGCGGCAACGCGCTCTTTTCTGTGTTTGGAGACATACTTCAGGCCCCTGCGGAATAAGATGGCTATTCCTGAAGTTGACGGGGAGGATGCTTACCAGCAGTTGAGGGTGAGGAGGCGGAGACGGGTGTCGGACATGGTCGTCGGGGTCGGATGCGGGGTGGACGAGACGGTGTTGCGTTCCGAGCTCACGATCATGCCCTTCCCGGACTTATCGGCCCGAGCTTCAAGCCCACGCCATTTGTTCATACTTAGGCGCCGGTAGCGTTCTCTACTGGACGCTCCAGGAGACTAGGAGGGGGTGAGTGTAGATTCATGTCTCCGATACAAACCGAGACGCGTTCAGGCATTAAATTTGCAGCAATATATCTGCCTGTTGAGATATGTACTACGGCAGTCCTCGAGATCAAGGAGGTCGCCAGATCGACATCGTATCCGGCTTGCGCGCGGCTCACCCCATCCGCTCTTCAACCAGCCCGTCGTGCAGTGTTCTTTATGCTGCTCCATCTTCCGCGAGTGTCATTGTTCATAACTATTCTTAATTATGTTGCCGATGCTCTATAATGCCACCCCGATACCCACTACTGATCCTGCAGCCCTCCGACTCTAGGAATATTCGCCGCGGCTAAACACGATCGGGGCAACGACGCTCCATAATGCGCCGCTTACTTCATCTGCACCGCTCGTCATATAGGGCCAGCCACTGCCCACGGAGAAGAACTTTCAGCCACATTGGACTCGGATATGGATTTCGACAATTATGGACGGCTCCCCACGATGAACGACGCAAAGGGCATCGGATGTGGTACTTTCCTATGACGCGGCCGATCGTATATAACATGCTTTGACGGTTCAGGAGCGCATTCTATCGACATACTACGTTAGCCTCTATACATTACTAACACTACTGCACTCTTTGGTGAGCAATTTCAGACATTAGCACCGCGCTCGGTCTCGCTCCCCTACATCCCTAACTCAAGCAGCTTTCAGATTTACCATGTCTCCCAATATTGTGCAACGGCTCAGAGACTACCTCGAAGCGCACCCGGACTTTGCGGATGACTTCCGGGAGTCGTTCGAATCTGCGCACCGTGACAACGTCGCCGAGTTCGAAGAGTATAACATCCACTCCTTCGAAGACTATCTCGACTACCTCGAGTCGTTCCTAAGATGGGTCCCGTGCGAGAACAAGGACGGCACCGCCATCTACGACCGCATGTGCATATTCTACTACGTGCTCAACAAGCCGCCCGTGAACCGATGGCAGACCCCCATCGACCCCTCCTCGCGCCCGCCGTGGACGTGGCTCTCCCAGTGGGCGATCGACTACGCGAAGGAGATCGGCAAGGCGATGAACGAGCCCGGGTCGCTCACCCCGGAGACGCTGCAGACGTTCTACGACTGCGAGGCATACCACATGGAGGACTACGTCGTCCCGCCTGGGGGCTGGAAGACGTTTAACGAGTTCTTCACGCGCCGCATAAAGCCGGAGGCGCGCCCTATCGACGCGCCCGAAGACAACCGCGTCATCGTCAGCCCGACAGACTCGACGCTCAACGGCTCGTGGGAGGTCGACAGGGACGGCGCCGCGACTTTCACCTCCAAGGGCGTGCCCTGGCCCATCAGCAAGCTGCTCGACGACGAACACAACGCGCGTCCGTATGGCAAGGACTTCGTCGGGGGCACGTTCTGCCACTCGTTCCTGAACTCAACGGACTACCATCGCATACATGCGCCCGTCGCCGGCGAGGTCGTCGAGGCGCGCGTCATCCAGGGTCTCTGCTACCTCCAAGTCGAAGCCGTACCCGATCTCAAGGGGCAGAACCGCATAGGCATCCCCCGCCGCCTCTTGGCGCCCGACCAGCCTGGCTTCCAGTTCCTGCAGACGCGCGGGCTCGTGCTCATCAAGAACCCGGACGTGGGTCTCGTTGCGGTACTACCTGTGGGAATGCCGCAGGTCGCGTCGGTCGTCTTGACGGTCAAGCCGGGCGACGTCTTGAAGAAGGGAGAGGAGATCGGGTTCTTCCAGATGGGCGGGTCTGACATCGTGATGGTGTTCCAGCCTCAGGCAAGGGTGGAGTTTACCGCGGATAATGGGCAGTGGCGGCCATATGGGAAGGAGATTGCCAGAGCTCGCGTCTAACCGCAATAGAGGTGCGTGAACTCGTAGACGGTCACGATCGTTGTCGTCATACTCATTCAAATTGAATGTAGGAATGTGCTAGTACATATTCCCCAAGTAACATATACCACCGTAGACAATAGACTACTTCTGGAACTCGTTCAAAACCCTCGCGGAATCGAGGAAGGTGGTTTTGTTGAGGTCAAAGTCTTCAAGTCAAGAGTTCAGCGGCCGTCTCGAGCGTCTGACGCAGCGATGTGCGACTCACCGTCAGGGATAGCAGTGACATTGTCCCTCATGAGCTGCAGCACGGTCTTCGAGTTAGATGTGAAGCGTGGCCATGGCGCTGCGGCAGTAACGTCAACCCAGATCGCATGAGTAGAATCATAGAGCAAGACGACGTACCTCCAGGGTTAAGGTCATTGACGAAGTTGACATAGAAGTCGGCCATCTGTTCTGCGAACGCCTGCTCCACAGCAGGGAATTTACCAAAGAGCAGTATCAGTTCCGAGCCATGGAACACTGCCGCCAACTGCGGTTAGCGTCTCTTTAGGTCGCGGATCAGGATATGGCTTACCTCCCAGCGATGGATCCTCTCCGGGAATAGGCTCCCTGAAGTGGTAACCAAAGAGCGGCTGCGTCGAAGCCGCCTTGTCAAAGAACAGCCGCCTGGCGGCGAGGAACATGTTGTCCGTGTACCATGCCTCCGAGCGGTCGAAGAGCGTGTCCCCGGTGTGGAACGGGCCGCCGAGCGTCGGGTCGTCCGCAGGGAAGAGGCCGTTGATGGTGTTGATGACGTTTTGCGTTATCGTCGAAGGGTCGATGAACAGCTCCTTGATGAAGGTGTCGAACGCGGTGTTTTGCTGCGCGGCGGATACGTTCAGGTTGCGCACGACTTGGCTGAAGACAGTGCCTTCGTTGAGCTGGCGAGTTGTCAGCATAGCGCACGCAATAGGATGTGACTTGCATGTTTGGGACTTACGTTCGTCCCTGCGAGAATGGGAATGTGCAAGAAGTTCCCACTCGCGATCCGTGCGGAGGGCCGCTCTGGTACGAAACTGCCGCTCGGGCCCACAGCCGGCTGCCACAATTGGCCGTTCACCACTTGATTCGTCATGTTGTTTGTGACATCCATCAGCGTCTGTAGGATCCCGTGTGAGCGGCATCCCAGGACGCAGAATCCAGCACGTCGTGCTGACCTCGAATGGGACCTTCTGTAAACACGCGAAGGATGCAGGGCCAGGTGGGCAGCCGGTGGCTTCGAGCAGACGAGCATAGGGGAAGCCCGGCTGATCGTAATGGCTGGCGAGAGGCGTCGTTTTGCTGCAGTCCGGGAGCATTCACTAAGTATTTATCACACCGGCACACTGTTACTCACAATGGTCCCGTGGTCGAGTCGAAGATGGCCGCGCGGAAGAGAGGCGTCGGTGGCGGGAACAGGACATGGGATTCTGCGCTCCCTGCACCTGCGGACTTTCACGACGTGAATATTAGTGGAGCAATCCGTACAATACGCGAGGTAGGGTGTAGCGCACCTGTCCCCATATCGTAACCTATGATGATCGGAAACAACTCAGTACAAATACGATGCATTTTCGTTTGTTACACTGACCTTCTCGGGGTCACCGCCGAATGCAGCGATGTTGTCGTGAACGAAGGCAAACGCGGCCTGTTGGTCGAGAAGACCTGCGTTGAGGTCTTCCGGAGGAACATGTGAACTCGCTAGCTACTCCCGTGTGGTAAGTCAAATGGCGATATCTCGACAACAAGCGTGTATATGGACACGTACGAAGCCGAAAGTGTTGACGCGATAGTTACTACAACATATACTACAGTCAGCCACCTTGGGCGGGAATTCCGTTCTTGAAATGGACCTACGTCGAAACAAACATAATCGGTTTGCCTAAGGCGACGCTTCGTTGGAAGAGGACTGTTCGCGGATAAGAATAGCAGTCGGTATAGTTAGCACACCACCGTGCCCGCAAACAAACTCACACGTAGGGTCAAACATAGGATTGGAAGCAGCTCTGCGTTTCGGAGAGTTTAGAAGTTTTCAGCGACGATTATGCGATGTCTCGTACATACCCATTCATGAACGCGCCGCCCTGATGAACGCAATGTCAGTGACCATCTGCCATATCTTCTGTGAACGAAAATATACATACATATAACCATACCAAGACGGGCAGTTTCTCAGAGAGGCTGATCCCGCTCGGCCTGAATACCTACACAACTCGTCAGCACAAGTACGATTCAAATTCATGACTAGAACGTACATTCAAGAACAAACAGTCTTCGGAGACTGGGGCCCCCAAGCTGTCGGACGGCACCTGCGGGCAGGCGTTTCCAAACGTGAAGGCATCTTTTATGACGTTAGAGGCGTTCGTGATCGGAACCGGCGCTTTGAAGCGCAATGACCCAACGGGGGGCTGAGCGAACGGTATGCCCAACCATCGGTCGACGCCGGCATCCGTACTCTGCCCTCTGAAGGTGCCGGAGGTAGTGCGGACGACGAGAGAAGGTGTGGCCTGAGGACTCGGGGCTGCAATCAAGAGCAGCGGAAACAAGAGATAGAGGAAAGCTGCAGCCAGTCTCTTCGCCATTATGTTGTTCGGGATGGTTGAGTGGAGCAGACTCGGGCATGGAAGGCGCGTTGACGCGCCCTTAAGTACTCTCCTACAGCATTCTGTCCCTTCGTGGGGCCGATTCCAGACCCTCGGGGGTAATGTATTGCCACGGTTTTGCTAAGCCCGTACCTATGCAATCACTGTCCACATGAGAGGTCACTGCATGCACCTGGGAAGAGCACCGTGGACTAACACTATTTTTATGGTTCTTCTCGGAAGTCCAGAGGACTGCTGACGGGGGCACGGTGGCCACAGTTGACATGCGTATATGAGGCCGAAGAGGCTGGTGCTGCACAGAACCGTAGGATGGACGAAGAGTGGATGTGAGGGCGGGCCGTTTCGTGGTGTGATGACCTACTATTGGCCCGGTGGTATTGCGTTCGCAAGTAGCAAGCGTACGAACGGTACTGTGAGAATGCGTTTACACGCGGCCTTCCGTATTTTCACTAGTAACGGGGCGGAGCCGCATGCGAACCACCACGCCGCGTCCTCAACCGGACATATCGCACCAGCACAAGCCTCTTTATCGGAAGTTTACCACGTCTGGCGCAAGCTTCATGAGCACTGTAGGCTGAATTCTGAGCATGCCGGTGAGATAGTATTAGCGACAACCACTGTCGTCATCATGCTATGGATTCATCCGAGTCCACACCTGTCTTCGCAGGCCATATTCTGAAACTGAGTTATTGTATGCTTTTGGTGATACAAAGTGCCACAATACGGAACGCATACCGCAAGGATGGTGCAAGGAGGACGATATAGGTATGCTCAGCAGTCATGGCAGTAACAGGCAGTTCGGGGGCGCATAGTGAAGCGCCCAAACAGCGGATAACCGAAGGACGTCTATCTCCTCCGAGAAAATCGGGCAATTGGACGCCCTACGACGTCACCAACGTTGAAAGTTAATCGACGTCGACGACATGCTCCTCCCTGCCCTGGCCGACGGTTTCCCTTCATGGCAACACATCCAACAGCTCCACGCAATTACGCACAGAGCAAAATGGCGGAAAGCGCCGTTCACTTACGTTCGACATCATACTTTCATCCGTTTGACCACCGCTCAGCCGTAGTCGTGTAGCAACTGAATGTCCCACATGGATCCTGACGCAGAAGACCAAATCTCCGTCCTAACAGTTGATTCTCTGGAGCCATCGCCTGACACTATTACAAGTGGATTTACCCTACTGCCACACTTTCCTGGCTGTTGCTAACCCAATTATTCGCAGGGCTCGCGAGACGTGTTCGGACTCTCACTCTCAAACTACTTCCTGTGGAAGTGCCAAAGGCCACTCTCCTCGATCCAACAAGTCGCATCATAACCCCTCAAGTGATCAATGCATACATAGCAGCCGCCGGCGACTTTATGGAGGCCGTGCGTATGAGCTTTTGCATGATGCGATGTAGACTTCATATTCTTACTCGGACGGCACTATGACTGCAGTTGCCCTATTGCCTCCTGCGAGCCCGCAAGGAGTTCCTGAGAGAGGCTGATCGTAACCCTGCAGACTACGAAGACAATGTGTGCCGAGGTCAAACGTTTCTTCACCACATATCACGATGCGTTCATGCTCAAATTCTCCGGTTACAGCCATCGCGTGCGCAGTGCTAGCACGGCGTGTGACACATCAAGCTCCTCCGGACAAAATGGGCCTTCTCATGTCTACGCGCTTCAGGTATAGGAGCGTAGACGGAAGAATCAGTAGTCGCTCAAGTGCGCTAGAAATGGCTGTTGATACGCATTGGTGTGGCCCATTTCCTTGGCACTGCTATTGCAATCCTAAAGACTTTGTAGCACAATTTTCTTATCATCGAGCGAGGCGCAGGATGGTTAGTACCCATGATCCTCTCCTACCATCATCCCAATGCCGACTATTCTTTATGCAGTGGTGAAGGATCTATGGAATGGACGTCTGACCTTGAAGCAAAATAGCGATGGTGATATGACATGTGAGCGACTTCGTCCGCTCAGACCTTGTATAGTAGATCACTCACATTTCAAAGTTGTTCCATACGACGAGGTCGGGTACGACGGATTTTTCAGTCACCTTGACCCACATCGCTTGGGTGTACCACGGTGGGTCCTAGTTCGCGATTGTCCAGCTATTCCATATTACTGACTCGATACCGGAAAATAAGCTATGAGAATATCTTCCGCATTGTCGTGTGGCTATTCTTTTTGTTCACGTATTCTCTTGCCGGTGCGTACTCGCAACTGCTCTGCAACACGACCGTCTATCTTACGATGATGCACTATAGTTCGCGAACCATTGGAGAAGCTGCATCCTGACTACGAGGAACTTGACATCTGGGAGATCTTCATGTACGTGTTGGCGTTGGCATTCACTCTGGAAGGTCAGTCACGCAGTTGCAAACTCTCGGCGGTGACTTTCGTTCTAAGTGAGCGCACCCTCAGATACGCACAAGATCATGAAGCTGCTCAGATTGGTGTCATGGAACACGTTCACCTTCTGGAACGTCGTATCGTTCCTGACAGACTGCTTGCTGACGGCGGCCTTCGTACTACGGATGAGCGGCATCGCTTCGGACGGAGATCAGAGCACTGCTCTCAAGGTCCGAAGCTTTCAATGCCTCAGCTTTGCCGCACCACTTCTTTGGTGAGTATCCGCCCCGTTACGGCGTCTCAACACATATCTCATGCTATGTAGGATGAGTACGTCCGCTGTTACTATGAGGCAGATCCTTGCTTAGGAACTCACCATGCCGTCGACAGAGCTTATCCCGGTATTTGATGGCTACCAGTACGTCTCCACCACGGGCATCTAGACTCATACTGACGAACCGTCTTACTAGATTCGTCGGGACCATGCAAATTTGCGTTGCGCGTATGCTGCAAGAGTCGGGCATATTCTTCGCGGTATGTCGGTTACGGGCCCTTCTCTGCTGTACCGCGCTATGTACTGACCGTTCACTCGCTCAAGCTCCTCGCACTACTGGGCATTGGGTTCATTCAAGGGCTGTATGCCCTGGATGTCGCGGACGGACAGAGCGACCATCCTCATGAGGTACGCATTCGCCTCATGCGTGTACCAAGCAGGTTCTCACCCTTCCGATAGATCATGCATGGCCTCATCCAGGCGCTTTTGCAGTGAGTACCAACTAGTGAGTATTTCCGAAACCGCCCAATTTACCTCTCTATCGTAGGAACCCACAATACGACATGTTCGACTTCTCGTAAGTTGGTTATACGGCCTGGTGCAACTCCGGGGAATGCTCATGATCCTCTCATCAGACCGGCTGGTTTAACGTTATACTACATGTGAGTCTAGCCGTGCCGGCAGTTAACGCCTAGATGCTGACGTAGTTTAGGTGGAATGTGGCGACTGTGGTCATCCTCCTCAACGTGCTGATCTCTCTGTTCTCGTCCGCATATGACGACGTGAGTACCCAGTATCTGAGCGTCCGTATATGCAAACCGCTGAAGCACGTGAATTGTAGGTCGCTGAGGATGCGAGCGCCGAGTACCTCACTTACTTTGCTAGCAAGGTCGTGGGGATGATTAGGGCACCAGATGAATTCGTCTATCCTCCGCCGTTCAACGTTGTCGAGACGTTCCTGGTCGCTCCTCTTGAGTGAGTACTCCACAACTAGTCGTCACGTACATAGCGCTTAGGCAGCGCAGGTATGTCGTGAGCAAAGACACGTACACCCAGGTGCGTCCCCCGTCGAGTCACACAAGGGCCGATATATAGACGTTTAGCTTACAGATCAACCGTCGCATCATGCTCGTCCTCTTTTTCGTTCCATTGAGCATCATTGCGCTCTACGAGACCGAGCTCAAGACCTCCAAGAACCGATGGCTACGCGAATGGTTCAGCTCGGACGACGAAAACGGAGGCGACATGACGCTGTTCGAGGACCCAGACGCGTCCCGAGAGGACGCGGAGCGCGGATTGCAGATTAGCAGGGTCCCATTCAAGGAGCTCGTCAAGGACTTCCCGGATGCGACACACGTAAGCTTTCTAAATATGATGAAATCTGTGAGACGTTTGCTGAAGCTACACCGCTCCTGGCAGTCAAGCGAGGCGGTGATTCTGAAGGAAGTGAAGCAGCTGAAAGCGCAAATTGAAGAGTTGAAGCAGTTGTTGGTGCAAGACAGACAGCCCGCACCTGCAGCATCCAGTATAGCGTCCGATTGATAATGTAATGCCACGGAAGTAGTTAGTGTAACGTAACGATATACTCGGTCCTCGTAAAAGTCTGTGCAAGCCATTCTAACTTTGAGCGTTGCTTGATTCGCGACCATACTGAACGCGGTCGCGTGACTATCATGATGAAGGATCGCGTCTTCGGTAGACGCCCATAGAGACCTGTATCCTCGTCCACTCCTCTCATCTAGCTGACTGCTTAATGTACCTTTCCGACCTTCGTCGGTGAACCCAAATACCAGTACTACTTCAAGGATTACTCTGTGACTACGCTAGGCGACTCTGAGTAATGGAGACTGTAGATCGTGAACTGGAGCTGCGAGCGCATATACACAGCTTGCTATCACAATACGCCTTCACCCACCTCACAACGGATTATGTGCACTGGACAGAACGGTCCGTCGCAGACGTACGCACCACAATAGTCTGCAAAGCCACACTATCTGAGACTCGACTGCCTCTTCGCGGCTGATAGCGTCTTTCCGAATGCTTGCATCCTATCCCTACCACCGACTCGACAGCTGTCGCGCTCCCAGTCGACCCGTTCGAGCTCCTCTCTCAACGCTGGAAGCTGCAGAAGCTCGACCCTTTCGATGAGAGATGGAAAGTTACCGATGCAGATGCAGTTGGGTATCTCAAGGCACAGGTTGGCGCTATCCGTAGTCGGCCATCCGTATTGGAATCAGATAGGAGTTGGGGGGACACTGATGGTGAGACTCCCTCGACCATACCGACGATAACATCGTTGACAAAACCCTAGATTTATACGAGGGATATTTACTGACCAGACCCATGTCGCCTATCCTGTCTGAGCGTGCGAGGCGAGAGACTCCAAGGTTAGGAAAGGGTGCGAGCAGCGGCGGCGTTCCCTCGTCAAATGAGCAAATGCTACGGGCGTTTTCGATACGGAAGGCGCAGGAAGTCGTGCCAGAGGAGATTGGTGTCAACGTCGACGATGTCCTGTATGTATATCGGTATGCCCTGACCTGGACATCCGTCTTGACACTGTTTCCCTTGACAGTGCCAACAAGTTCATCATCGACGCGGAGACCCATCGCGAAATGCTGGCCCTCATTAGGTCGATACCTGCGATGAACAAGTCCACACAGCACACAACCCCTCTTTTCGTCGACGAATTCCTGCGGAGCGAGTCCCCTGTGCCCGTAATGCCCGAGCTCGAGATACTCCCGGTCTTCCCCCGGAAAGAGCATTCGCGTGTGGCGTACAAAGTGGAGAGTACAGGCTGCCCAGCGGCCTTGAACTCGATGTCCGAGCTCTCTATGTCCTTAATCAAACCGGTCGCGGTGAAGGAAGAAGATGAAGAAGATCTTGCTGAGGCACATCTCGTGGTGGTCGATGGCTGGCGTACGTATTTGCTCTGTTGATTTTGGGTTCGATGTTCACAAAAAGTCCGCATACATGCAGAGGCCTGGAGGACGTCATCACCCGTGAGGGATAGCACACCGTCCTTGGCTGACAGTTCCAGCGAGATCGACGAACTTTTCGTGCCCTCTTCCCCTAGGACAGATCTGTTCAACGAAGACGAACTATTCATGGGTGAGCACCGCAGAGATATTCTTTACAGCCAATTGCCCTGAACCTCAGCGAAGAGGAGTATCAGATGCCAAGATCTGAGAAAATCGGAGGTAGGATAAAGGAACCGTCCCTACCTGGCAAGGGAAGCAAGTGTGTACTGTTCTCAGCATCTTTCTTCCGCGTATCATGATAAAATCTGACTCCTTCAGGCTATCGGACTTCTTACAGCCTCTTATTCGCATCCCAGAAGGCTCAAGGCCACGGGTCGTACGGTCTCCAAAGTCGCAACCCTCGTCCCCACGAACGTCAATCACGGCGTCCATGCTGGGGCAGCCCCCTTCGGTGCCCGACGTCCTGCAGCCGCTCGACATCGAGAATCCGAGCAGTGACGACTCTATAATCTTCGCTGTCAAGACGATCGAGCGTGCTTGTGGTGAACTTGTCAAGAATGAGGACCCGGCGGCCTTGATTCTCGGTGAAAGATTGGAAGAGAGGGAGGGGATGCTCATGGACGGTGCGCTGCGTCTTGTGTATGCACTTACTCAGAGGCTTGTTCTGACAATGGGTACAGTGCCCGTGATGCGCCCTCCAAACGAGCATGGTCCTGGCGGGCTTGAGATGCCTATGCGACTCCCCCAACTGCTCGCGCCAACAAAGGTGGGGGGTGGAGGCCCAACTGCGACAGAGACAGGTCCTGGTCCGTCGCGGATGGACTTCGTCGGGTGCTTGAGAAAAGCTAAGGGACTTCAACCACTCAGTATCGAGTTGAGCTGGGTGTAAGTGCCGTACATCCTCATTAGTTTGAGTCCCCTGACGTCTGTTCGGCTTTCAGACCTTTCAAGTACGGGCTGACTGTGCCCACTGACGAAGATGCCGCGGACGTGGAAAACGACCCATGTCCCCAGCTCACCAAGGGTATTGATCTGGCTCAAGACGAGATCGTCAAGAGACTAGCGACTCTCATGAACGGGAGCATGGCCTTCGGTTCGCAACCTGTGACGACGGAAACCGCGCCTTCGATGGAGGCATGGACGTATGACGAAGGAGGCGAACTCCTCGAGTGCTCTTTCCTGGACTTCGAACCTGAGAAGGTCTTATTACTGACGCGCCGCGATCGAAGAAGACTAGCTGGCCTCTCTACTCCCTGGACTGATGACGATCTCGAGGAGGTTGCCAGCCTACTTGCCACGGAAGAGCTTACACTGGACGCGCCGGAATCTGAGGGAGACTCTAGAGGTCGCCCTACGAAGAGAGTCAGGTTCGATGACTACGTCCTGGAACGGCCGCCTGCGCCTTCGGCGTCGTTCTCCGAATCTATTGAGGACATGCAAGCGGACGACTCTGGCGTCTTTCTGTGGGACGACTCTGGTGCGGCTCTCGGTAGCCAACGACAAACCTTTGGTCAGCTCGCTTCTGATGCAGAGGGCTTCGACGGAAACAATACTGACGGCAATGTCTTTTTCGACATGGATATGATTCACTCCATCGACTTCCCTTTCGACCGATCGGTCGAAGGGCCGCTCTACTCTCAAGAATTGTATCGTCAAGATGAGCGGATTGCAAGCCATAGACCCTCACCTTCACCGTCTCCTTCTGATTACTACGACCCTGCTGTGAATCTGCTAGCCTTTGAAGGTGCTGGTTCTATCGCTGCGGCCTCGCTCATGCATCAAGGGTCAACTCACGATCGTCGGGCGAGTCTCTCACCGATACCTCTTCTCGCTGCAACTACCGGTTTACCCGCTGCAACTAGCCGTGCGCACGTCAGCGAAGGACCGCCGACCGTCGGTTCCGAGCTTACGAGCTGCATGACTCGAACCGACGGGTCTTCCGTTCAGGGTCCTCCTGCTTCTTCGTCCGTCCGACAATCGCTGGCTGACTTCTTGACATTCTGTGGCAAGGCCGATCTTGCGGACTCTGGTGTTCCTCCGGCGATGTCTTCCTCTCCCGGCGCCGCAGTCAAACAGCCGAATGTTATAGAACTGGAGGCTGAACTGAATGACGGTCGGCGGGAAATGCCTGTAGAACTCATCAACGACCGCACTGTGCTCTTGCCGAATGAATTCGCGACGCCAGGCAATCTTCACGTCTACATGGCCTCCGTGGGACTCATCCAGAAGCGAGCCTTTGTTCGCGCGCTGTCTTCTCTCTGCAATGTAGACTTGGTCGAACGAGAACAGCTGGCGTCTGGATCAGAAGAATTACAGCTCATACTGGACTGCGACACTGCGGTGTTCTTCGCTCCCGTAGAAACCCTCCCTACCCGGGTGGACGCATTGACGGCTTCTCTGACTCAGCTATCTTGGCGGTTCGCTCGGCTTCTTCTGGTCCTGGAGTGCTATCCTTCTTCATGCAATTACCGGAATGACCGAGGCTTGGCAGCCAAACCGAGGGCAAGCGTGTGGAGCCCGCCGGTCGTGAAGGCGGTCAAGAAGCTCAGGCGCGACGTCGGGATTGCTGACGGCGTGCAGACGAAACGCATAGCTACCGTCGTCGAGTACGCTTTCGCGCACACGGTAGAAGAAGCTGCCGCGTTCGTACGGCTCTATGGCGATGCTGCGGCGGCGGCGGCAGAATGTGTCGAGGCCGTCTGGGGGGATCGTTCGTGGCTCACCCACGACGAACGCGACGTGCGTCTCGATCTCGTCGTTATCGTGGGCTGACAGGCATCGATCATAACCACGCAGGGCGAGTATGACTTGTGCGGCGTGGATGGCATGAACCTTTTCGCAGCATCGCTCTTGCTGTCTCAGACGAGCTTGGAAGATTTCCTCGAGAAGAGTGCGGACGAGCGGCTCCTGGACTTCGAAGAGCTCATCGGGATGCAGAGGCTTGTCAGTCAGCCTTGATACCGCCCGGTCATACTGCGTGACGGAAGGTCCATGCTGACGAGCCTGTGATTCTGCAGACGCAATTCAACATCGAGATGGCGCGACGCCTGGAAGTCATGCAGCTTCCTCCGTCGTCACCGATCACGGGCGATGCGTCCTCGTCGTCGAACACGATCCCATACATTGGAGATAGCGAAATCGGAGACATGCTAGACTGATGTACACGGGTGCGACATGGCGACCGCGACGCTACCGCCGGCGTCTTGATGCGCCTTCTGCAGATTGTCGATATCGCAGCACTGCTTCTTGCTGCACGCAGGCATGGTCAATGCGGACTCCTGGTTCTTCCTGGCCTATTTTTACAACAACAGAGATAAAGAGCACTGCTTTCACCTGATTCTCGACTATTGTGTGACCCCCGTGCTAGTCATAGTAGGCATGATCAGCGCTCGCGATATGTCGATATGTCTCGGAATGGGTCATCGGTCAATGGTAAGACGTACTCACCGATCAATCCAGTTGGAGCTCCCAAAGTTCGTCGGAGCGTGTGTTGGACGACAAGAGGCCGCCAAACAGGACGACCCGCATGTTGCCATCGGGACCCACCCATGAAGCGGGCGCGAACCAGCCCCGCCCCTCCGGTGCATGTCCGTCTCCATTTGCGATCTCGACTTTGCGCCATGCCCATCCGGAGAGGATGTCGCCGTCTCCACCCGTCCTCAGGAGCAACCAGACATCGCTCCAGAACGTGCCCGCGCCCGCGTGCCCGAGCGAGCTCGCGTCGCGTTCGCCGTGGTAGAGGATCGCGACGGCGTCAACGAGGGCAGGAGAGCGCGACTGGAACGGAGCAAAACCGTGCACGGAGCGAGGGCCGGGAGAGCCGTGGGTGGGGTCGGGGCCCGGCTTGACGGTATGCCACCTGTTCTCCGCAATGGAATAGATGTCGAGCGTGCCTGCATCGGCGGGCAGCTCGTGCCCACAGAAACCTACAGGATTAGACGCGTGAGATCGTACTCGGGAGCACTACAGAGACGTGCGCGACGCACCGCCGTATCGTAGAAGCAAAGCGCGGTCGGATCCTGCCAAAGTCGTCGCGACGAGGGCCGTCCCTCCGCGTCCAGGCTCGGGGGCCGGCGCGAGCTCCTCCCAAGCCTGCGCCTGCACGTCGAACGCGTGCAAAGTGCTCAGCCTGCCCGTCTCAGGACAGCCCGCATGGACGTACATCTTGCCCTGGACATGCACAGCGCGTTCCCCGATCAGCTTCCTGTACGCCATCGTCGATGGGCGAAAATAGCCTTGGGCCTGCTGCTCACCCCATGCACGACGGCGGTATGATAGCTGCGAGATGCAGGGGCGTCGTCTTCGTTGGTGGCGAACACCCTCTCCCAACGCACCGAACCCGATGGGCCATGCGGGCCCTGGCCTAAATTAAGACTGGCCTTCCACACGCCCGCCTGGTGCGTATCGAGAGGGGTCATCTCCTTCCCGCCTCTGCCTCCCCACATGTAGAGCGCATCGTCCTGCCAGACGGCGGTAGCACCGACCCGAGGCTCTGGGACCGCGGGTTGATCCAGAGCCTCGCCTCCTGAAGGTGAAGGGGCCACCGAGAACCATTTCCGCAAGATACTCCCGTGTTGCAGATCAATCGCATGCAGAGATCCAGCCGGGGCTTCCTTGTGACCAGTACCCGCATCTACTGGGGTGCGAGGCGTAAGCTCTCCTCCATAGATGACCAGGAGGCCGGACGGAGAGATTGACGAGCAGTGAGACGAACGGGCAAGCGCGGCGTTCTTGGAGAGAAGGGACCAGCGACCTCTGATCATCGTGAACGTCCTGGCTTAGAGACAAAGACAGACACAGGATTATATGTCGCATTTCGACAGCTTATCTAGCGTGGTACTATCCGACAATCTGAGAGTAGAGGATTGCACGTGCAACCCGGGAGGTACTCAGTCAGGGCAAAGCCAAATCTCGAGAATGCCACGCAGCTTAACAGGCCCCAGGGCTTGTATGTCGAGCAGCACAGAATAACAGGACAGATTTGAGCGTAATTATCAAGCGTAGCAATTAGATCATGATACTTTCTGCATTTACGCAGTGTGTCCAACTGAGCTCTGTACACATACTGTTTGGCACTGTTAGGATCACAAGCCTTCGGCTACCCAAAGCAGCAAGTATGACGTTATGTTATACCAACAACACATCCGATGTTGCGCCATTGACGCGGGTCAAGCCATTCTACCATCTACTGTAACACAACCGTTTCCACGCCTTCGTCAGCGTGCTCCAATAATTCAGGAATATACCTTCCACGAAGACTGCACAGCTGGTCCTGACGTTCCGTGGGATTGCTGACAGTAACTCAGCCCTCGATTTCCCACCGTAGGAGTTGATGCCGATTGACTTCGTAAGTTACGGTTGCGTGTCGCTCCCCAGTTGGCAAACAAGCCGATGTGCTTTGGGGAGGGCCACTATCGTGAATGCACGCCAATGGACATCCTTGCAGTTTCTCTTGCTCGTCCATTCGGCCCTGTGCCGTAGAGATGAGGCGGCTCCGGTGCTCCCAAGCCGGCTGCGATACGCTCAGCAGCATATAGCTACAGGCATGCATTCCAGGATTCCGACTCAGGACTCAGAACTTAGAGCATCTCTCTCAATCCACGTCATGTCCCAGCCCTCTTCCCAGAAGCCCCTGAAGGTAGCCGTCGTCGGGGGTGGCGTGTGTGGCTTGGCATGCGCGGTTGCATTACAGAGAAGCGGGCTCTCTGTGGACATATTCGAAGCCGCCGTGCGTTCTCTTGGCGCATTCATTCTTCTCCTCGCGGGAAGCTGACGGCCTTCTCCAGGCAGCCTTTGGCGAGGTCGGTGCGGGAATCGGTATCGGTGTGCTCAGTGTGCGCTCCGACTCTGCGAGAACGCGGACTGATATGGTCCAGGTCCCAACGCCGTGCGAGTACTCAAAGAGATTGGCGTCCTCGAGGAAGTCCTCAAGCGCACCAATCCCGCTGAACTGAAGCCGAAGGGCTTCAGGTTTTTCTCTGGCCTGGAAGGACACGAGCTCGTGTACGAGGTAGGGTCCTCCAAGGTCACTATGACGATCCAGGGTTCTCACACGCACGACAGTACCCCATGTCGCCGGACGAAGAGAGCATCAGCATGCACCGGTGCGTGTCCTCGGAACCCACTCCGCAGCTTCTGCTTCTGCAGGCATCCTGCGAGGCGAGTCCCCTTCTTTGACTAATGATGCCCGATCGATGTCCCGCGCACTTGGCTGCGTCGACGCACGCCCACCTGCCTCCCACAGCGCGGCCTTCCTCGATGCGCTCGTCGGCGTCGTGGATCCCGGGAGCACCCACTTCCGCAAACGCTGCATCGCAATCTCGGAAGCCCACGACGGCGACGACGACGACACGCCCGCGTCCGCCAATCCGCGTCGCCTGATTGTGCACTTCGCGGACGGAAGCACCCACGAAGCCGACGTCGTCCTTGGCGCGGACGGGATCCAAAGCACCGTGCGCAACTACGTCCTCGACGGCGGCGAGGCGGGGTCGCGCATCGCGTTCGGCAACACGATGGCGTACCGCGGCCTCATACCGCGCGCCGCCCTGGAGGCTGCGGGGTTCAAGACCGACGTGAAGGACGTCCCGGCGTGCTTCATGGGCCCGAGCAAGGTGCGTTAGCAGCGCACGACGCAGCCCCTATCGAACGGTAATTGAGTCGGCTCTCTAGCACATCATCGTCGTTCCCATCAAGAACGGGGAGCTTGTGAGTGTCGCCGCCAGGATGTGGAGCATCTGGAGAGGCGCGTAGGCCAGGCTGACCGAGGGGCTTCTCGTCCAGATCAACGTGGCGGCGTTCGCAGCCAGATACGACGTTCCCATTGGGTCCCAGGGCCTGGCGACGGGCACGCCTTGGGTCGAGGAGGTCGCCCGGGAGGAGCTCCAGAAGGAATACGATGGCTGGGGTCCCGACGTCTCTACCTTGCTCCGGTGTATGCCGGAGAAGGTGAGCAGGTGGGCCGTTCACGTCGTCCACCCGCCACTGGAGAGCTACGCCAAAGGCCGCGTCGCGCTTCTCGGAGACGCAGTACGTATGCTTCTTATCTTTCTGACTTCTCATATGATGTTAGTACAAGATAGCGTTGACGTAGTCTTGTTCACATAGGCCCATGGGATGCTGCCTCACCTGGGAGCCGGAGCCGGGCAGGGTATCGAAGACGCGTTTGTTCTGGCGCGACTTCTGAGCCACTCCAGTACTACCGCCGATGATGTGGAGGTATGCACTCCGGTTCGTGTAGGAGGGAAAATCTTGCTAAACTCCCCATAGGCTTTACTTCAGGCCTACTCCGACGTCCGGCGGCCTCGCGCTCAGAGCGTATGGGATGCAAGCCTCCACACTGGCAGCAACTATGACTTTCACGGTCAGCGCGAATATCCCTTAGCAGCGTTGCGCAAGGGCCTGCAGGACCAATGGAGATCAATCTGGCATTACGACTTGGAAAAGGACATAGATTACGCACTGCAACTGCTTCAATAGGCTCATACCCTGTCGCTATCACCGAATTCTTATGCCCACACGCTCTCACGAATATTTGGTATTCCACGATACAATCGGCATGGTATTCATCAGTAACAAGGCGTACGGTAGACTGGGATACTATAATACATGTGCTGGAAACGCACGAGACATAGCCATACATCATAAGCGCGGAAGAGCAATCGCTTAGGCACCGAAACCGTAGAGGGTACGGCCAGAGCGCTTGAGGGCGTAGACCACATCCAGCGCAGTCACAGTTTTCCTTTGTGTGCATGAGTACGAAGCCCATGATGTCAAACAGCTTAACTCACCTCTTTGCGTGCTCAGTGTAGGTGACAGAGTCACGGATGACGTTCTCAAGGAAGATCTTGAGGACACCACGAGTCTCCTCGTAGATGAGACCAGAGATACGCTTGACACCACCACGACGGGCAAGACGACGGATGGCCTAGGCAGATACATTGCCAGTTAGTTTCATACACATTACACCGCATATACGCGCGCAACTCACTGGCTTGGTGATACCCTGGATGTTGTCACGGAGAATCTTACGGTGACGCTTGGCACCGCCCTTTCCGAGACCCTGTAAATCATAGCAGCGCGTCAGAAACACACTAACATTGCATGCAAGACTAGAATCTCACCTTGCCACCCTTTCCGCGTCCAGACATGTTTGATAGGTGTGTGAGTGAGGTGGGAGGTGTAGAAAATGTGGTTCGTGAGCGTCGCAGGGACGGTGGCTCTGAGCAGGAAGATGGTGGTTGGAAGACAAGTCGCGTCGAACGCGTTCCGCGACTGTAAACCATGCACGTTTGCGCTTGTTTGGTCCTTTCACGTGATCTGGGGAAAGCGCGTTTGGAAATAGGCGCCTGTCGTGCCTGTGCGACTGTGCTGTTCGGAGGCTATCGTGTGCACTTCGCGATGTTGTTGCGCTCTCTTGCTCGTCCCGCTCTCATCTCCCGCCAGCTGCCCCGCCATTCGTCCATCTTGACTAGGGCCATGTCTGTCACTCACGTTGACAATACGACTCAGCTTGACGGCATTCTGTCGAAGTCGAAGGACAAGCTCTCGGTGAGTGCGGTCAAGCGCTTTTGGCTGCTTGGTGAGCTCAGAGCCTCTTAGATCATCGACTTCCATGCGACATGGTGAACAGGCCGGAATGGCTTTGTCCTCCTGAATGCAGTAATTGACCTACCTTTAGGTGTGGCCCGTGCCATATGATTGCCCCGACATACGAGGCATTGGCGAAGCAATACCCGAACGCCAACTTCTTGAAATGCGACGTTGACCAGGCCAAGGACGTGGCTGGCCGGTACCGCATCACCGCTATGTGAGCTCAGAACATCAAGAACAGGGGAGCCGGATGCTGAGCACAGGCCATACAGGCCGACATTTGTCTTTTTGAAGGGGTCCTCCGAAGTCGAGAGGATACGCGGAGCGAACAAGCCGTGAGTATCAGCTGCCGTCATACCGACCCTTGAAGAAGCGGTTACCGAGCTCATTTCGCGTCCTATTACTAGCGTTCTCGAGGCGGCTGTACGCCGACTTGCCTCTGGCCCTTCCGGCGGCGCCTTCGCCGGTCAAGGCCACACTCTTGGCGGGGGCTCGTCTTCAACGGGTTCCGAAGGCGGTGGAGGAGGCGTCGTTGCTTTCCAGAGGCTAGACCCACAGGTGAAGGTCTTTTTGTACCTCCTCGGAGGTTACATGCTGTTCTGGTGGCTCAAATAAGTGCGTCATTTCCACCTGACCGCGGTTCATTGACCTGTATTATGCTGTAATGAAATGGCCACATGACCGTGTTCGCGAGTGCTTTGCATGGCTAGTTGGCATTCACTTCAACGATCTTCCACCACCCTGTCTGAGTCGAGGGTGCCGCCGATACCCAGTGCAATACAGCTTGTAGGACTAGCAATGCAAGTACGTCGCTGCTCTACTATATACTACCTCATGGTATTGAGACTAAAGTCGCACTGGGGACGCGGTGTCAGATGGGCGTACCGAAGAAGTATTGCATATCATTGCAATAACCTGTGCCCCCATATCGCAGACAGACGAATGCCCTCAAAGATGCTCCAGATGTCGCGCCCGCCGTTGTCGGGTGTCGGTGGAGCATCAGCGTCGTTTCACAGATAGTCGGGCGTCGATCCGGCGATAGACATCAGCCATTCAAATACTATCTCTAACGTCCGGTGCGCTCGTGTATCGCGGCCTCGTCATACCTGCTTCGAGGTTTGTCTTGGCGCGGACGTTGCGGAGGTAGAACAAGTCAAAGTTTGGATTGCGGGATGACCGAACCGTGCGACGGCGTTCCGAATGTCTTCGATCACAATTGTTGGACGCCAAGGTTCGATGGCGATGCTTCAGAACGTCAAACTGCACGCTTCCGCCACAGCAATTGATAAGGCAAGGGTGTTTATCATATTGATATTCTGTATGTTGCATGTTTGAAATCGATATTGATGGTCTGTCATGCTGGCTGACAGGGATTGCTATGCTTTCGACGCGCTGTCGAATAGGCGCCGATCGTCGTGGCGTTCGAAATGCCAAGGTCGTGCTATCCGTACTAGCGGACCATCGATATCGCCCGAACAAACTCAAGGGTCCCTCACAACAAGTCGCGAACGTAGAGAAGTTTCTCTGTTTTAATACTTCTCGGATTCCCGACCATGAGCTACGGCTCCACCCCGGTGCTTGTCGGGCGATATGGTAATCCCTGAGGATGAGAAATTGTTACCCATATAGCGCGCTTTTGACCGCTTAATTCTCACAGGGAAGCATGCTAACCGAGATCTTCTTTCGCAGCTAGCGTTAGGACAGCGGGTGTCGGGTAGCACCTGCGGACGCTGCTATAGCCGAACGCAGCACAAGAAATCACTGGCACAGCCGGGCAGCATGACATTGACAGCCCGAGCCGCAGCGGAGGCCTGTCCTGGTCAACTGGCAAAGCTCTGGACAGTGCTTCAGCATCGTCATGATATGCGGCACAGACGACATGCGGAATGCCTGACGGTCACACCGAGGACTGTTGAACTCGATGTGCCTATCTCAAAGCCCCGCCGCAGCGCTGCAGCGCAGGGGTGTACACCGCATTCGTTGCGGATGTGCAGTAACCGGCTATCCGTGTCGCGCGAGGATGCGGAGAATACGTACTGGCCATAGCTCGAGGCGATCCTTCCGGGACCTAGCCCAAGGAGGAAATCTCAACATGCATCAATTCGAATCATCGCCCCGCCCTCCTAGCTGGGTGCGCGGGCCTCGAGACCGTCCCCGACGGGGTGACCCGGGACCTAAGGAAGCATGCGCATGCGCCGCTCAACCCAGAACACCGGGTGGCATGCAGTTCGTCGGATGTGCATGGTGGGCCTGGATAGTAACTGGCTCAGAAGACAACAGGTCGGATGGGCGAACACACGGGTCGCGCCAACATCATGCGCCTCCGATTGATTGGTCACTAGGGGAATGTCCATCCTTTGCCCCCTCGCATGTCGGGGATGAGTCTCGCCCACCTTATCGCCGGGCCCGGGGCTGTTCATACGGAGCCCGTCCGTCGGTATGTGCATTTCCTACACGTCGGTTCGGTAACGTCAGTCACGTCCCAGCGCTTACCTTCTCAGATCGTGCTCCCAGAAGCATCGCTCTGCAACACACGCTCAGCGCCGCACAGTACTTCCTCGCTTGTCATCCCTCCAACATATTATATTCTTCCGTTCAATATGTTTTCTTCGTTTGCAATAAAGGCCCCCCTTCCGCAGCCCTTGCGTGCTCGAGCATCCCAACACCCTCGCAGGTCCCCTCCGTGTCCCAATCCGGCAGCACCATGTCAGTCCCCTTGGCATTCCTCGCTGGCCTCCCGGACCCTCTGCCTGGTGTCTCTCTCGGTGACCAGCTCGCTCAGTCCGTCACCGACTCTGGCCGGGTCTCGACGTTGCTCGACTGTCTCTGTACTTCCGACACCCCCGCTCTCTGGTCCGTCTCCGCCAAACGCCCTCCCGTCACCCATGACGCTCTCCATCGCTTCATTTCCAAGTTCGTGCTGCCGACCTCAGGCCTTCAGGACCGTCTGGGCCCCAACGATCGCGTCATGGTCGTCCTTCCAACCAGTCCGGAGAATGCTGTCGCCCTCTTAGCCGTCTCTAGCTATCATACATGCGCACCCGTGAACTCGGGGTGCACCGCGGGAGAGCTACGCGACGATGCGCGTCGTCTCCGTGCGAAAGCCATCCTCACCACCACAGATGCCGTCGACAGGCTCGAGTTGACGTCCCTCCGGGAGGAGCTGCGATGCGAAGTCATCTTCCTCCATTCTCACTCGGAGGGTCCCACCGGTCTTTTCGACATGTCAGTCATGGAAGATGGCGTCGACGAGGACAATTGGTCTGTGGTCCAGAAGAGCAATAGGCAGCCGTCAAGACCTCATGGACTGTACGACCAGTCCCTTGTGCTACATACTTCAGGAACCAGCGGGAAGAAGAAGGTTGAGTTCAGCTTGCTACTGTCAAATATACATAGCTCACATGGGACGCTTGGTCAGGTTGTCCCGTACACATTGCGTTCTCTCATTGTCGGCACATGTGCAGTCATGCGTTCTTGGGATCTGCGACCAGACGACGTCAACAGTAAGTACCGCTGCATAACATGCGTAGTTGGCTGCGACCCAGCTCACCTCGTCTCCTAGTGAACATGATGCCGCTTTTCCATGTTGGTGGCATCGTTCGGAACCTCTGGGCCCCCATCTTCTCCGGTGGAAGCGCTATCATGTGTCCCGGGTTCGATAGCACTGCGTTCTGGCCAATCGTCATGGCCTGCGGAGCTACTTGGTAAGCTTTCATCTGGACCTATACGTGTTCTCTGACACTCATAAACCTTCCAGGTACTACGCGGCACCCACGATGCACCACGCTATTTTGGCTTCGAAGCCCGACTCCATTGTGCCCTCCAGGGACACCCGCATTCGCATGATAGCCAACGCAGCGGGAGGTCTATTGCCCTCACTTGCCATCCAACTGCGAGAGACGTTCGGTGCCGTTGTGCTCCCGTCTTACGGAATGACGGAGTGTATGCCTATCGCCTCCCCGCCTACCACTTACGCCCTGGAGCGGCCGGGCTGCTCGGGCATTGCTTGCGGTCCCTATCTGTCCATTCGCGACCCCCTCAACCTGGAGCGCGAACTGCCCTGCGGAAGTACAGGCGCCGTTTCAGTCCGCGGCCTCCCGACGTTTGACGGCTACGAAACAGGCCCCGACGTACCTCTCGACACCTCCGCCTTCTCTTCGGAGGGATGGTTTGACTCTGGGGATGTCGGTTATATGGACGCGGATGGCTATCTGTACATCACGGGGCGGTCCAAGGAGATCATCAACAAGGGCGGTGAAGTCATTTCGCCGTTCGAGATCGAAGAAGCGATTGTTTCAATTGCCAAAGATCGCGTGAAGTCCACTATCGCGTTCTCTGTTCCCCACGACGTCCTTCAGGAGACCATTGGTGTCGTGATAGTCCCTGTTCCAGGGCGTCCGCGTATTGGCCTTTCGGAGCTCCTCGATCTGCTCAAGTCGCAACTGCACCCGTCGAAATGGCCCTTCGTGGTCGTTTACATGGACGACCTTCCGAAGAACAGTGCTGGAAAGCCTCTCAGGATCAAGCTCGCTCAACGGCTTGGTATTGAGTGCCTGACCGACGACACTCCCGCGATCCTCCGTCATTATGAAGCCGCCGTCCCAGACAAGAATGCTCCTCTCACGCAACCTATCCCATGCGCCGCCGTGCCTCTGGACGTGGATGCGGTCGAACGCGCCATCTGCAGCATCAATGGCATCGACGAAGTCGTCGTCCGTCGCGGAACTGACGGTACTCCTGAGGCACTGGTCGTAGCCCCGTCCTCGGGCCTCGATTCGAACACCATCGTGGGTATGTTGATCGACCTCATCCCTGGATACGCCATTCCAAGGCCGCTGCATGTCTTCCGCGAGCCGCTGGCGCATAAATCTGACCGCTCTGTGGACTGGAATGCGATGGAAACTGAGATTGCCAAACGGAACGCTAGCACTATGTCTTCCCAGGCTTTGGTGGTTCGCGACATTGTCTCAGAGCTCCTCGACAAAGATCCTGCCTCGATCACCGGCGACAGCGACTTCTTCCTGCTTGGTGGCAACTCCCTGCTTCTTGGGCGGCTTGCACATCTCATCCGCAAGGAGACCGGGGTGACCGTCCGCGTACCGTCCATCTTCACACACAGCACAATCAATGGCATCGCGTCGCTGATAGAAGCGGACGAGTCTTCGATCCCGGACAGCCCCGACAAGACTGCTGTCAATACCGCTGCCAACAACTCCACCGCATCCTCCGAGCAGTCCTCGATCAACGGCGATCTCCCTACACTCGAGTACGGCTTGCCCGCGGAAAGTCGGGGTCGCAGTTCGACCCACCCCCTGTCGCTCCTTGTCCAAGCCATTCCTTTGGTCTTCTTCTATCCTTTGAAAGCCGCATTCACTTGGACTGGAATCGTTTATATTCTCTCGCTCTTCACTCAGTTCGTCTCCTCTGGCTACTGGGTGCGCTTGGGGTGCTTGCTGCTCGCCATCGTCAGCTCCAGGCTCGTGACCCGGATCGTTTTCCCTCTCTTCGGCGTCGCGTTCAAATGGGCAGTCATCGGCCGCTACAAGCCTGGCACCTATCGGTTCTGGAGCAACTATCATTTGCGCTGGTGGATCACAAATCAGTTCCTGAGGTGCTCGGGACGCGGGGTCTTTGCGCTTCACCCTTTCCTCGAGGCTCTGTACTTCCGCATGATGGGCGCCAGGATCGGCAAGGACGTGCGTATCGACTCCAAGGCCAAGCTCGCAGAGTATGATCTCCTCACGCTTCACGATGGATGCCATATCGACAACGCCCTAGTCCGTGGCTTCTGCGTCGAGCGAGATGGCTGCTTCCGTCTAGATCCTATCGTCGTCGGTCGCGGTGCGACGATCAACACCTACACTCAGGTCTCGCCTGGAGCTATCATTCCGGACGGTGCAGTCTACGGGCCCCACGCCTCCTCACACGACGAGCCTTCCCCGGACCATCTCGCGCAGGCAGCCCGCGCCGTTGCTCCTCAGCCTCACTGGGCGCTCAAGGTCTTCGTCGGCGCCCCCATCATCTTCATAGTCAAGGCTGCCGCCCATGTGCCTTGGTTCGCTGCGCTTTACATCCTCCTGGCTCAACCCGCTCCTCCTAGTAACATCGGCTCCGAGCTCGAACGCGTTATCGTATGGTTCGCCTCCCCGAATCGTGTGGCTTGGCACAGTCTCGCCCGCATTGTCCGCGTTCTTTTCCCACCTCTTTGCCAAGTCATTCTTGCCATCATACTCAAACGTCTCATGGGCCTGAATCGCGCAGGCCCCGCCACAGAAACGTCTCAATGGGCCCTGCTCCGTCGGTACATCAATGGCGTCTTGCTCAGTCAGGAGGCCCTGAAGCGCGCGTTTGACATCGTTGGCACACATTACGAGATGACTTCGATTATCTGGCGGTGTATGGGTGCCAAAATCGGGAAGCGCGTTTACTGGCCAGGGTCCGGCGTGTACTGTCCAGATCCCGAGCTACTCGAGATTGGCGACGACGTCGTCTTTGGCTCGCGCTCGGAGATCTTCACGACTGACGGGCTCGGCTCCGGGAAGGTTGTCATCGGGCAGGGCGCTATGATCGCGGATCGTGTCGTCCTTCTGCCAGGAACCACAGTCGGGAAGCGCACTGTCATGGGCTCCGGCGCGCTCGGACGGCGCGACGGAGTATACGAGGATGGGTCGGTGTGGATGGGTTCGGAGGGCGGCGAGGCAGTCTGCTTCAAGAAAGGTAGCAAGGAGGTAGACGACTCTTCGCCTACGATCACTCCCTTCGGTCGCGCGTACTACGAGCGCAAGGCGTCCTTCTTCGTCTTCCCTTACATCTTCCTCGTCCTCATCAACGTCTTCGTCGCTATCCTCACAGCGGGTTACTGGTCGATCGGCGCAGTCGTGGGTACGCAGATCCTCAACCAACTCCGCATCCACTTCCCCCATCTCCACCTCTTCCATGACGGCCCGCGCCAGATCTTCGTCCTCTTTGGCCTCATCAGCTGCTGGTTCGTCGCGACGTTGAACCTCCAGGCGGTCATCGCCATGCTTTGGGTTGTCGGCACGAAGTGGACCATCATCGGACGCCGCCGTGAGGGGCGCTACAACTGGGACGAGAGCTCATACTGCCAGCGATGGCAGCTCCATCTCACCCTCTCTAAGCCGCTGTACAAGGGTTACGGCAACGGCGGCATCCTAGGATGCCTGAGCGGGTCAGCGTACTATGTCTGGTTCCTCCGCGCGATGGGCGCGAAGATTGGCAAGGACTGCGCCATCTTTGCAGGCGGTCGCATCGGACTTATGACCGAGCCTGACCTTGTCGAACTCGGCGATCGCGTCGCGCTAGATGACTGCTCCGTCGTCGCGCACATCAACTCTCGAGGACAGTTCTCACTGAATCGCCTGAAGATCGGCTCGCTGTGAGTACCTTCTCTCCATCAGGATCCGCCAGTTGCTGAGGTTGCATATAGGTCTGCGATGCGTTCAGGCTCGCGCCTGCTCTCTGGAGCGTGCATGGAAGATAGCTCCATGCTGCTTGAGCACACACTCTTGACTTCTGGCGAGATCGCGGAGTCCGGCGGCGTCTACTCTGGGTGGCCAGCGCGACGACTCGACCAGGAGACATACTTGCGCAAGAAGTCGTCCTACCAGATCATGTCGGCGATTTACTTTGGCTCGTACTACAACAACCTTCAAAAGATGCACGGGAAGCTGGAAGAGGAGAAGCGCGTACTCGACAAAAAGCTCGAGCACCACCAGCGCGAGTTGCGAGAGGCGAAGAGGAGGTTGGAGGCGATGTTGCAGACCACGGAGGTGCTTCGCGGATCCACATATGGCGCACTTCATCGGTGAGATTGGACAGTTGATGCTTTATGTTGAATACCTTTGTCTTGGATGGACTTTATTAGATTTCTTGCTTATCTTCGTTCATGTATTGATAGCAACGCTGTGCATAGCTATTTGTCCGCAACTGTGGCTCTCCAGTCGTTCCGTGGATTCCTCGTCGCTCGCTCAATCATTTGGTTAATTGATACTTAATCACGCTTTATAGCGTATCCGATAGATAGTCCCTACCGCACTCTTTATATACCTTTGGGACTGCATATAGCGCTGTGAGGACCACCTACCGATGGCTTGTTTGCGATCCTTCAGCTTGCAGGAACCGGCGAAACGATGCCATGATGTCGACGCGTGGCGAGGCGCGTCGCGTCGCGCAGAATGCCTACGGTCACGTGCGAGGTCTTCCACGGGCGCGTCTCTGTAGTGCAGGTTGCAGCCTGAGCAGACCGCCTTTGTTCCCTCCGCCGCTCATGTCCTCTGCACCTCTGCGCTCTGGCCTATAGTTTACCCTTGCTCACAGAACCTGTACTGAAAATATCACGTCCTTCACGTCCTAGTCTCTCCAGTCCACTCAACCGGCCAGCAAGGCGCTGCGGCCATGTCTACTTCCAAACCTGCTGCCAACGGTGCAGCCTCAGAATCTTCCCAACCGCCGCCGCGAATACCGGAGACCTTCATTGAAGTTCCTGATCAGAGGCTATATGTTGTCGCTTTGGGTGTAGCATGTCAGGTACGCGTTCATCACACCCGCACGATTGTGGCGCGCATTCCGGTCGCACTCCGCGTTCTACTGGATAGCTGGGCTTAACCACGGTTCTTGCATGTACTGACCACATCGTTAGGCTGCAAAAGTACTGGACGTTCTCCGATACTGGTGGCCCAGTGATGTTCCATTACACTTCACAAGAAAGTGGATGTTCGTCGACTTCCTGTACTGCACCGTTCTGTCTTGGCTACGCATACCGAAGTTGCGCTATAGCAAGGCTGTGGTTGCTCTTCAGATCATCTTCCTGTGGCTATTTGATGCTCTCGTCTTTGGTGGCATATCTGTCAACATTGGGACTGGTGGTCCATGGTTGCAATCCTCAGGTATGTGTACCCGTTACTGCAGGCTATGTGCATACTCATAATGCGTTCGCGCCTGAAGGATTAGGCGCGGCCAAAACGTCTGCTATATGGGATTACTTACCAGACTTTGGTCTGCCTGTCCTGTATGGTGGCAAGGACACCCATCTACTCGGTCAACATACAGTACGGATGTCACCGATCAGCACAGCGCAACTCAACCCCTACGGAGAGACTTACTGCTTGCCTACGTCGAACTCCCACGTCCTCATCCCACTACTGCTAAACAACACGTCGCCAACCAGCGTGAAATACACCCTGACCCCTCTGCCTTCCTCAGGGACGTCCAAGAGCGTCGGGAAGGTGGAATTCCTAGAACTCTCTGCTAAGGACCTCCGCGCCATCGAACAAAGCCGCGTCGAACACCTGCAACTCGTACGTGCGGCTGCCGCAAAGAAGGACCATGACGAATACGATGAATACGACGACGACGATGAAGATGAAGACCAGGTTTTGTCCACAGTCCACGGCACTCTGCAGAAGACGCAAGATATGGCCTATATCCGCGTCAGCAAGCCCGGTACTCTTCGACTAGAACGCGTACTGGACCAGTCCAATGTCGATGCTCGACTTCTCTATCCGCAAGAGATCACTGTCGTGCCTTGTCCTCGCGCAGAGTTCACGGCGGATAGCATGGCACAAGTGAAGGACGTGCGGTGCGCTACACCGCGCCTGGTCAGCGGCGCAGGCGAGGAGGTCCAACTGGAGATTGACATCTTCGGCGTCCCTCCTCTCAGCTTGCGGTGGACCCGTGAGGTTGGATCCACACGGGAGTCTTTCATGGTTGAAGGTATCGAGGGTGCGGAGCACGAACACCAAAACCATTCCGAGGATGACCGCCGGGTTTCCAACATCGTGGGCCAACGTGGTGCAACGAGAGTGAAGGTCCCGCTCACCGTCGTGCTCGACGCCCTTGGGACGCATACATACACGCTCGAGTCTGTCACAGACGCTCTTGGTAATGTAGCGCATGCTGGACAACACGCCGACACGACGGCGGTCGTCTCGCGCAAAGCTTCACCTCCTGGGGAACATGCCCTCGCTACCACGCGCTCGGTCACCGTCTTGCGTCGGCCGGGTGTCTCGTTCAAGCACTGCGGCCCCGGGCAACCCGCGTCGTTGCTCATCGGCTCCGAGGCTCCTTTGACGATCTCGACGGTCGATGCGGACATCCAAGATGCCCCTTGGGACGTCTCCGTACGGTATGATCCACCGACGGAAGATAACGGCAAGCCTAGCAAGCGGTACAAGGGCTGGACTCAGAGCTTCAAGACTCAGAGCGAACGCAAGGAGCTGACCCTCCGCGCGAGCGCTCCCGGAGAATACACCATTGTCGGAGTCCATGGCCAGTATTGTGAAGGCGATGTCCTGAGCCCTGAGAGCTGCAAAGTTGTCGAGCGGCCCTTGCCTACAGCGGAGATTGAGTGGAAGAAGATTCATGAGTGGTAAGTACGCACTCCTCCGCTCGTGTATAGCATTGCGCTGATACAGTGCGGAAGTTCTGGTGATACCGGGGTCTCTGCTTCGCTCGTACTCCACGGTACACCGCCCTTCCAAGTTTACTACCGCTCTCAGCGCGATAATGAACCATCGCGGGAGATTGCCAAGACCTTCGCTAGCTCCCGTGGGGAGCTCATTGTGCAACCCGAACGCAGTGGTCATTACACCTTCAAGTTCACACAACTGAGCGATGCAAATTACAAGAAAATTGAGCTCAAGGGACCCTCCATCGAACTTGACGTCCACCCGCCACCTGCGGCTGACTTCGTCGGGCATGCCCATGGAAGCAGAGGCAAGAAGAGCATCAGCAGCTGCTCGGGCAACAAGGTCGACGTGGATGTCGAGCTTCGGGTAAGTTGCTCGTCGTGATATCAGACATTGGATGTCGACTCATGACAACCCAAACAGGGCACTCCCCCGTGGAACGTCGAGGTTCAAGTTGTTGGACCAAAGGGTTCCGAAGTCATTCCGTTCACCGGTATCCAGACTGCGAGGAAGACTCTGTCGTTGCCCATCCCCAAGTCTATCGACAAGGAGGGCGGCACCTTTGAGATTGACCTCGGTACGATATATTGTTTTGGCTGGCTGGATATTTGGTGCTCATTTATTTTACAGTCAGCGTGGAGGATGCGTACGGATGCAAACGCTCAGTGTCCGTCCCTGGAGTTGCAGTCAATGTCCGCCGTATATTGGTATGTCACGTCATGCACCACTTCAACGCAGGACTCATCACGTTGTGCCACCTAGCCCACTGTCAAATTCTACGGCAAACCTGAACAACGCCACGTTACAGTTCTTGACCATGAACAAGCTGTTCTCCCTCTCCGTTTGACAGGCGAAGGGGTATGTCCCATCACCGTAGGCTCGGGATAAACGACCAACTGACTCTGCACAACAAATAGCCTTGGCGTGTGAAGTATCGTCGTCAAGAGGCGCCAGAGCGTAGTTTGACCGCAACCCTCCGCTCACCCAACGACGAGCTTCGAGTCAACGCTAAGGGCACCTACGAGCTACTGGAGGTGAGAATGACCCTTCATGGACCTGTCCAATCTTTAACGCATGTCCCTCAATAGGTGACTGACTCTCAATGTCCCGGGACTGTCGTCGAAGGGGACACCACCTATCGTGTGGACCACGTCCCGAGGCCTTCCGCGAAGCTTTCATCTGACGTCCAGGCTGTGTACGAACGGTTTAATGGCTCACATATCCTTCCGCCAATCTGTGAAGGCTTGAACGACCACGTCGACCTTGACTTGACAGGTGAGTGTACCGCCGCCACGACGACTCGGGCATTTCGCTGATCTGTGCAAAAGGCCGACCTCCGTTCCAAATCATGTACAACATCGCGAAGGACGACGGTCTGGGTGCCACGAAGCTTCTCGATCAGCCGACATTCAGTAGTATTCAACCTCGCACTCGGTTCCAATTGCGTACCTCCGAGCCCGGTCGGGTCTATTACGAGGTCAAGCAGATCGGAGACGCAGCCTATCCCCTCGCGAAGAACAAGGACGCGATCATCCCTCGCTCTGAGCGTCTTCTCTTCGAGCAGCAGGTCCTGATGCGTCCGTCCGCGCGGTTCAGGAACCACAACCGCCTCTCGTACTGCCTCAACGACGCGCTCACCGCGCAGGATTACTACGGCGGGGACGGACTCGTCGTCCTCGAGGGCACGCCGCCGTTCCAGCTGCAGGTCTCCGTGCGCAACCTCGCCGCGAGCGAGGTGTACACCGAGACGATCGTGCTGTACGACTCGACGTGGCGCGTGCACCTGCCCAACTACAGCTTCCACTCGATTGGCCCGCATCAGGTGACGATCGAGAGCGTGCAGGATGCGAGCCACTGCGAGCAGGTCGCGCCTGACCCGCTGTACAGGAGCATCTGGGTCGACGTCGCCGAGACGGCGGCGATCATTCCCTTCAGCAGGCGCGAGGACTACTGTGTGGGCGACGTCATCCCCTTCCAGCTTGAGGGCACGCCGCCATGGACGATTGGGTGAGTCTCCCAATGAACGAGCTTTCTACTCGACGACCGTACACTGACGATGACCACGATAGCTACCGCATCAACGGCAAGGCGTACACGCAGGAGGCAAAGATCTCGCCGTGGTCCGTGCAGGCGTCGCACGCGGGCGAGTTCGCGATCACGTCCGTCGCGCACCAGCAGAAGATGTGCAAGACGGCGGTGACCGACCTGCGGTACACCGTGCACGCGCTCCCGGCCGCGCAGGTCGGGCACGGGCGGCGCATCGTGCAGGACATCCACGAGGGCGACCAGGCCGAGATCGTGTTCACGCTCATCGGCGAGCCGCCGTTCACGTTCACGTACCAGCGCGCGGAGCTCAGCCCGCGCAAGGGCGTGCAGGGCAAGGTGCTCGAGACGCACACCGTGTCGGGCGTGACGACGAAGGAGTACTCGATCTTCTCGGCGCTCGAAGGTGCGTCGCTCTTCCTCGTTTGGGCGGCGGTGTGTGTAGTGCAGGATCGCTGACGGGGCTTGTGTGCTGCTTGCAGGAACGTGGACCATTACGTCCATCTCGGACAGGTACTGCAGGTATCCGCCCGCGCAACAAGACGCTATCGAGAAGTCTCGGTGATGACTAGTTGACTCCTGACGATCTCTCCCCCAAAACGCCCCGTTACGTTCTCGCTAGCAATGTTGTCGCACATCCCTTTTCTCTTCCGCCTCCCCTATCCCTAATCTGAACATCTCCGCACGATACTCTGTAGCACGTACGTAATGAAATCATACAATATCGAGCAGTCGGCTCTATCTAGGCCTTGCTCACGCGTGCCGACGTCGTCAGATGCGGGAGCGAACAGTCTCCTCGTGCTAAGTAGAAGAGGGATTGTTTCTTTGTTACTGCTTCTGACAACTACACAACACGATGTGGCTACGAAAATATCTATACCTGAGCGGACGCAATGTAGAACCACTTCGAGACTAGAGTGTGATAAAAAAACCATGTCAGTGTTGTCCTATGAATGTTCCGCGCGAGCGACGTACTCGAAGGGTCAACGGGCGCGGGGGGCTTGCGGGAGTCGGCGGGGAGGCCGGTGTAGGCGGGGTCATCCTTGCGAGTGTAGCCAGGCGAGTTGGGGATGGAGATGTTGCGACTGTGGAGAGGGCATTCAATGAGACATGGATAACGGCGAACGCGCGATCGACGTACATGGAGATGTCGTAGGACGGGGTCTTCGCGGGGCTCTCACCCGAGATGAGGCGGCGCCAGGCCTCGTGGCACTCGTGGATGATCTCCGTCGCGTACTTCTTGTTCTTCGCCTCGCCGGAGAACGCGAAGTTGTTCTCGGGCTTGCCGTCGGGGATCTTGTAGATGCTGTGGTTACGACTCGGTCAATATAGGGGTCCTCTGCAGCGAGAACATGACAGGACACATACCGGAACCACTCGTTAGTCGCACGGATGAGGCCAGGGAGCTGACGCTCGACGTCCTCGATGTCGTTCATGCGCGAGGCAAGGGGGTCACGGACGTCGATGACGATGACCTTCCAGTCGGTCTCGCCCTCGTCGAGGAGGGCCATGATGCCGAGGACCTTGACCTGCTTGACCTGGCCGACGTAGCCGACCTGCTCGCCGATCTCGCACACATCGAGCGGGTCGTTGTCGCCCTTAGCCTTGGTCTCAGGGTGGGTCTGCTGGGGGTCCTCCCACGTCTGCGATAGATGGCCGGAGTCAGTATCGCGGTACAAATCGGGAGGGCGACGATCGTGGGTGGATATGCGTCATAGCCGATGTCCAGAGGGCATCACGAGTCCGCGCACGTTGGATGCTCGTACGACCACCTGGATGCGACGCGACTGGGTGCAGGAATGGCGAAAGCGAAAGACGCACCTGGGGGAACGCGCCGTAGTTCCAGATGTAGCCGTGGTGGGGGAAGCAGTTGCGGACGTAGCGGAGGCGGCCCTTCTTGACGTCCTGCTTGATGGGGTTGAAGGCCTCCTCCTTGGAGATCTCCATCTTGGCGTTGGTCCAGCGGGGGACCTCGACGATCATGTTGAGGATCCCGTTGTTTTGATCGGCGAAGAGGGGAATGTCGTGGAAGGGCGAGACGACCTGACCATTTTGCTCGATGAACACACGGTGCTCTGGAGGTAGATGGCGCGTCAGCAAAGTTGTTGCTCACGCAGAGGGCGGGAGATGTGCGATGAGGCGGGCAATCAAGCGCATCTCTCCCGCTCCGTTCTCCGAGGGCGTGAAGGAGACTCACCGAGCGTGTTGGGGGCGCCGATGAGGCGGGTAGAGTACTCTGCGGACGTGATGAGCTCGGTGCTTGGGACGGCGAAGGGGGTAGGGACTCACGGGCCATGGTGGAAGGAGAGAAGTGACGGAGGTGGTGGGACAGACGGCGAAGGGCGATGGCAGACATTATATGGCTCTACTTATAACCAACGTACCTTCAATACAACCAATTGTCCTTTTCGATGGAGCTCCCCTCAGTCTATGCCAGATCATTATCGCTATCGCATCGGCTAGATTATCTCCCTTCCAATCCAATCCTCCCCATTTCTTCCCCCATCAATCCAAAACACCTCCTTCCACCACTCTCCGTACGAACATATGTACATCTTCCTCTCATGTCGCTGCATCATATTGCTCGCATCCACTCAAAAATCAGCCTTTCGTCACTATGATCTACAGCGTGGAAATTCTAGCACGGGACCCAAGTGCAACTTAGCAAGCAAGAGACAGAGACGTGCAACAAACGTCGTCGAGGCGATGCCATATAACGAATTACATTGCAATGAATAGAGTATTATTCGCTATCCTGTAAACCTTACAAGTCGAACGGTCGCAGTATCGTCTCCGTCGTCTTCCACAACTCCGCCGCTAGCTCCGTACTCTCCGCATGCGGGGTCGGTGGAGTGCCAAGCTTCCCCGGAGGCTCAAGCCAAGCCCCCTCATATTTGGCCCTCTCTGCAAACACAATCGGAGACGCGACGGCGAATACCGAGGTGTACCCGCCTTCGGAAGGGGTCAGGAAGAGCCGCCGAAGGATGATCTTGAGGAGCGGACCGAAGATAGGTGTTTGCATGCTCGGGTCTCTCTCGACACCCTCTGCGACGTAGATAAGATGCATTGTTCAGATAGATATGGAGAATCTGGTCACGAGTGCAGAAAGTACCTGTCATGACAGAGCCGGGGTCCACAGACATCACGGTAATCGGAAGATCCTCTGTCTTTAGTTTCCGTTGCAACTCCTTCACACACAGTACGTTGGCCAACTTGCTCAGGGCTTTAATCATGTGAGCTCACTAGGGAGTATAGCGGTGCGTGCAGTAAATAATACTCACAGTATCTGTACATGTCAGAGCGGCTCATATTGCCGAACTCCTTGTTGAAATCGTTGATGTCCCGGAAGTAAAGCTCCTGCCCCTTCAGGATACGTATGAGGGCTGAAGAAACCTATGGACGAGGAACCAATAGTGAGCATTTGCAATAATCGTGAACTGTATTTTCTTGAGCTTACTACAACTATCCGAACGTCGCTCTCTGGCTCTTTCGCCGTCCGAGACAGAAGTGGTAGCAGAGCTTTGGTGAAGACGAAGGGACTGACGTGACTGGAATTCCGAGCGTCAGTGTGAACGAAATGGAACAAGTCTCCCAGAATAATTCTCACTTGACAAGCATGTTCTCTTGAAGACCTAGGTAAGAGTAATCCAGTGACTGCGAGGACTACAGAGAACTAACAATATCCTACCGTAAGTCCTGTCATCTTGTACGGAACACGCATACTGTGAAGAGGCAAATGTCAGCGTACAATACGGGGGACTAGGGCGAACGTGCACATACATCCCGGCATTGTTGACTGCAATGCCAATGTCGACGTGCAAACCAACGACAATGGGCGAGCGGCGCAGCCAGTAAGTCAAGTAATAACCCCCACGCGAAGACTTCAAGTTGACGTTACCAACCCAAAACATCGAGCCTGTCCTCCCTCTTCATAAACTCATGAGCACTTTCCTTCGCCTTACGCGGGTCGCTGAGGTCAAGCATGAACCACTCGAGCGTTCCGTTCCCAGGTTGCAGACCCTCAGCGCGCATCCGCTCGATCGCCGCCTTCGCCCGTTGCTCACTGCGCGCGCCGATGTACACCTTCGCCCCCCGCCGGGCGAGGTGTAGCGCGGCCGTGAAACCGATTCCGCTGCTGCACACGAGAATCCCACAATCAACGGACGCTTCGCGCAGGAGGAGCAAAATACCTACTTTCCGCCAGTTACAATCATCACCTTACCTGTAAGGTCCGGGAGGTCCGTCGCCGGGTCGAATTCGGGCTGTGTTTTGGAAGTAAAACTACCCATGCTGAAGCCAACGAAGGGGACGAGAAAATGTATGTCGAGTGGGACATGACCGCATAGTCGAGGCGTCCTTTATAAAGATCAGCCTTTCGTGTCAGAGACACACGGCCTACGTCGTTGCGCGCGGACTGGATGTTTGCGGCCATAGACCACCGCGTTCGAGTCGGGAACTCGCACTGCACTAATGACTCACCATGCTGAGACCCTGGCTGCTAGCGAGTGTGCCTTTACCCATGCCCACCATAGTGGTGAGCCTTCAAGATGCAGTCATCCCGCATCCTCCTTCAATGCCACAGCTCACGTAGTACTTTATAGGAAAGCAGGGACAACGCCACGGAGTGTGTCGATTGAGTGCAGACGGACTTGAGCGGACTGTGCAGGCTCGACGTGCGCTAGCAAGGCCTGTATTTATAGCGAGCGGTCCAGTATGGCTGCGATCTTGCGACAAAACGCTGAGGACTGCTACAACAATACCGGCATGAGCGAAGCGGTATAGGTGCAGTCACTGAATGGCTCACACAGCGAGCCAAGGGCGGCCTAGGGCGTCCTAAACCAGAGCCGTAATAGTCGGCTTGTCGGAACGTTGCTATGTGTGGACACCGCAGTGTCGCTACTGTTCTTGCTAGTGAAGACTGGTCAACACCACGCAAGTTGCGGCCGCGAGCAGGATCAGGGACTTACGCATCAACGATGTCCCCACTAGCAACTCTTGGTGACCTATCGCAGAAGATAGGACGGAGGTGACCGGTCAGTGTGCAAGGACAAAAGCAAGGAAGATAGTATGAACCTTTCGAAATTGGATATTTGTTTATGTCGTGCGAGTACCGGGAGCCCCAACGTTAACTCGAGCCATCGTCTTGCGCTTAGAATCACTCTACACAACATCGTCTGTACAATTCCCTTTCATTACGGGATCAGCGCTAGGCGCCGCTTTTACTGCGTCCACTCGTACATGCGTCCTTCGTCATCGAGAATGTGGGTTGAGGCGTGCAACAAGAAATCAGAACAGGGTACGGATCGTAAGCGAACGAAGGCGAAGAAAGGAAGGGATGGCAAGGAGGGTGGAAACGTGCCACGGATGACTCGGCTGTAGTACCGTACGGCAGCAGCAGGGTAAAATGGCAGGCGGGGGGACATGGAAGGCATTAACTGGAGCATCCAACGTAAAGCACGACAAATCCGTGGCCAATCCTATGGCCCTTTTGTACACACGGCACCCCTCGCGCACGGACGGGCCTGTGCCCTAGAATAAGCGAGACGAGCAGCTGTTCTCTCGCTTAAGCGCGCGTGGGTGAAGGGGAGCTCGAGCGCGTGAGTGTGCCCTCGCGGTGCTTGCGCAGGAGACGGTCGAGCGCCTCCTTCTGGCCGACAGCGAGCTCGCCCGACTGGATGCCAGAGTGGTAGACACGCAGGAGGGTGTCGACGTCGTCCATCGACTGAGTACGGACATCCGCAAGCTCCTTGATCTTGGCGGTGACATCCTTGATCTGTAACGATGTAAAGTTCAGCAATGGTGTATGCGGAAAGAGACAGAGAATACTGACCTCCTCGTCGGTGAGCTTGAGGCCGAGCTGCTCGACACGGCTCTTGACCGCGTTCCAACCCGTCAGCCTGTGGCCGATGGAGACGTAGCGCGTAAGACCGAAATCCTCGGGCTTCAAGATCTCGTATGTTGAGGGGTTGTTGAGGATCGCCTTGGCGTGGATGCCCGCCTTGTGCGTGAACGCGCAGTAACCCGTGATGGGGTTCATGAAGGGGACGTTGACCTCGACGGCCTCCGCGACCAAGTTCTCGATCTCACGG
Organism: Cubamyces sp. BRFM 1775; assembly: GCA_022385745.1. Classification (NCBI taxonomy): domain Eukaryota; kingdom Fungi; phylum Basidiomycota; class Agaricomycetes; order Polyporales; family Polyporaceae; genus Cubamyces; species Cubamyces sp. BRFM 1775. The sequence goes on along the minus strand of MU278467.1, from coordinate 154,153 downwards.
AGCATGGGCAGGTTGTACTTGCTCTTGACGTACTCGGGGTTCGCGGCGTACAGGCACGCGACGAGACCACCGAGGGGGGTGATACCGACACGCTCGCCGATACCGAGCACAGACGTGTCGATGTGCGTCGCACCTGCCTCGAGGGCACAGTATGCGTTCGCGATGGCCATACCGGTGTCGTTGTGGAGGTGGACTTCGATGTCGCACGAAACGACACCGCGGAGGGTGCGAACGAGGTCGTAGACCTGCCGAGGGTTGGCACAGCCGACAGTGTCAGCAATACCGACACGGTTCACACCGATGCGGTCAACCGTCTGGTAGATGGAGAGCAAGTCCACAAGGTCGGAGCGGAAGGAGTCTTCCGACGAGAAGCGGACCTCGATACCTGAGAGATGATGAGGACTGAAATTCATTGACGCAGGACACACTTGCACACTAACCCTTGCTCTTAACGTAGTTGATGACCTCGATGGCAGTCTTGGTGATGTATGCCATGTCCTTTCCGTGGGAGAACTCACGGAGGAACGACGAGGTACCAATGACGACATCGACACCGTCGACGCCTAGAACATAACTCTTCAGTTCATGACCTTCTCAGATTTATATGACGCAGACATACCGGTCTCAACAGCTATCCGGGCATCGTCCATATGGCACCGGATGTGGGTGAGGATCTTGGCCTTAAGCCCGAGCTTGCAGATCGCCTCGCAATCTATGGCGTTCCATTGGTTAGCGCCAACCTATCTCGGGTAGATGTGCCCAGCATAGTGGGACAGATAATCAATGGAAATGGACTCACCCTTTCTTGACTGCTCAGACGCTGCGGGGCTGGTGAGCTCGATGTACTCAACACCGAACGCATCCAGGGCCTTGGCAATCGCAATCTTGGTCTTGGTGTCGAAGAAAGCGTTAGCGAACTGCTCGCCCTCTGTGGATTGTGTGCATGAGCAAGCTGGTACAACGACCCCACGCCTGCCTAGCGTAGCCGAGCGCGGCAAGACGCATACCCACCTCGGAGGGTGCTCTCAATGATCTTGAAGTTGGAGACGTTGCTCAGGAAGTCGGATGCCCGGGGCGCATAGGGGTTGATCGGACGTTGGGGGCGGGGAGCAGAGCCGTTAGCAGCACCGTTGGCATGACCGTTCACGCCGTTGGACGCAGCGGCGGTGGACGCAACGGAGTGCGCAGAGGTCGAGCCGTTAAGCGGGACCTGAACCATCTCGGACTTCTCAGCGGACTGCTCAGAGGCACCGTTCTGGCAAGGGCACATTTTATTCTAGTCTGCAAGTGTTTTGATGGATGCGGAGGTGAGTGTAGGGAAGTGCGCGCGGGGGCGAGAAGGAGTCCAAGCGTGGAGGAGGAGATGGAAGGAGGAAGAAAAGTTTGAGAGGGCGGTAAGGAAGCTAAGCGGACTTGGACGGCACGCCCGGCTTTTCTACCACTCTCCAAAATCTCGAATTGAGTCATAGGAGTAGTGTCACGTGACCCACCTCTTCAATCCGCTAGCTATATTTGTCAGTCTTTCCGAGGTTTTCGTGCATCAACAACGCTGGAAAGTACCTCAAAGTACTCACGGTAGATGACTGTGGAAGCAGAAGTCCATACCATAAGCCCAACGGTTTGACTCTACCCACGCGCTCGGATGGAAGGTACTGGGCAATTACCTTAGGAACATGCGACATCCTCAGGGTGGCGTCCTGCTCTACTTAGTAGCACGAAGCACTTACTTAGCGAAACAGGCCGGATTATGGGATAATGCATGATGCACAAGAGACAGTCATGTGAATTATGGACAGTCGAGTCACCGTGACTCTAAAGCTACAGCGTATAAGATGTACATTGCACAACTTCAATTGGGTCGGGGGCCGACTTGCCCGTCTCACGTCCTTCGTACGTATACTCGTAGTACTTCTCCATGGTGTGGGGGGTTGGTGTGTGATGCGAACCCGAGAGTGGCCGGTGCCTACCTCGGAGCAAGTACTACCGAAGCTACGGCCTGTCGATGTTTGTGTTGGCCCAGGAGGCATAATACAAGACCCCGCGTGAGGCAGGCCACCGTAGCTGGTCGCGGCACGGGACATCTAGTCCTTGGCATGTCGGCGGTCTGTGGTAGATCAATAGTCAGTTTGCGTTGTTGATGTCATGGGCGGTCTATTAGGCGGAAGTACAGAGCCCACAACGGCGCGTTAACACGCCGTGACACATCGGCCAGGACGCTGTCATGGATCGGATTACGGTAGACTCACGAGGTAGAGCGGTGGAAGAAGCCGGGACAGAGATACCGAGCGCAGCATAATCCATCGTGTGATTGTCATGAGGGCCACAGAGATTTGGGGGTAGTAGTTGGACGGCGCCCCCCATCCGAGGATGAGACTGATGCTGAGGCAAGAGGATTGCTCGTGGGGCAGGTAGTCAAAGGATCGCCATACAGATGCTCCTCCTTCACGCTAGCCCTCCTTGCTTGAGAATGTCCTCGTCCTCGCGCGCAGGATTCGCTCCGCGTCGTTTCCTCGTCGTGTTCGAGAACTGCCCGTTGAAATCGAGGCGAAGGAGCAATCGCTCGACATGTCGGCGCACTTCCTCGTCCCCTTCAAGCCGCTTTCCTCTCCGACCGCCCCTGAAGGTGTGGAAGCCCGTAGTGTTCGCCATGCTCGTGTTCTGAAGTAGCACGGACTTCGTCACGTCGGCGCCGGCAGCGAATGGTTGCAGGGTCGTCGAAAGGGACAGCTGCTCATAGAATGCATCGAGAAGTGTTTGAAGAGCCTGGGACGATGAATTAGCCCGCATACCGAACATCACGTAGGATCACAGTACCTCGTCAATCTCCCCGACGATTGTATAGCGCTCGGCGACCATATCTCCAACCTTCTGCGCCCCGGCAGCAGCGAGACTGCCTTCAAACAAGAGAGCGGGGAGTACGTCTCCACCCCACCTCTCTACCTGCGCCGCAAACCGCTCGCAGACCTCCAGGATCATGCGAATGATATTTGTGAGCGCCGGGTTCGACAACAAACTGCCGGTAAGTAGCCGCTCCAGATACGTCGTATGGATGCCGCGAAGGGTAGTAAAATCCAACGGCGGCGCGGAGGTGCTCTGAGAGGGGTGTACAGTCGAGCCCGATTTGGACGCGGCTAGTGGTACAGCGCTGGCGCTCTCCTGGACAGATCCAGAGCCCGTCATTTGTCGTGCGAGCCCTCCGGCTGGACGTCCAAGGAGGAGGCCTTTCATCTTCCTGAACTCGACGTCGACGACATCTGTCATGACGTAGCCCAGCAGAGTGTCCAAGAACCAGTTCATCTCCCTCACAACACCCCAGCCACACCGAAGAAGCTCCTGGCGCGCCTTGAGGTCCTCCGCAGTGCCGCCTTCGCCTAGGCCTGTCCACCGCCGCCTAGCGCGCTGAGCGTTGGATAGTGCGGTCCAGCACGCGTGTATGCGGGTGTGGGTCTTGCGCAAGGCTGAGAGGTACGAGAAGAGCATAGCATATGTTTGCAGGTCCGACGCGTGCAGGAAGAGATCAAGGGGCCAAGTGACGCTGTACGTGAGCACAAGCGGCGTGCCAAGAAGCAAGTCATCGAAAGACGTCGGCTCGGCAGGTTGAGATAGCGAGGTCGATAAGTCTTTAGCAGCTGCGCCGGCGAGAGATGGGAGGAGAGGTCGAATGGGCCCCGAGGGCATACGGAAGTGTAGGTGCGCGAGAGAAGGGTCTTGCTGAGCCGTAGTGCCCAGAGATGCGCGAAGGAGAGCCAAATGGAGGTCCTGTTCACGGATCATCGTGCTCGGGACCGACCTCGCGCTGAGCCTGGACAGCTTCAACCGTTCAATCTCGCGGATGAGCGACAACGCGAACTCGCCGTTGCGCAGGAGGAAGTAGTTGGCCCTAGGGAATCATTAGATTGGTGCGACCTACATATATTTGTACTCACAAGGATTCTACCGCATCCTCGACGTCTTTGTGTGTCAGCACATTCAGCCACAACCATTCACTAACCGCCGTCCGGATGTCCATGATGATCCGGTCAAATGCATACTGGTCCTGAGGAAGAACCGAGTTCAACAGCTTCGTATGTTCGCGTGCGAGGTCCTGGGGAAACTGCTTCTCCCACTTGGCCGCCTTGACTGTACCAATTGCACGTCCCACGTAGGTGATAGAATCGCGCGACTGACTAGACACGCAAGAAGGGACTGCACCCTCCAACAAGACGTAGTCCTTGTCCGTGAGTGGATTGTTCGGAGAGCGTGTACCGTGAACCAATAGAGCTTGTAGCTGTGCTATCCAAACTCGCTGTACCGCTTCGGAGAGGCGAGAATAAATGGTAGAGACGCGGTGGATTCCGGTTTGTGAGCGAGTTGCGAGAAGGTCAATGAGAGGCCCCGGAGGCCAGTGCTCATGTGCCTGTAGTTCATCGACAAGCGTCTCTAGTGAGGCTAGAGGCGCGTCCCATTCCGCAAAGATAGCGCGTAGAGAGGAGAGGGGAACGAAAGAACCTGACGCAACGAGGCTACTGTCGCGCTGCAAGACCTTCGCCTCTGTTTCTACCACAAGGCCTTCATATCCGACCTTGAGGATTTGGTTGAGCGTCGCACACAGGGCAGAGACATAGCGTGAGGATGGGCGCGCAAGTTTCGAACACGCGTTCTTCACTTTGCGATAGCGAAGCGCGATCTGTCCGAGTGATTCAAGGCATTGCTCTTCGCCGGGGTGGAGAAGAGGCGCGAATGCGGGGTGAACAGTATGGTCGGTGGGGAAAAGCGAGGATGAATGGCCAGCAAGTACGAGCAGCACTTCAGCAATCATTGGAAGGGTGAGAGGGTATCACGAGAGGAGGGTATGCGTCTAGATACAGGAGGAATGAGGAGGTCGTGGTCGAGGGAAGAGCGTGAAACGCGCGCGACGCGTCGTTCATGATCAGGTCAAACAAATCCGAGAAAATCGGAAAAACTTTCCCGCCTGCTTGGACTTTGCCGTCGTCCTCATTCTCCACCTCTGTGGCTTTCGCTTGTCCCTATCCATCCGGTGCAGTCGCTCGGACCTACTCTGCTAGCTGGAGTTACAGCAAAACCAGATAATGGCGTCAGAATCTGCTTCCGGTAGCGTCCCTCCTCTGGGCAAATACCTCGCGTCTACTGGTGCGTAGTGGTCCACAGTCCTGCATGTATGCGGCCTTCACTCACGCGTACGCGTTGAAGATAAGAAAACGAGGGACAAGGCGATCAAGAGTCTTGCTGCATTCCTCTCCGATCCTTCGCGAGATGTATTGCCTAAGGCTGAGATGGCGAAACTTTGGAAGGGTATATTCTATTGTATGTCCATGTTCCCTTAGTGTTGGTCCAAGGTCCTCATACCCGCGTGTGTGTAGGTTTCTGGATGTCGGACAAGCCTCTGGTGCAACAAGCCCTTGCTTCCGAGATTGCCGAAATTCTCCTCAACATCACCAAGCTCTCTGTGTCTTTGGAATTCCTACGTGGATTTTGGGAGGCGACTGTACGGGAGTGGAATAACATCGACCGGTTACGGTGCGTCTGCCTGCGTTCCATTGTCGTGTCGGAGCAGGATATTCATTTGTATGCGATCTCTAGTATCGACAAGTATTATATGCTCGTGCGCCGGTTCGTGAACGCCTCGTTCAGACTGCTCATCCGAGCCGAGTGGGACGGAGCTGCCTGCCAAGAGTACAACTCCATACTGACAGATCGCGGCGGACCGCTATGGTGAGTGGAATGGATGTGCAAGTAGATAGCTCTGACCGTATTGTTTGTGATTCCAGTCCAGAGGACCTTCGAGTCCCTACCAGCCTCGCGTACCACCTTGCAGACATCTACCTCGAAGAACTCGACAAGGCACTCGGCAATGCGCCCGTCCCCAAACCTCTTCCTGCCCCCCTATCGACGCTCCTGATGCCCTTCTTCACTCTCGCTGCTCGTACACCAACAAACACCACATATCAGCGCATACAGTCCGCCCTTCTCGATCCCCTATACACCGCGCTCAGCACGATACACGACTCCGACGAACCACCCAGCCGAAAGCGACCACGTCTCTCCACACCGTCCTATCCCAACCTCGTAGCCAACGCATGTGCAACCGAGCCTAAGCTCGAAGGTGCCATGGACGGCACAACACTAAAAAAGGCGCTACTCAAGAAGATGTTCGACATCGCAAGTGAGCCTGACACGCGCGACGCGAACCGGAGAAAACTCTATGCGCTCTGGAAGGAGAACATGGTAGATGACGAGGATGACGACTCGCACTCGCACGGTGTAGATGCTAGTTGACGATGTTCAGCCGAGAGATATATGATACATTATGCAGGCCATGCTTTGTACAACAGAATCTTCAAATGTGCGACAGTCCAAGCCGGAGAAAAAACACCTGCATCGAGAACCGCAAACGAACCCATCCCCTCTCCGCGCCAGCCAGCCGTGTATGGGGCCATCTTCACCGCACCGTCCGGCAACTAGCTAGTCCCAGATGGTGCTGTCATTAACAGCGGGTATCATACTTGAGAAGTCGCACTCCCATTGCGGGAACGGGACTCTAGTGGCGGAGGTTTTGCGCGATGTGGATGGGCTGGATATCATGGTGCTGGAAGCGGGCCTTGCCGATGTAGCCCTTGGGAATGGCTGAAGGCAGAGGACCGGTGATGATGCTGTTTGGAGGGGACATGAGTGGCTGCGCGTACCCAGGTGAGCGCGGGAACAGACCTAGGCTTCTGCCATTGGTACCATACGAAAGAAGCGAGTGCCGCTTCGATGGTACCGAAGAGGACGAGAGACTGGAGACCCTGTGAGCTTCGAAAACGTAAGAAGGGTCCAGGACACACAACTTACGGGAGCACGTGAGATAACGAGGTACGGAATCGCCATTTGGAGCGGTGGGTGTGTAGAAGAGTGGTGGTGTGTGGGAGGAGTAGTGTGTAGGCTCTTGAGCTCGAGGAGCTATGTAGCTGAGTAGCTGAGTAGAGGTGATCTGGGTTGATGGAGAGCAGGCCAGAAACGCACTCCATTTTATATGTGCACTGGCACCTCTCTGCGACATGTCCAACATGTCTTGCGCGCCCCCGCAACTCGACACAAGTCGGAACCCATCGAACCGTCTCGCACAGACCAGCCCGCGATGGACCACGTATCGCAACAACAGCGTGACATGCGGGACCGCCCCGAAAGGAAAGGCAGATAATGGGCGTCGAGTCTGGGCAGCGCAAGACGCACAGATAGAATGGCCCAGTCGCGGTCACGTGCAGGCCCATATGCGTTCTGGCCGAAAAAGGCTTGCCTGGAACACGGCATTGCCGCCCACAAGCTCAAACAAAGTCGTGCGACTTTCGTACCCCCCGCGTCGGCGCGTTCATCTGGGTTGAGTCTATCAGGCCCAGACGGGTGTATGCCTGCGGTGACGTACCGGCTTAATGAACCGGTATGTTGTGGCGCAGCGTCCCTGAGACCCGGCAGCGCATGGTCATGCTAATGCCATGCCATGCATTCGCTCCGGTTTCCGTGCTATCTTATTCCAGGCCCTCGCAGCCCAGCGGCCAGGGCGGTGCATCTGATACATGAGATGGCGAAGGCACTGCGGCTAGGCTGTAAAGCCTCGGCATTATCCTAACAGTCTAGCAAAGAAGGGTCAATGCGGTATGACTGTGCTGTTGAGTGAATTTCAACTGACCTCGATATCGCGGACCTCCTTCGCGAAAATCCAGTAAGATGAAAGCGTACAACAGGACGCGGAAATGTCGCTCCGCTACATACTCATATACCACCTCGAAACATACAATGTGAAGTCCCTACAAGTCCGGTAATTCTCGTTCGATCAGCCTCTTCCATGTGCTCTCTCGCCACCACTCGTCCATGCTATCGATGCGCTCCCACAGGCTCTCCTCGTCAACGCCGTATATCTCGTACTTGCCATTGTTCAGTAGGCGGCCTTCTCGCCTTGCGACTTCTAGCGCAGCCCTGTTTTCTCCTCTAATGCGCGAATCTCCATCAATCAGTGGGACGGCGTAGGCGTCGGAGAGGACGTACCGCAATAGCTCTAAAAGCTCCTTCTTGTCCGGGAAGAATAACCTCGGCTCCAGGACACCCAAGATAGCCAGCGCAGCGCGATACAAGAATGCATCACCTTCTAGCATGATGACGTCCCACACGCGCGCACATGCCTCGAAAGGTAGATGATCCAGGAACAACGGAACTAACCAGTCGGGCAAGTACGCTGCTGGGGACACTTGATGCTGCTTGAAGTTAAAGTAGACTGTGCGGCCGGGGTCAGGGGTGCAATCCTAGGTGCGTAGGGCATATCGGACTTACTCTTAGGCATGCCATCGGCTAGGAGCGTATCAAAAATCCTGTAGATAATGAGCACGGGCGGGTATACGCAGGCGACAATATTACCTGTAGTAAGCTTCTACCTGAGAGCGATAACGTGAGTCTCAAGCCGATCGCGCACTATGACCAAATCGCTTACATCGTCTTTGGAGGCCATCCCGCCGTAGAATGATCGCAAACAATGTCGCTCCAGGAGGTTTCGCATTACAACGAAACCCGGTGCTGGCGGCATGTTGAGAAGGATCATAGCTGCGATCTTGGCTACCCCGACCACATATCCCAGTCCCTCGTCAGACCGTGCTACTACCCAGGCACATAGCATATCTCGGAGGTCTTGGTACATCGGACCCGTTTCTGGCACGAACAGATGTATCGATGGTAATGTTGTCCGGATGTCCTCTTCGAGGAGATTGAGGACGGTCGTCGGGAAGGTGCCCGATGCCAGCGCTCTTTTCGCTCTCGATAGGCATGTCTTGAACGCGTCTGCAAAGTATCGGATTAGCCGCCGTGGTGGGGTCTAACAATACACATCTGACTCACGTACCTTTACTTAGTGCCAGTGCGTTCCCAACGGCTGCCTGCCACAACGGTGCTCGGAGCTTCGTAGGTATACCTTGCCACCACAATCTCCGCAAGTTCGAATTCCGATGGACGACCGTCCAGTCCGGAACGATGTCTCGCTCCCACATACCGATCGACTCCTCGATGCGTCGCTCGCGTGCAAGCCGCCTGTCCTGCAAAGCTTTTCGCCGCTTCTCCTCTACCCACCCACGCAAGGCGCGCATACACGCGGCGAGTATGGTTGTGGCGGGGCACAGACTACGTCAATAAGCGTTCATCTCAGAAGCAAGGGGAGGCCGACTGAGCGCGATGGACTCACCCGCTGCTCGACTGCGCTTCATCATCTCCTCCCAATCCTGCTGGTGCTTCCTGTCTTCCGTCCGAGGTTTGGGAGGGAGGTACGGCGGGCGTGTCTTGCTAATCACCTTGTCGAGCATGCTCGGGCCAGCCGAGCGCGTCGGTCGGTGGCGGTTGGAGGGTGGAGGTGTCGCGGGCGGCTTGGGAGTGGTTGGCGTAGGTAGGGAAGTGGACGTAGGAAGCGGCAGGGAAGGAGTAGACACGGCACTGGCATTGAGCGATGGAACTTGAAGTGGTGAGGACGGGGTGCTTGGACGGAACTCATCATGGGAAACGGAACGTTGCGGCAGTTGCATGGGTTGAACACTCTTCATGGACATCTTGTCCGGGTGTACTTCCGTGGTGACCGCATCTGTAGCGGAGAGATCTATCTGGACGGCGGGGTACTCGGAGACGGTCTCCTCGGGCTCTTCCTGCTGAGGTTGAGGTGGAGACCGAGGCTCGTCTAAGGAGACCTGGGAGAACTCGGAGGAGAGAGGCACCTCATACAAGGAGTCCTGGTGTGATGAAGACTGCGACTGTATGCGCGGAGAGGTGGGTGAATGCAGAGGCGATGGCGGAGAGTCGTGCCCGGCATCGATGTCGAACGTAGAGACCGACGCGTCGGGGTCAACTGAGAAGCCAATCTTCGTCACCAGATCGTCCAGCCCAGCATCGCCGACATTCCAGCTCTGCGCGCCGTTCATGTTCTTCGCGAGCTCCTCGCGAATGGCGGCGGAGCTGAACTCGGGGACGTCCATGTCCTCGTTGTCCGAGAACGCATCGTCGAGTGCGAAGCCCGCGGGTAGCCGTTTGGTAGGTGCGGGGTCGTGCGGGATGTCCTCGTCGTCGGAGTGGTGGACCATGGCTGTAGCGGAGAGAGGTGGGTATGGTGAGCGTTGCTGTGTGCCTGGCCGAGCGCGACGGAAAGCGCTGCAGAGTCCGCAAGAGTCCGCAGCGACCCCGGACGCGCGTCGGCGATCTCGGTCCGTCCCTTTGTGGCGCGAAACGCGTCCCGCCACCTTCAGGGTCGTGTTCGATGCTGACCCCAAGTTCGTCCTCGACGCAATCATGTCCAAGTCACCCGTTACTTGCCACGGCGAGTACTCTGTTGGAGCGGAACTTGGCGGGGGAGCGTACTGACACACAGAAATAGTGCTCGATTCCTCGATCGGTAAACCTGCCGCGGGTGTTCCTGTCCAACTGCAGCAGCTACGCTCTGCGGATGGCCCTGCATCAACCTTCGAGACTCTCGCTGACGGGTGAGCAAACAATCCCGCCCGCTGCGACGTATATGCTGAGGGCGAACACAATAGAGTGACGGACTACGATGGCCGTTGTATGCAGCTGTACCCCGAGGCTGCGCCAGGACAGAAGCGCGAAGATCTGATCAAGCTGCAGGCGGGCAGGCTCTACAAGGTGGTGTTCAAGACGAAGGACTACTTCGAGAGCACGGGACGCAAATGCTTCTATCCCTGGGTAGAGGTAAGATACCACCCTCATGCGTACGTACGTAAGGAGTACCCTTTCTAATGTGCTTGGCGGTCGCGCAGATCACCTTCGAGGTCCCCAACCCAACCGAGCACTACCACATCCCCCTCCTGATCAGCCCATACTCATACACGACCTATCGGGGAAGCTGAACGCGGAGAACAGAACATTTACAAGATATCCACATTGACGACGAGACGGATATGATACCTAGTTGTACACGATACTCTAGCTATGTAAGAGAAGTGTGAGATACGGATGCAGCAATGACGATGTACAGTGACTGGATCTAGCGTTACACTTACAATGCGACGACTTAAATACGGTGCTAGAGGAGCTCATGATCGATCGAGACAACGTGAAAGCAGTGCGTGAGGAAGGAGAGGAAGAACGTCCGATGAAGGGTATCGCCTAAGCTATGTGCAACGGAATCTGTGGTAGGGATATTCAGCCGATGCTGAGGCCGTTGACGCCCTCCTCTGCACCATCAACCTCCCGCTCGCCGTCTCGACGTGCTCGCGTCATCGGTCGTAACACAGGACTAGATAGACCGATCTGAGCTCGCAGAGTAGGGCTCGACATCGCACTTGCTGATCCAAAGCTCTGGCGCGCGCCGAAGTACGAGCTCGAACCTTGTACGATCGGCGAAGAGGCGCCGGAGTGGACGCCGTTCGGGATGGGTATTGGGATAGGCATCGTGAGGCGGGGCGCGCCGTTGCCCATACGAAGATGCGAGACTGACGGGGAGACAGCACGGCGCTTTGCTGCGGTTGGGTAGGGGTCGTAACGGTCGTCGACTGCGGGCACCGTGGTTAACGATCAACGGACATGAGGCGACCAACGAATGGTGAATGCACTGACTGGACATACGTTTCCGCTTGTTGCGCACAGCGCTCGTAGAGGTGGGCGGCGGTGTATATCGCCACGAAGCAACACTGGGAGAGCCCACTGCCGAAGAAGGCTATCGGTACAAATCAGCATGGTGCACGTCTAAACTTAGGCACAGAGCACACACCATGTCAACGTCCATGGCGAACCCTATAGGACTCTCAAGCATTGACGGGTCATCTCCGTTGATGCTCTGGGCGGGGGTCACAGGCTTCGTAGCCGCGGCAGAGTCCGTATATGCGAACGGTACCGAGTCGTCCAGCTCCTCCTCGTCGCTCGGGGTCGATTCTCGTTGGGGTTCCTCCTCGGCGGCGTCCTCGGGGTAGCGACCTCTGTCAGACGCCGGCCGTGGTGTACGGGGGTGCATGCTGAACGATGCGAGCATGCGCTGGAACTGCGCCTCCGATTGCACTTCATTCTCCTGCGCCTGGGACTCGGCCACAAGTCGTTGGATATGCGGCAGCTTCACCTGCAAGCGCTTGCGCATGAGTCGCCGCATGAGGATGGATATACCAGGAGACAAGGCACGACGTACCGGCTTCGACAGCTTGCGTTGGTGCAGGCGCATGGGCACCTGGTCGTCCGTGCCTGAGCTTGAGCTCGAGGCAGAGGTGAGGCGAGGGGGTGTCCGTGGCCTGCTGGTCTTCATACTCGTGTCACTCTCCGAGTCTAGCGACGGCCCGGGTAGCAGGGGCGTAGCATTTCCGGAGTCACTGTCCGTAGACATCTTGTCTCGATCGCTCTCCGAGTCGTCTCCCGTGCCATTAGAGCTATGGCGCCGGGTGAACGAGGTAATCAGGGGACTGTGAAGGCGCGCCTCTGCTGATTGAGGTGTGCCGGCACGAGGGCCCAGGAGACTTGGGCGACGTAGACGCAGCATAAACGGGCTCAGATCATCAGAGGAGGACGGGGGGAGAGTAGCTGACGGGGAGGAAGGCAGAGCGAAGTCGGACGAGGACGTGGGTAAGGAAGGGCGAGTGGTGATAGACATGGAGCCACGTTCAGGGCGCTCTTGCTGCATATTGGCTTAAGGAAGGATATATGTTGGTTGTAATCCTCTCCGTGAGCAGGTGTGCATTGAGTGTACTGGTGGTGATAGTTGGAAATCGAGGGGAATGGTGGCTGGATGGAGGTCGTCGATGGCAATTCTGGTAATTGTGGCTGAATTCGCGGCATCGGCCAATAAATAGGCGCTCGTGCCAGGGCTACCTAAGCTTAGGAGCCAGGAACCAGCCAAGTACTTCATGAGCACAACTTGACAAGTGGGTTGCTTCCCAGGTACCGTGTATGTCCGCATTTACGCTGCTGCGGGATCCAGAACATGGCAACGCTGCGTTTGTTCGCAGTCGCTAATAAATCGATGTTATTAACACAATGTCCATCATAACATTTTACAGCAGTCCGTATTATAGGTGTTTAGAATTACAGAGCACGAATGAGGGACACGACGGCAGCCGTAGAGGTGCCGATGAGGCCTGTGAGCCGGGTCGTGAGTATGGATGTCTACATTGACGTGGTGACGAATTACTTACCGATCATCGACAGACTGCCGAAGACAGCTGCGCCTGCCAGGTTGCGCTGATAGCAGTCTGTGAGCATACGGTACTAGGGATGCTTCAGAAATGAGAACCAACCTTCTTCGGGTCGCCGGTCGAGTAACCGATGGTGTAAAGGACACGAGAGAGCGCCCAGGTACCGCACAGCGCAGCGGCGGCGACAGGGTAGCTCAGACCAGCGAGGAGGGTCGAACCGATGATGATGGGGGCAACCTCCAGGGTGTTTTGGTGGGCACCTGTAGCAAGCGTCAGGATATACACGTGCCAACCACAGTTCCAGCGCTGCTTACGTTGCGTGCAGTTGAAGACGTGAGCCTCCTTCCTCGCAGCGGCGTCAGCCTTCTCGGCGTAGACTGGAGGATTGCAAGCTCAGTGGCATCATACAATGCGAAGACTTGGGCATGTGACCAACCTTGAGGGTACTCTACGCCCGCGTGCTTGCGAGCACGGCCAACACGGAAGGTTTGCCAGACCATCAAGTAGAAGGTCGATACCACAGCCGCAGCAGGGTACGCATACCTGGATGGTGGTCAGAAACAAGGCTCGCGGTATAGAGACACTCTTGTTCACTCACTCCTTAGGGAGAACGATGCCAGTAATGCCGGATGCCATCGTGTTGGGTTGGTTGCAGAAGAGGTAGAAGCGGGAGAGACGATGAGGGAGTTGTGGAGACTGGAGAAGACGGAAGTCTCTTTATATCGCAAGGGAAGAATACTGCGGCCGTGGACGCGTCAGCGAACGGCTGATCTCCTCGTCTATCGGAATTCCTGGTAAGGGATATATGACACATACCAGCGGCAGTACGATGAGCAGACGTGGACGTTTCCCGGTCGCGGGGATGGTTCAATACGTGTGCGTGAACAGGTGGGCGGTGGCGAAGGCCATCACGGTCCAGGGCGGACTTTATGGGGGGCATGTTGCCAGGAACGTCAAGAAGAAATTACGGTAACCTTCTGGAGCAACTACACCCGGGCATGCATGGGATTCGGACATTGACGCACTGACCATCGCGTCTCCACTGGGGCGGCAGGTGAGCACGTCCACTCCGAATTCCCCACGGCCACCACTCGGCCCTCGGGTCTCGGCATCCGCTGACGTCTCTCATCTCTCTCCGTTCAATTCGGATTTCGTGTCCCGCGAATACGCGTCCCGTGATTACATCGCGTCCCACGTGCTCCGATACATGGGCGTCTCCCAAAAATTTGGACCAATGTTCACAAGCGCCCATAGACTGTGATACCATTCGTGCCTCAGCCGACTGTATTCACACCTTGCGGCTTTATCATGTCAAAACGGTCCGTCACAGAAGTCAACGCCGCCTCGGAAGGTCATGGAGAACCTAGGAAGACTCCGAGGGGGGAGTCAAAACAACGGGAGCACGCCGCCGATGATGAGATGGGCGAATTTGAAGATGCATGGGAGGACGAGCTTGAGAGCGATGAGGAAGTAGTGGACTCGGAGGCGCAGAAGGGCGAGGATGGTATGTCTCCCTTAAAACATGGCCTGAGGCATACATACTGAACTGCTGGGCGATAGGAATGGACGTAGACGACGAGGTTATGCCTCCGATCGAGGAATCCGAGGAGCAGCCACCGGAGCCGAGTGTCTTCATCCCGGGCGTGCACCATCTGGAGAAGGACGAGATCCTGGAACCCGACGATGCAGTATACCTCATGCGGCATAACATGAGTGTCAACTGGCCATGTCTCTCGTTCGATATCCTCCGAGATAACCTCGGCGACCAGAGGCAACGCTTCCCCGCGACCGCGTACATTGTGGCTGGTACCCAGGCCGACGTCGCGAAGAACAACGAGATCTCCGTGTACAAGATGAGCTCTTTGCAGAAGACACAGAAGGAGAATGGTGAGCGCGTCGATCACTCGGACCAATGCTGCTTGACTTACGACCATTGAGAAGACTCGGACGATGAGGAAGACGACGACGACGATACACTGGACGAAGATCCCCTCCTGGAACACCGTTCGGTACCCCACCTTGGCGGTGTGAACCGGATACGCGCACAACCCCTCCCCGCGTCCTCACCATTACCCCCGGTCTCCCAACCCTACTACGTCGCGAGCTGGGCAGAAACAGGCAAGGTGCACATCTGGGACGTCCGGCCGCTGATCGAGGCCCTCGATATCCCCGGCTACACCATCGACAAGGCGCGGACACATACCCCCGCGTTCACCATCAACTCGCACGGTCGCGCGGAGGGTTTCGCGATGGACTGGGCATCGTCTGGCGAAGCGAACCCGTCCGCGCTTCGCTTGCTCACCGGAGACATCCACTCGAAGATCTACCTCACGACGACGACGCCATCAGGGTTCAACGCGCTCTCGCAGCCGTTCACCACGCACACCTCTAGCGTGGAGGACCTCCAATGGAGTCCCGTAGAACCGACGGTGTTCGCGTCGTGCTCGGCGGACCAGAGCGTGCAGATCTGGGACGTACGCGCGAAGGGCAGGCAAAGCGTCGCCGGCATCGACCACGCGCACGAGAGCGACGTAAACGTGATCAGCTGGAACCGGTCGACGACGTACCTGCTCCTGAGCGGCGGTGACGAAGGTGGCATCAAGGTTTGGGATCTCCGGAATGTCAAGAAGCGGGGGTAAGTTGCTTCTCTCCTTTCGTCGTGTTGCTCACTCATTCACGCGTTGTAGGGCAACCGGGCCGAACCCTACGCCTGTCGCTGGCTTCAACTGGCACCGTGCGCCCATTACCTCCATCGAGTGGCACCCGACGGAAGATTCCATCTTCGCTGCATCCGGTGCGGACGACCAGGTCACCCTCTGGGACCTCGCAGTCGAGCAGGACGACGAGGAGACCGGCGCGATGGACGCCACACCGGAGGGCGGACGGGACGTCCCTCCTCAGCTGCTCTTCGTGCACCAGGGCCAGAAGGACGTGAAGGAGATCCACTGGCACCCGCAGATTCCGGGAACGGTCATCAGCACGGCGCTCGACGGCTTCAACGTCTTCAAAACGATCTCTGTATGATCGACCACAGGAGGGATATTGTGATTTTGATAGGGTAGCAGTTGTATCTTCAGCAGTTTTGCTTGTTGTAGCGTGGCCACATAGCATAGGCCGTCCATCTGGTTGCAGCATAGGATATGGATATAGAGTAAGAGTCTTTTAAGCTTTACATGGTAACTGCTCGATCGTCAAAAGTCCGGTCTACGAGGTAGTAATGCAACGCGATATGTGAGTGTAATGAATGCCACAGCCCGTCTATGTGCGAGTCAGCAGATCATGAAGTTATGTCCGTCCAAACCAGATGTTCTAACAGACTGCGCGCGCGTGGTGGGCCCGACTAGTACATTGTGCTAGCGTTGTTACCTTTCGGTGTCCGGATCTTGTGTAGTCTACGTTAGCACGACGTATACTATGCGAACGCGGAAAGCATACCTTCTCGATGTTCTTGTGCAGCATGTCGGTGATCACAGCATAAATACTACGCAAGTCATGCAGATTTTGACGAGCGATGTAGAGCTGTTTCTCGTCATGCTCCTTGAGGGCGAGCTGCAGCACCGTAAATAACAGACTATTAGCAAAGAAATAAATGGGGCTCATACCGCGTAGTCCTCGACGTGAGGGTATTTCATGATTTTCGAACAAATCTTGGCACGAGTGAGGTAGTCTTGACGAGCTGCGTCACGCAGGTTGTATGCACTCTCTTGAGACCGATGAATCTCGGAAAGGACATCTGAAGGTGGTGTAAATGAGAAGAGGACAGTCGGATCTCCTTTGCTACATACCCTCCTGGATCTGTACACCTGTAATGACAATCAGGGAGGAGCAATACTTCTTATATCATCCACACTCACCAAAGTTGTCGCCGCTATAGATGCTCATCAGAAAACGTGTCACAAATATAGTCCACCGAACTCACTCCTCAATTCTTGATAATGTAAGTCAGCGTCGCGCTCGCACGTCGTACGACAATTTCTCAACTCACTTGGGCATCGACAGGTTGATCCACAACTTGACTTTGTCCTGAGCAATTTCATCGTCATGAGTACTCGATATGGTATACTGTTCATGAGACCTACGCATAGCTCCGCCAATACTTCGCACTCGCGTTTGAGTTGCTCATGCAAGCCAATCGTGTGTTTGTTCGAGACCATCTTCCCGGGGTGCTTGGCATGGCTGATATCATTCGAGGGAGTGACGCCATTCACGCCATCGCCAGAGTCTAGCTTACGCTTCTTCGCCTCCGGCTCACTGGAAGCGGCCGTATGCGGCGGGTACACAGTGGTGTCCGTGAAGTGTGGTGCATGGGAGGAGTTGAATGGTGAGGTGGTTTGGGAGGTTGAGTCTATCAACTTCTGCAAGTCGCTGCATTTACATTCGGTCAACGGAGTACTACAAAGATAGTTGCGAACTATACTCACAGGATCTACAAAGCCACACGGATAAAACCTGGTCTGAACTCGAACCGCCACTCGTCTCTGCTCACGACTGCTCACCTTCTGAGGAAACGACTCAAAGATGACTTTCTCAGCATCTGCGGCGACTTTCTCCCTGAATCCCTATGAACCGAGTATGAACAAGGTAGTCCTCCCGAGGCGCGTCGTAGTCTTTAATTGTGGCGGACAGGATACTCACGTCGAGCTCTTTCTTGAGAGTCTTGTCTAGAGTGGTGACCTTCGTAGACATCTTAAGTACGTACGTCTATGCAGGTTCGAGTCGTCCTATACAGTGCAGCAGAGAATTTGGCTGGTAGTGTATGCCTGCCGCAAGGAAGAGAGAAAGACGCGCTTGGAGAGTGGACGCGGGGACGCGTATAAACCAAGCGCCCATGACCTAAGGGATCTCGATCATAGTGCCACGTGCTTTGTAAGCGCCCCGCCACACTCGCGCTCTCGCTTGTCCGTAGGCCACTCAGCCTGGCACTGGACTGTCGCCTCAAGGACTACCCTACGCATTCTGTCATTCTGTTTCGTGCTTCACAAATCTGGTCACAACTGGGAATAACTTAAAGGGCTGCTTCTGTGTACTCTCTCTGCTGGTAGACGCTAGACCGGGGGTACAATCTGGGACAGTAACAGCATGTCCGGACAAGTGAGTACTCGTAGGTCTCATTACTCCGGTTGTTCCTAACATCGCACCAGGACGAGCATGATGTTATCGCGACCCTTACAGGCTTTTCCTTGAGTAATGTGCTGAGCGGTTTGGACCTGCCGACGGGTCCTGGGTTGACCAACCAGCTCGGTATCTCCGGTGTTCCCACTCTGAGCGCGAAGCAAATCTACAATGACAAGTGGGAAGAAGATGACGATGAAGTTGTGGGCCCCGGAGAGGGTGAGGACTGGGAGGACGAGGTGGACAGAGAGCTCGCGGAAGAAGGGGTGGACCAAGAGGGTCAAGTCAAAATGGAGGTCGAGTCCCCTACTCAAATGGGCCCCAAACCGAGGCGCAAGCGCGTCATCCGCAGACTAGTAGAGCGTCCAAAGTCTGTATACGAGAGGTTCCCCACCTTTGAGAAGGACAGGGTTCTCGACTTCACGGAGCTGTTCAAGGGGGTCACCGTCCACAAGTCGCGGATATCCAAGCGGCCCTTCACAGGTGCGTGTATGCTCGCAACATTGACACCTGTCAGTATCCATAAGGTGTCCTAGTCGAATCTGTATACCCGAAGAAAAAGGAGATACCGAAGAATTTCCTTCAATCCATTGTCGGCGATACGGAGCGCCAAGTGGAGAGTAAACGGGTAGAACAAGTGGTCGCTTCAGGAGACGTTGAGCATGACCTGCGACGCGCTCTTCAGGCATGTATACATCCCTTCTGCTGACCCACAGGGTTGCTAAACTGTTCCTGTAGGCGCGGGAAAGGACTGAAACTCTGGCGGCGTTACCACCTTTGGACGACCGTTCATTCTACTTGGTCAATATTGCCAACTGGGAGGATCAGATACAGTGGGATCCAGACCCAGAAGCACCACCCCCACCTGCTGCACCCCAGAACGACCTGAACACACCCTTGAACAAAGCGCTCGAGGACGGCAGCTGGACCCAGAGCATCATCTGGGGCCCGCGGGAGCCTTTCCGGGACTTCACACAGCTCGAGTTGCACGAGCAAGAAGCGGTCCCAGAAGAACGACCTGCTGGTAAGACACTTGCTGTTATTGCCATCTATCTCGCCGCTCATGCACATGTTCTAGTGCAAGAAGTTGCCCGTCCGAGGAAACGCTTGCGCACCGATACCCAACCGAAGGACAAATTCAACATCTCGAACGACCAGTTCTATGAAGTCTCGAAAGAGGGCGGCCGTCATCGTGTTCGACAAACCTTCGGTCAGCTTGTGGTGGAGCACGCGTACCCTGCGCAGAAACTCCAGCTACCATTCGTACGTGGCGTACGAGAGACGGCTTTAGCGATGATGCTAACAATAAATCACAGTACAAGACCCGCTTATCGAAGCAAGAAGCCCGTTCCTTCCATCGGCCTGCACTTCAGTTCCCGTCGAACATCGAAATTCACTTCAGCAAGGTTCGTACGGCCAAGAAGAAAAAAGACAGAGCCGGTCGCAAGGTTGGAAAGGGTGGCGACATTGGCGAAGGTTTGCACCGTACAGGCGATCTCAGTCTGCGCGATACCAGCAACTTCGTGCTATGGGAATTCTCCGAAGAGCACCCTCCTATCATCTCAAACTTCGGGATGGGCAGTATATTGGTCAACTACTATCGCAAGAAGAACGAGAAGGACGACCATATCCCTAAGGTTTGTTACTCCGGACAGAGTAAATATCCGCTGTCTCTCACGCCGTTGCGCTAGTACGATCTGGGAGAGCCGATCGTAATTGAACCGCAAGATGAGAGCCCGTTCATGAAGTTCGGTTACGTCTACCCAGGGCAGACAGTACCTGCGCTGTACAACAACCTCATACGCGCTCCGTTGTTCCGACACAAACCGTACCAAACCGATTTCCTGGTCATACGGTGAGCGAAGCTGTAACGATTCTTGCATGCGCATGCCACTCAAGCGTTTTTCAGTACAACGGTGAAGGGAGAATCCAAGTACTACATCCGAGAGATCGGCAACCTGTTCGTAGTCGGTCAGACGTACCCTGTTACTGAGGTGCCCGGCCCACACTCGCGCAAGATTACCAACACGATCAAGCAGAGGCTACAGATCATCGCCTTCAAACTCCTGGAGAAGAGCACGGAGAAACGCCTGAAGATATCTCGCTTGATGAAGTATTTCCCTGACCAGAATGAGCTGCAGATGCGTCAGCGTCTCAAGGTATAACTTCTTGACATGTTCTAAAAATTACCATCGAGCTTACGCTCTGTTTCTCAGGAATTCATGGAGTACCATCGGCGAGGGCCTCATCAGGGGTTCTGGCGTCTGAAGAGCAACTGGACAATCCCATCGGATGCCGACATGCTCAAGATGGTAACGCCTGAGCAGGTTGTCTTGTCTGAGAGCATGCAAGTCGGTCAGCGGCATCTGCAAGACGCTGGATACAGCTTCAACGGTGAGGTCGCAGAGGAGGACGAGGGCAATCTCTCCATCGAGCAGCAGCTCGCGCCCTGGATCACGACCAAGAACTTCCTCTTCGCAACCCAGGCCAAGGCCATGCTCAAGCTCCACGGTGAGGGCGACCCCACCGGCCGTGGCGAGGCCTTCAGCTTCATCCGCGTCTCCATGAAGGACATCTTTGTGAAGGCCGGAGAAGACTACGAGCAGAAGCTTGGTATGACAGGTTTTTCAATGTGCATGTGCCGCGTGTGCTTACGTCATCCACAGCTGAGGCGGAAAGCCGTCCAAAGTCCGCTCACCGGTACAACGTTGCTGAGCAGCAGCAAATATACAAGTCGGAGATCGAGCGTATCTGGAAGGCGCAATTTGATTCGCTGAGCCGCAAGGATGAGCCGGAGCTTACGGATGAGGACGAACGGGCTGATAGGCTGAAGACGCTGCAGTTGCAACAGCAGCAGCAACGTAGACAGTCTATTGGCTACACCCCCGCGCACTCACCCATGGCCCATCCGGAGACGCCTGGGCCGACCTCGCCTACGTACAGTCGTGGTTCATCACTGGCCCGTGAACGAGAGACCAGCCTCGGACCGGAAGCTCGACGCGTGCTGCGAATCAAACGCTTTATCGACGGCGAGTGGAAGACGGAGATCGTGCGCGACCCGTCGGTCATCGCCGCCTATGTCAAGAAGCGTCAGGCGATTGAGGAGGAGAACATGACTGCGGACGCACTTGCGCCTACCGGTGACGCCGAGCGCGACAGGCGTGCGAGGAAGCGGTATGTCGTGCTCTTGATCGAGGTCCTATCTGTTGTCTTCGGCCGGTACTCATACGCTCTTGAACTCTGTAGCATCGAGGAGGAGATTGCGCGGATGAAGAAGAACCAGGAGCGTCGGCTGCATCGGAAGAACGCGAAGATTGTCAAGGAGGGCGGCACGCCGCTCCAGCTCAACCGCCCGATCAAGCCAGACACTACGGTAATTGCATTTCCTCTCTCGCGCCCGCGTGACCGTCGGCATTCACTCACGCCTCGCCCGCTCTCAGCGCCGTTGCGGCCATTGTGGACAGATGGGACATATGAGTGCGTGGCCTATTCTCTCCGCTCTCGACGCCCGAGCTTACGAGACGTCCTATCACAGAAACGAACCGCAAATGCCCGCGCTGGGCGGAGTTCAACCAGGGCACGCCTCCCCTTCCGACTCCTTCCGCTTCGAGTCCTCCTGCGACGTCCCCAACCGGGACTGGGGGGTTCGGATTCGGAAGTGGGTCGGATGGTTTGTTCACCCCAGGGGCATCGTCGTCTCTCCGGCCTGGCGCCTCGCATACATTCGCTGGGACGCATGGGCCATCGCCCCTGGCCACAAGTCCGCCGATGATGCCCATGGACGAGGACGAGGACGAGGTTCCGGCGACGCCCTCGGGCTCTGGGCCCAAGATCAAACTCACGCTCAAGAAGTCGTAGGCTGCATGCTCGCTGCGCTTACGGTGTGCTTTCTGTCATTCCCCGCTCTGGACGGCTGTGTATTTTAGTGCTGAGGTGTATCCGTATAGCTATAGTATGTGTATTACCGGTAATGGAGTCATGCTGAACCATCGGAGTTCGGACGCGCAGACGTATGGAATGAGCCCTTGGCTAAGACATACACTGAATTATCTCGTCGGCGACATGGCTTGGGAGGCTTCAAAACTTCCTACGGGGCTCCGCGGGCCGTCCGTGTCCCCTACCAAGACCACGTTTCGAAAGGGTTGGACGAGTATGTGAATATCTTATCCAGCGCCGAGTGCACTGAGTCCAGGTGCCTGCTGGTGTATTTTTGGACGTGGGTGCGCACCCTCGTCGAGACCCTACCGACCCCGCCTGCAGGTCATGAGTTACCTCATGAGCGACGGTGTCTTACGCAACGATTGTGCGGACGGAGTGGTGCACACGTCGCAGAGGTATGTCCGCAAAGCCCCATCCGGTCAGAAATGTGTACATGGACGAGACCGAGCACCGGCGACGACGCTGATTGCACAAGCATTTCAGAGCGAAGGTTTCCGGTGCGGTCGACGGGAGAAGGGCTTACGAGACGGGCTGCATGTGGCGCGGGCAATGCGGCGTCGATGCTGCTGCTGAGGCCACTGTGCTCCGCGCCGAGATCAGGACGAGCATACTGGAGAAGTTAGATAGGGTGGACAGACGTGTTCGAGAGCGCGTGCGGGGCAGCCAATCCGAGCAGAACGTACTGCAGCCCAGAGAAGCCGCTTGCGAAGTTAGACGTCGCGCGCGGAAGGTCGTCCTTGTATTGATAAGCCTGTTTGATCAGGCATGAGAGCGTTTGGACGGACAAGTGCTCACCGGCTCACGAGGAAAAGTCGCCGGAGGGCTATTCAAGAGGGCGGAGATGAATCTATAGTGGCAAGCGCAGTGCCCAGTAGCTTGGCAATGCGCGCAGTAGAGCCGCTGCGTGGTGTCTGCGCAGCTTAACTCTCGTACAGCGGCGCAGCTGGCCTGCACAGCAGCCACTACTGCACGCGCCGTGGTTCTGAGCAAAGGTGCAGTTGTTTGGAGGCTACTAACTGCGGTGGAAACGGACCGGGCTTGGAAGAGGAATCGCTGAGTTGGGAGTGACATTGCCAAGCCTAAAGTAAGGCAGGGCCAAGTCGAGATCTGCGATCGACCCCATCTGCGATCTCATGGCGCTGCGCAAGTTCTTGGCGGTTCAGCAGACGCCGCTGTAAACACGGTAGGACGACTTTTGGCTCTCATCTTCTAGTCGTTTGTTACGTGACCACGTCAGACCGAGGTCCGTTAGGCTCCATGATACGGTGCACGCTGCGTTAGCGTTCTCTCAGGCGCGAGTGCGTGAGCTAGCAGGCTTCTGTCCGAGAGGCCCAGATATTATATGCAGGAGACACGGCTTGGCCGCTCTACTTGCTTCTCCTAGTTCCGTATGTCTCCTGTTCTGGTCTGGCCGAGGTTGATGACTGAGCACGCATCCGAGCTCTCACGAACGCATCCGTGTAGGACTGATAGGATGGCGATCCCTGTATTCCCCGCGAGGTACGCGTTCCCGAAGGGATCCGTTGCTGTCAATACCACTTCGCGTCTCTTCTCCCGTCTCCGAACGGAGGCCTCACCTTTCCCTCGGGTCGGGTCGACCACAGTCCCACGATACCAGCCGGAGGGCGCGTTTGGGGGCCACGATCGTGCTATTGAGGGATGCAAGACGCTCCTCCGCGAATGAGTGCACCAAAGTGCCGAAGCACATGTTTCCGAGAGCGTGGAGAGCGCACAAACTCCATCAGCGTCCACGGCGACTCCACGCGGACATTTCTGAATGCTTGCGCAAAGGGCAAACAAGGTGCTGGACACGCTGCAAGAGACCGAGATGATACGCTCATAGGCGTGGGGAATTGTTGGTTGAAATTGAGTTACAGTCGCGAGGAGCCCCGTAGTCGGAAAGCGGGGATGGCGGAATCACGTATGATCATCGTCATGCAAATAACGGTGATCATGGGTCCACGTACGGTCGGCTGCGAATGAACGCAACTAGACCGCACAGGACACGACAGGACCCGACGTGTCCGGGATGTGCACGACCGAGGCTGCGGCCGCCGGAAGGGACAGGAGAGCGAGAGCGATGATGTCGCCGAGAATAGCAAGTGTGGAGAGGAATTGAAGCTCGGAGGAAAAGACCGCTTGGCGGGGATGCTTGGCGGCCGTGTTGAACCTTGTGTAGAACGAGGGCGTCTTGGTCTCTTGGGGCGTACCGTCTCCCATTCTCGACCACTTGGCGTACCGTTCGGCACCGCTGAAACACGTTGTTGGCTCGACGTCGCCACGCTGCGGAGATAGGACGCAGTATCGGGCTAGGACGTCGGGAAACGTGCAGCGTATATAGCAGTCGGGATGGAGAGAGACGCAGGAGCGGCGTGAGGACCGTGGAGACCGCCAGAGTCCGAAATTGCTTGTGAAATCGAAGCGCACAGACGAGCGAGGTGAGGGTCCTTACGTAATCTGTGCCAAGGGGAGTGCCAAGCCTGCGGGAGATTGTCTTGGCACCAAGGGACTTTGCCAAGAGATCGACATCGGCGACAGAGCTTATAGACTAGGTCCTCCGCCATGTCTCAAGACTCTTACCCCCATCTCGTTCCGCTCTCCACCCTCCAGTACAATCTACACCGCCAGCTATATCCCTTTGACTTTCTTGACGACCTTCACCCGGCCCTCCAGCACCCCATGAGCCAACCTCCTCAGTCTCCGAAAACATCCACCGCTTCCCCTCCCGCCTCCTCCTCGGACGATGCGGATCGCACCCAGGCTAGCGGCCCTTCTTCAAATGCCACCGCAGCCACGTCTCCAGACGACTCGGCGCCAACGCATGCCTGTCAGTGGGTAGGCTGCGACAAGGTCCTTCCAGACCCAGAATCTCTCTACAACCATCTTTGTAACGACCACATCGGCCGCAAGAGCACTGGGAACCTCTGCCTAACGTGTAAATGGAAGGACTGTGGGACATCATGCGCAAAGCGCGATCATATCACAAGCCATCTTCGAGGTACGGCCATTCACTCGTTATCCAGAGGGCGTGGCCTCCTGACACGAGTTGTCTCTTAAGTTCACACACCCCTCAAACCACACGTCTGTGATATTTGCAAGAAGCCTTTTAAGCGGCCTCAAGACCTCAAGAAGCACGAGAAGATTCATACAGAGGAGCACCACGCACAGCACAAACACTCCAAAGCCATCACTGTCTCCGACCCGGCGTACTCGCAGCGAGTGCGGGGTGACGAGAAACAGAAATCCCTCGCTCCCCCCTCCCACCAACAGGCCCCGGTTGCCCGCGCAAAGTCCACCTCTGCGCCTCTGTCAGATAGCTCGTCCGGTAAGATCGCCTGCTACGATTGCTCGTACTGTAACGCGGTCACTCACGGGCACATGTCCGATCAGGTGCCGACTTCGGAGTTTTGCCGACGCCCTCGCCTGAGCTCGACTATGCGCAAGAAGCCCCTGGGGCTCACTCCAGAGGCCAGATCTACCGCATACAGCCTCCTCTCCCGACATGGGAGGTACTTCCTGAGGACGTCCAGGGCAGGAGCATACCCGTAAGCGGTGCAAAGCGAAGCTATGACTTCAGTGTGGATGACTTCTTTACGGACGTGAAGAAGCGTCGTCTCACGCCCGCCTACGACCCTCGTAAGTGCTCGAGGACGCACACTGGAGTTTCCATGTGCTGACACATCTCTAGACATGGCTGCTCGCCTCAGCACCCTCGCTTATCAGCAGTCTCTGAGCGCAACGACGCACGGAGGCCCTGGTCCTGTCCCACCACAGCCAAACAACTTCAATCCGCGCTCCGTCTCCTTTGACATTCGGACACCAGAGGAGCTGGCGGCGGTGAACGAGTTCCTCATAACTCTTGGTCGCGATGTAGCCGGGGGCAATCAGCACGCTGCTCGTCACCAGCAGTCACAACCAGTGCCCCACAACGCAGCGGACGATGCTGTCTTCTTTGACCCTGCAACGCTTGCTCAGATGGGTATTGCGGGTATGCCAGGGGTTCCCACAGCACCTGGCCCTGGTTCTGGCGCGGGATATCACGGCGACTCGGGCTTCGCACCATTGAACGAGTTCTCTTCACAACAGATGTCCGGCTATCCGAGCAGGTCCTCGCACCAGTCCGTCCAGGCTGTCCAGTTCGGGATGTACAATTCTGCGCAGGATGTCGCCGGTCCTCCCATGCCCCTCCCGTACACATCCGGCCGGCCTCGGGCTCACCGCACCTCTGCAACAGAGGATCACTTCTCATCGTACAACAACCCGTCTCCTCCCTTCCCGCCTCAGCAGTATTCTGGACAGGGCTACTCGCACTACCTCACGCCACCGCTTGATCTCGGCCCGAGCTCGAATCCTGGCGCCTCACCGCTCTCCTCTCACTCCGGCATGTCCACACCTCCGAGCTCGACCCCGCCGCACATTCCGCTCAGCATGTCGCCCGAGAGCGCAGCGGCGTTCGATTACATGCGCTCCGCCCGCGCACCACCCCCTGTCGTCCAGCTTGGCCCCGTCGATTACAGCCAGAAGAACGTGCGCACTGTGCTTCCGCTCAAGAGCGCCGGTGCGGCACCTGCGAGCACTGCCGCAGGCTCGTCTCTCGCAGATCGCCCGGCACCCGTCGAGCCGAAGCTGGGCGCTGGCGGTGTGCACCGTGGCCCCCCTGCCAAGCTCACACCCTCTTCCGCTGCGTCATCGGTCGTGTCGTCTTCGATTGCGCCTTCTCAGGACAGTCCTCTGTACCGCCAGCTGCTTACGTCCGGAGACGAGCGTCTCAAACTGGCTCCGCTCAGCGCACGCTTCCGGTCGCCCTCGCCCTCACCCCCATCATCGAGCGCGGGAGTAGCCCCCTCGCGCTCTTCCACCGCCTCCCCTGCCCCATCGTCCTCCCGTCGCAGTCCCTCGCCTATATCGGAAGATTCGGGGACACCTTCGCCTCCACGGTCCTCTGCCGCGACGCCAGTAGCAGCCTCCACAGCGCAGGTTTTATACCCTGTGCTTCCTCCTATCAGCGAACTCGCGTCGTATACCGCAGCGTCAGCAGCCGCACGTCGTGAGCACGCTGAGGACCTCGCGCGACGCGTGGGACGCATCGAGCTCGAGAGCAAGACGCGCCCTGTATCGGAAGAGGAGCGGCAGCAGCACGCGGCGCTCTTGCGCGACCTGCTGATCACGATCAACGCTGAATACCGACGGCGGTACGGCACGCCGCCGCCTGCGAGGGAGGCGCGGGAGCGGCTGAGGGAGATGCAGCAGCAGATGCAGGTCGAGGAGGCGAAGGGCATGCAGGCTCGGGGCGTCGAGAAGGAGATGCGGGATGTGGAGATGATCGCCGCCTGAGCTCATACCATCTGGTGGGATGGGACGAGACGTACTAGGACAGTGGGCGCGACCAACGTAAGGTTGGGACCGCCCTCTTGTGTGTGTGGATATTCGAGGATTCTTGATTGGTGATTGCTCTGCGATGTTAATGCATATGTACGTAGTTGTGTTGTAATTGTACGAATTCCTTCTTGTTCTTGCATTTCTACGCCGCTTGAAGTTCCGAAGCTTGACATGCTTCAGCTGGATTTTGGGACGGTAAGTTGCGTCTGATCATGAAGGCCTGACGCGGACGCGGCGAATGCCGTACTCTGCGCAGCGACGCCCTGGCCGATCGCGAGGTCTAGTGGTCGACGCCCACTCGCCAGAAGCCGGCCTTTAGCTCGAACTCCTCACCGGTCCAATATACTAGTGCCATCTGGTAAGTGTCAGTGCTCACTCCTGCCAGAACGTCTCGACTATCATCAGCAAATTTTGTAAACTTCTACCTAACGGTGTGCAGGGGGATGCAATCCCGGAATCCGTTGCATTCCTTACCTGGGAGGCGCCGGTGAGGCACACGCTGTCAAAGGAGAGAGGCATGTATGACAGTCCCTCGCCGCGCGCCACCTACCATCGCCTCGCGCTGCCTTCCTTTGCCTCGCAAGGCGGTGGAGTGCCTTCCCGGCCATGTATGGTGAGGATTGCAGCGTTGGGCGAAGGACTGCACGTGTGGGCGATGGTCTGGCATGCGAGGGCAAAAGGATAGCATATATACTACATTCCATTGCCTGAGGATTCACCTCCATAGCCTAATAAACACCAGGCCCGGGTGGTTTTATGCAAACTATTCAACATACGGTGCATTGAATCGCATCGGGCGGGACTAATGATTGTATTCATATACTAATACAGGGTAATCATTGCCCTCGCGTATTTTGCAGCACCGCGTAGTCACCTATGTCGGGATACTTCACCTGCCCATCCATGTCTGCCACCGGCGCTGCAACGATCCCGCGAGGCTTCGCGACGAGCCGCACCTCCTTGAGCATCCTCGCGGGCTCCGAGTCGCCGACATCACCTGGTGCGTGTGCACGTTGAACGGCCCGTTGTGAAAGGGAAGCGCGAGCGCGCCCTCGCCGCTGTGCTCGCCAAGGATGAGGAGATGCCGTACTCACCATTTCGAGTGGCGATGTGCTTGTATATGTGCGCTTACGGGTCATGGTCATAATATGCGCGCATATATGCACTTACCTGTCATTATATACGTGCATATATGCACTCTTCTGGTACCTACCTTCAGCTGATGCATGTTGACTCAGTACCATGGATGTTGTACGCTCAACGATGTTGCCTCTGAGCAAGCGCAAGGTGGATGGCGGAAAGCTACGGCCAAGGGAAAGAGGTGGACGTGGAGAGGGAGAGAGTTGCGAATGCGTTCGCAAATCGCGACACGCCTGTTAAGTAGCGACGCGCAGATCACGCGGACCAAGCTTCCAGACTGACAGTCCGCCTCAAAGCTATGACGTCAAGCTGACCTGTACGCCACCAGTAAGACACGAGTAAGATGACAATAGCGTTTCCAGTCAGGATTATGTCGCAATGCGAAATCTATCTTTCACCTGAGAAGGGTTTATATTGCAGCGTCTTCCCTGACAGTTTGAATGATTGCCAAATCACGCCCAGCCCGGACGAATCCTGGCAATAGATCGCCCAGCGTGGCGAGTGCGTGGCAAATGTTCGCCTCGCCAGGCGATTCGCGGTTATTCAAGGCGAAGGGAGGCAAGCGCTTCCCCCGCCTGTCTGGGAATGCTATCCTTGCCTGGCGCTGCCTTGTCAGGCAGAATTTTATACAATTTGCTGATGATACTGACAGCGGCTCTTACAGTGCTGTAACTTGTCATGCCCCATATATGTCCGTTAACCCCGCTTGCCACCCGCACACTGAGAAGCCCAGGGCGTTGGGTGGCCTAGCAAAATACCATTATAAGTCGTAGTCGTTCACTGTACTTGCCATGGATCATGTACTGGTGAGTATACGTTTCGCATCCTCCGTGCTCAGGACAGACTCATGCTAACTAACTCTCCGGTTTGCTAGCTTTGAATTTAATAAACTCCGGTCTGTCCAAATAGGTCACGTCCAAGTGGGTGCCCTGGGCATCTCTATAGGCGGTGGCGGGACGTCCGAAACCCCTCGCGTCGCGTACGCAGGCCTAGACCTTCCTGCCTACAAATGCCTACCCTCGCTACGCGGTCTTCCGCGACAGCCACAGCGCGAACAGAGGGGATCGCTCAGGCTAGTTCACTGGCACTGGCGTGCGGGATGTGATGCGGCGCAAGGTACGCCCCGGATGCACCTGCCAGGTCGCTATAACGAACTGACAGAGGTTATGAGTCCTGACCCGAGTATTGTCAGAAAAGCGCTTGATATCGGGAGTGAACAACACCGGCGGTTGGGTCCCTGTCCAGCAGTAGCGTCAAGGCCTAAGTGCCTGGTCACTTTCTGGCAGGACGAAACTTGATGGAACCTATTGCGACTTGAGCTTGTTGGCGAAGAGAGTTGTTGCATCTCGCAAACCGATTCAACAAGCTCGTTTCCGGTGCCATAGTGAAGGTGGTTTCCCCCTTGGGTATTGACGTGTTTCTTTTATGCAGAGGCCTCCACCTCACGCACGTGGGCTACACAGGCATGACAAAACATAGAACCGACCGTCCCGCTGTTGAAAAGTCCGCAAAAGCCGTCGAGATGACAGCAGCCGTAAGGACCCTGGATGGCTGCACTAGTCACAACACATGCCAAACCTTCTACCCCTCTGCCAGGGACGAATGCCCGGATTGCTTGTTCTCCGGATGCACGATCACGTAGGTTGTCCGATATCGCGCAGGGGACGCTGGAGCAGGTCCTGGCCCTTACTCTCTGGAGGCCAACCAAAGCGCGCGAGTAGGGCTAGGCTACGGGCCCCAGCAGTATAAAGGATGCTCATCCGTGTACCGACGAAGGGCAGATTCAACGAGCACAGACACCTCATCCACTTCCTCAGCCACTTCCTCATCCACTTGAAATTCTTCTGCCAGTACCTATTCCGCCAATGTCTTTTGGAACTTCGCGCGACGACTTCCAGTCTTCGTCTCCGAATGCTGCTAGAGCGAACATTGTCTTCGGGCGCACCGCCGTCCCCGTCCCACTTCGCAACAAGCCGCTGAAATGGGGCACGTTCGGTCAGTACTTCACCAAATCTCCCATCAGGCCGAACTAATTTTCTGCAAACAGGGGAGTATGCCGAACACGGCTTCATTGGGGACGCGATCAACCTCACTCTCGCTGGGGGCAAGAAAGTCCCCGCCTCGGACCACAAGTTCAAACTCATGAACGGGCTCGTCGTCACTTACGGGCAGATCAACGGCCTCGCGGGTGACTTCTACGGCACGACGAAGCCCATCAGCGATGGCAAGGACGCCCAGGAGCAGTCCGCGCGCTTCATCGCGGCATATAACACGCTCGCCGCGCCCAGGTGGCGTCAGCCGAAAGAGGCACAAGACATCTTGCGCGTTCTCCAAGCTGAAGTCGACGCGGTCAACAAGGCCTTGCGCGACCACACCAACCCCTCGGAGGCATACAACAAGCTGCCCGACGTTAGTGCTAAGCTACAGTGGCTCACGCTCGCTCGGCCTTTCGGTATCCCGAGCTACCTCAGTCTCGCTCTCATCAACTGGGACCACTTCGGCCAGGATGCACGAACCGCCTACAACGCCGGTCATGCCACCGCCCTTCAGGCTGCCATCCACGGAGACCTCGAGATGGCGTACACGCTCAATGCTTTCGCCGACCACTTCCTTGAGGACTCCTTCTCTGCTGGACACCTGCGTACACCCCGGCGAGCGCTGCATGGAATCATCGCCAAAGACGGCTGTGCGAAGGTGGGCCTTCTGGAGCATTGGCCGTGTATGCTTGCTAATATGATTCTGGTCAGTACATGCACGACGAAGACTGCGCCATCGGCTTGACGGTGCAGAACCCTGCTGGCGAGACGTGGACTTGCTATGGTGACAAGCGCGTGCTTGATAAAGAAGATGCGGAGAACCTCAGGCGCTGTGTTGCCGCTATTCAAGCGTCCGCTGATGAGATCTACGAGGCATTCCTCTCCAAGCACGCCCCGCCCTCGAGCCAATACAAGGCATGGACCATGGCTCCAGTCCTCGCGTCCGCACGAGATCCCGAGCAGACGCTCGCCGCGCTCTTCCGGTACGCAGACGCGGAGGAGAAGGTCCTCGAGCGGCGCAGCCTCCTCATGAACCGCCGTCTTCGAGAGTACACGGCAAACTGGAGTGCGGCGCAAACCATCAAGGATTGCCTCTCTAGTGGATGGTGGAAGTACCCGATCGAGATCGACGGCCCGCGCAAGCGCGTGCCGTGGACAGACTTTGCGGTCACGACGCTGCGGAACAGGACCAGCCGCGTATACTACCAGGACTCGCTCAGCGAGCTCTTGGAGAATGCGCATATCGACGGACAGTGGGAGGAGGCTGTGAACTCGCCGTCGGTCACCGATGCTGCGCCGTTCACCCCTCTTGCTGCTATCACTTGGGACGATGGCAACCAGGTGGGTTCCTCCAATGATTCGATGCGTTTGCAACGTGTTGCCTGACAAATATCCTGATAGATCCGTGTGTACTACCTTAACGCGGACTATGTCCTTCAGGAGCGTTGCTGCGTGGACGGAGAATGGACTTCTGGTGCCTTGAACTGTTTGAACATCGCTGCTGCCCCCAACACTTCCATTGCCGCCTTCCAGTACGAGGATGATGATGGCGTCCACATCCGCATCTATCTCCAGGGTGAGCGGCACACGTCTTCCTCGGGGACCACTTATCAATCGATTTACTCTACCTGCAGAGGCGGGCTCTCCGGAGATTCAGGAGTACTGCAGTGATGGCTCCTGGGTCCGCGGTGCAACTCTCCCTACCGCTTTGAGCGGCACGAGCATCGCCGCAGTCGTCTACAACATCGAGGGCGTCCAGTTCCGGGTGTACTACCAGGCTCCCGACTTGACCATCAAAGAGCACTGCCTGGGCAGCGACGGACTCGGATGGTACCCAGGTGAGTGCCTCTCTCGCCCCTTTCTTTCTTTCGAACTACTTGACTCACAAGGTCGGTACCATAGGTGGCTTCTCTGGCGACAAGGCTCCCGGGCAGACCCAGATCGGCGCGTTCTTCGCTGGGTCGCGCGGCGACGTGCCGGAAGTGTACTGGATGAACATCGACAACGACATCATCCGCAGCGTCCAGACGGACGGGTGCTGGCGCACGAGCAAGGTCGTGGGCCCGCTCGCCCGCGGCGCGCGGTTCGCGCCCGTGCAGTGGGACGACGGCAAGCATGTGCGCGTGTACTACCAGGCCGAGGACAACTGTGTCGTTGAGGTCTGCAGGGACTACAACGGCGAATGGTACGCCGGGGCTGTTACGGTGGGCGAAGCCTCCGAGTCCGGCGACACGGACTGAGCCGAAGGAAACCCGTATGTACCTTCCATCATATGAGTGATGATGACAGTTCATATCTCATAGTTCACTGCAGACCCTTCACCTAGTCTCGGATGTACTCTGAGCGCCTTCTCTAACTTTCTTGAAGTTCTGACAAGCTTGAGGTAGTTTGATAGCATGAAGCGGTGCTGGTGGCTTTTAGTATACGGGCATTTCTCGCGGGAGTAGTCCTAATCCTTTAATGTGAATGTTGGCTATCCATATGCAATGCGAAACGCGCTCGGGTTATGATCCTGTTATGGGCTTGGACTTATGGGACCCATCGCGAACTCTCGCGGATGCCGGCCGCGGGCCGCGGTCATGAGGTTCTCCTAAAGCAGTTTATCAGGAGTTTGTCCCAGAGAGCTCCGGGCTTGTGCCCGTACGCCCATGCACCTTCGCCCTTGAGCTCGTAGCTACAAGCTCTTGTCCAGATAACTCTTACCTCAATGGCATTCGCTCAGTACTATTACGATCCTGCGCTGGAGTTCGAAAGGGCGTTGGACGACGATAGCCGAGAGGCTGGGGCCATGCTCACCACCGCTGCACTCGCCGATAACGGTCCCGCAGCGGCAGCGAAGGCGAAAAGTACTGAGATGATGTGTGTTTTGCTCAGATTACGATCAATATGCAATCGCTCATATATTGCGCTCGCAGCACGCGGTCGTCCTCGATGGGTGTAGAACCGCAACCAACCCAGGGATGTGGGGGTCGGTGGTTTGGTGATGGCTTGCTAAAGAGGCGCGCCTCGACTGGCTCGATCAACGGTGGATCGCACCCTGGCGTACCCAAGTAATGATGCTCCGATATTTGGGAAGTCTGTTGTTGGAGTATTGTGCATCTTCGAGGACATGACATGCGGCAGAGACTGCTGGTGGTGCCTGGGCTTTGAGAAAGCGAAGTTCTGATTGTACGAGTACAAGAGCTTGCTCACTGTTGTATGTGACTATTGCTTACTATCACTTCTCGAACGCAAGCCGCCATCGCCTGTTACATCTCGACGCGTTTGAAGTGGCGAGGCTGTAGCTGGGCGAGGCTAGGACTTGTACGACACTTGACTCGCGGACCAGCCTAAGCGCAAGCGCGAGTGCGGGCGGTCACGCGCGATTGGACGCGCGCGCTATACGCGTCGAGTGACGTCAGAGCTCTCCCAGGACACTCTCGCGCTATATAACCGACGCGCTGCGCTTCAGCCAGTCTTTGCATACCATCCCCATTCCACACTAAGACACCGTCCTAGGATAGCATATAGCCACGCGCAGCAGCCATGCCTACCACTCGCGCACAAGAAGCCGCCGAAAAGCGCAACCTCCGTACGCGCCAACAACCGGAGGACTCTAAGCACGCTCCGGCTAAGCCTCCTTCGAAGGCGAAGAAACCAGCGTCGAGTAGGAAGCCTCCGTCAAGCAAGAAGGGCGCGCATGCCAAAAAGGAAACATCATCTACAGTAGGAGAGAAGCGCGAGCCCGAGACAGAGGAGAAACAGGCTGAGGGCGAGGAACCACCCGCCAAGAAGGTCAAAACCGAGGAGCCCGCGCCGAGAGACGAGCAGACAGACGGGAAAGAGGAGGGTTCGGAAGCCGATGCGGACAAAGAGAATGCTCCTGCTCAACGCCATCCTGCTGAGAGCATGTACCAAGCAGGTAGGTCTTTACCGCGCTCACCCACATGAATCGCAACTCACGCCAGAATCAGGAACCATTGAGCGCGGTCACATTTACTTCTTCTATCGGCCGAAGGTTGAGTTAGAGGAGGCCCACTCTATGGACGACGTCCAACGCTTCTATATGCTCCTCGTGCCGCGTCCTCCGCAGTTCGCTACGCACACGGGCAACAAAAGCAGCGCCCAGGCGAAGGGTGACGACGAGGACCAGGAGATGAACCTCATTGAGAGCGGCGCGGACGCCGTCCCTGCCCCTGAGCCCAAGGGCCAGACCAAGAAACGTTTCCGCCTGATGATCATTGGGAAGAAGGGTCTGCCTGACCCGGATGCCGGTGGAGGAGGAAAAGGTGGAGGACGCAAACAAGTTTTCTGGGCAACCGTGTCAACTGTCAGCGATGATCTCAAGAAGCTCGAGGAAGGCCTTGGCCCGAAGACGTATGAAACCAAGACCAGAGGTATGCAAGATTGAGGCTACATTCGGTGGCCGAGTCTGACACAGCCTATAGGCACCAGACACCAAGCGGCCGCACGCCTAGCAGCACGCGGAGCATATGCGATTGTCAACAACGAGGCGGCACGGACGCCTTCCCAGCGCGAGACGCACTTCGGCTACCACCTCTCGCACCCAGACGATGAGCACTTCGGCGAGGTGCAAGAGACGCTGGGCATCCACAAGGCTTCGTCGTTCGTTCTGCAGGTCAAGAACCCGCTCGCGCCTCCCTCGGGCCCTGCCCAGGTCGGCTTGCCCAAGGGCCGGCGTGCAGAATACCCAGAGGAAATCATGACGGGAGTGTTTGGTAAGGGGGGACATAGGGGCCGCGAGTCGTACGGCCTCCGGTTCGCGTCTGTCGAGAGGCAGGAGCTGCTTGATCATGAGGGCGCAGAGCTGCTGTTCATTGCAGCAAGGAGTGGCGAGCAGGGCTTAGAAACCAGTCTTGGCGAGGGCAGGGGTCATGGTGAGTTCCGATTATGAGTTCGCAGGGCAGAGACAGCGTTGACACCGAGCCCCATAGCACTGGAAGAGGCGGAAAAGGATGAGAGCAAGGAGACAATGGATGAGGTCATGAAGGAGATTGCGATGAACGATGGTAGAATCCCAGCTGATCCTCTGGAGGGAGAGTGGGCTTAGAATTCGTGAGAAAGAAAGAGAAGTAATTTACCGTGCTGTACGACCATCTTGTACACTAGCTGTAAATCACGGAATTGTTCAAAGTGCGCCGAAGAGGGACATCGCACCAGCTACTCTGCGACGGTCGTGATGCTGAACCGTAACGCGGAAGCGGTCACTCACCTGGACATGCCTCAACTTACCTGTGAAGTTAGAAGACCTGCGACCTGTGTCTGGGTGAAAATACAAGCAGAATGAACTGCCAAGCGTGTTCAATCAGGGTATCCTTCATAAGAGGTCGTGACAGATACAACATATATCATACATCGTCCGGAGTAGCATCGCAGGGAGCGGCACATCATTGTGAATCTGTCTCTTCGTTGTCCGTGTTGATCCTGAGCACCTTGACCCATTCCCGATAGTTGAACTGGCCGTTCCTCGTGAATGGCCCTTTCAAAAACTTGTCAATCTGCAAAGGGTGTGGTTCAGCACTAACTCGAACCACCCCTAATACGGGGGCATATCTAGACCCCCCCCCCTCTCGACGAAGAGAAAGCCAAATGGCGACCCACCTCGTGCTCCTCCATCCGCTCGCCGACGTCCCCGAGCCACTTGCGGATCTCGTCGCACTTGACGAAGCCCGAGTCGGACTCGTCGAAGCACTCGAACGCGGCGAGCAGCTCCGCCTCCGCGTCGAAGTCGTACAGATGCTCGCCCATCATCGTGAGGAACATCGGGAACGTGATCCCGCGGTCGTTGCCGCCGTCGGAGGACTCGGCGGACGCCATGCGCGAGTGGATCCCGCCGCCGAGCGAACCGCGCCGGTCTCCGGGGCGGTCGGCGAGGAGCTGGTCGAGCGTTGAGCGGGAGGGGGAGATGCCTGGGGAAGAACATGGTGTTAATACAATGTAGATGGCAAGGGGTGGATGTGTTACGGCTGCCTCGGCCCCCAGGACATGATTCGAGCAAGGATACTCACCAAGACTGCTAAAGATGTGCTTCAGGTCCTGCTCCGATACGATCCCGTCGCCGTCATGGTCGATCAACGCGAACGCCTCACGGAACTGCTGGATCTGGGGCGGGGAGAACAGGGAGAACACGCCGGACGGCTCGCGTCGGGCACGGCTCTTCTGCGCCTTCGTGAGCTTGCTTGGGCTGCTCGTGGGCGTAATGTCTGGCGAGAGTCCGTACGGGTAGCGAGACATTGCGGTAGATGGGATGGAGGTCAGGCGTAGGAGGAATGGACAAACTCAGGTGGCACTGGCCGCCTGGCGATAGTAGCGGTTTGGAAAGAGACGCCCAGTACGCGTGCGACGCGACGCGACAGGCGCCTCCTTAAATGAGCGTGAATCGGACTTTTCGACGACAACCACCATATGCTTGATTGCTCACGAACAACATTGGTTGTATTCTATAGACAGTAATATGATACGTGTGGCACGGAAAGCGAAGGGTAGACCAAGCTGACTACTACTTCGACTTGTCTAGAGAGACCCTACGCTTCTCTGCTAGCTCATTCCACAGAAGACGCAACACAAACCCTCGAGGCAGCCACCCAAAGATCCTCATCGAAGTCAGCCCCGCCCCAACCCAGAGCTCCCTCTCCGGCTTCTTCGCCAAGCTCTTCTCCGCCACCGCCCTCGCGAAGTCCTCGCGCGGCATAGCCCAGGGCTCCATCCTTTGCGGGTTGAACTCCTCCCGTATCGCCTCCTCGTACGGCGCGTAGAGCGTCGTGGGAGGGATGGCGAAGCGCGCGATCATGTTGTTCGTGATGTTCGTGCGCACGCCGCCTGCGTTGACGTAGACGACGGCGAGGCCGAAGGGGAGGCATTCCATGTAGAGCGCCTCGGTGAGGGATTTTAGAGCCGCCTTTGAAGAGGAATATATCCCTTCGAATGGTACCGCTCTGGTGACAAGGTCAGGACGTCAGAAAGACAGGTGCATATTGTGTGAGTTCGTCAGACATGTCGGTACTCACATGTCGCCTGCTATAGAGCCGATGTTGACTATCGTCCCGCTCTTGCGTGCTGCCATGTGCGGGATAGCAGCTTTGCACACGCGGAGCGTCCCGAAGACGTTCGTGTTGAAGGTCTGCTGCACGTGCTCTAGGTCGATGTCGAGGACAGCCCCTTCACGCATCACCATGAGCAAGCCTTACAGGCGCGATCCGCGCGGAAATGCTCACCGGAACACGTTATGCCTGCATTGTTGATGAGAAGGTCGATGTGTCCCTCCTGCTCAATAATGTGGTCGACCACGGACTGCACGCTGGATGCATCTGTCACGTCCATACGTGTACGCTCGATGCCCGGGTGCGTCAAGTCGGACATCGCCTCGACTCGCCGAGCTGTCGCGTATACTTTACATCCTCTCGCGGCATATTCTTTGCATCTACGCAGGGGATCCAGAGTGTTAACAACATTCGTCACACACATGTGTGGGAGTACCACTCACAGCTCGGACCCAATGCCACCATCTGAACAGCCCGTCACGAGCACCACGGGGCGATGGTGTGTCATTGTCTACTCGGCGAATGGAGGATGTGGTCTAATAGAGTTTGAACCTGAATAGTAGTAGCAGCGGCGCCGGTATGTTCAATTGCCTTCCGCGTCCCGACCCCTCGACCTATATGTATCCTCCGCGTTCTATTTGAGTCATTCTAGGTAACAACGGCACCGCAGTTCACGGCGACATGCCCGGGGCGCGTGCGGCGATCATTGGTGCTATGGACCTATCGCTAAGGACGACATCAGCTTCAAACGTGCTGCGATTCCAGACGGCCACAGGCACCTTCAGCGCTCGGCTTATCAGGAGCGCCCGGTGCGTCATAGAACATCAGCTTTGGATGTCCAGCAGTGCTAACCTACTCTCACTTTGTGGCTATAGAATCATTGCCTTCCCTCTCTGAAGTGCAGCGCTCCATGAGTGCCGTGAACGCGCTTCCTATTTGCTTCAGCATCACTAGTCACAGGTATCGAGGTACTACAACTCGTTCAGTTCATTGCCTACGCTTCTCTACCAGCTGATTCCACAGGAGACGCAACACAAACCCTTTAGGGAGCCACCGAATAGCCTTGACGAACGACGACCCCGCGCCCACCCAAACAACCCTCTCCGGCGTGCCTCCAGACCGAGCCGGCAACGCGCCCTTAACCACCACCCTCGCAAACTCCTCCGGGCGCGTCGCCTTCTCCGTCCGCCCAGGGTCGAACTCCTCCTGGATGACGGCCGCGTACGGACCATAGAGCGTAGTGGGCGGGACGGCGTGGTGCGCGCCCATGTTCTTGACGATGTTCGTGCGCGCGCCGCCGGCGTTGACGTGCACGACGGCGATGCCGAGCGGGCGGCACTCCATGTAGAGCGACTCGGTGAGGGAGCGTACTGCTGCCTTTGTGGAGGCGTATATGCCGGCGAACGGCATTGGTCTAGCCAGTGCGACGCCCATGTCAGCATTCAGGAGATGATGTTTTCCAGTGGCGCGCACGCGGACAGCGACAGAGGGGATTCGATTTGGAGAAGACGACGTACATGTCGCCCAGGACGGAGCCGATGTTGACGATCGTCCCGCTCTTGCGCGCGGCCATGTGCGGGATCGCGGCCTTGCAGGTGCGCACGATCCCGAACACGTTCGTGTCGAACGTCCGCTGAATGCTCTCCAGGTCGATGTCAATAACAGGACCTACATGCCGGTGCAGTGAGGTCTATATTAGAAAATAGGTGGCCCGCTTGAAGGAGGACACACTCACCGGAACATGTCATCCCGGCGTTGTTGACGAGGACGTCGATACGGCCGTCTTTCTCGACGATGCTGTCCACGGCGGATTGCACGCTAGCTTGGTCCGTCACGTCCAAACGCATACGCTCGACGTTGGGATGCGACTCTAGGGTGGACATGGCCTCGACCCGTCGGGCTGTTGCGTACACCTTGCATCCCTTCGCAGCAAATTCCTTGCATCTGTGCGACGTGCAACAGGACCGCAGTGAGCAGGGCTCGGTATATGAATGAAGTACTTACAATGCGGAACCAATCCCCCCGTCGGAACAGCCAGTGATGAGGACAATGGGAGATTCGCTTGTCATGGTTGATATGTATTGAGGCCTAGGGGAGGAGAGGTAATCTCACAAAGTCCGAGGAGGATATGCACCAAGTTGCTCCTTCCCCTGCGCGATCCAGGCTCTACTTATACTGTAGCATCTCCTTTCGAAACCACCCGCACGACCGCAGTGCAATAAGGACGGCACCGCAGAACCCGCGTGTGAGATCCCCGAGGCCCATCCCGAGCTCGGTGTCTCGTCGTCCTGCCAGCCAAGGCAACCACACGCACAGACGAGCCCCCGGCCGAGGACCACACTGGCAGTCAACGCAGCGCCGGCGCAGCCCTTGGCCACCTCCCCGAACCGTTGTGACTCGGCCATCGGCTCGGGGACGAGTGTATTTAGCACAGCTTGTGCTACTGTGGTCGGTTTCTAGCGTTTCATCGCGGGGGAACGATCTTTGCCGTGACGTGGGTAATGAAGTGGGGTTCAGCGAGATCGGGGATAGGAGCGTTTAGAGCGAGATCGGGAATTAGGCTGCAGGGTTCGTTAGGTTCGTAAGAGATTCTAACTATCGGAGACGAAGTGTAAATGAGAAGAAGAAGAGTGCAGGAGAGTGAAAAAAGCGCAAGAGGAGGTAACAGTACTCTACGACGATCCAAATGGAAGCTAAGTATACTACTTCTGTTTCTGAGCGGCAAGCCTCGGGCCCTCCCCCAAGCGCCTCCAGAACAAGTTAAGCACCCACGTCCGCGGGAACCACCTCAGCACGCTATACATGAACGACATGCTCGCGAGCGTCAAGTACCTCGGCGGCGGCCTCCTCAGCACCGCTTGTACGACCTCCCGCGCGAACACGTCCGTCGGCGTCGGGCGGTTGCGCTGGCCCATGTGGAGCTTCGCGAGGACCGAGTCGACGTAGTCGGCGTAGAGGCTGCCCGCGGGGAGCTGCACGCGCTCGGCCTGGTTCGAGGCGATGTTGGAGGTGACCCCGCCGGGGGCGAGGAGGACGACGGAGACGTTGAAGGGCTTGCATTCCATGTAGAGCGTCTCGCTGAGCGAGTGCAGCGCCGCCTTCGTCGCGGCGTAGATGCCTCCCCACGGGATGGGTCTGTGTGGTCCGGAGGAACGATGAGTACGCGGCGTGTCGCCGGCTGAAGGTAGAGGAGTAGAAGTGGACTTGCATTTCACCCGCGATCGAGCCGACGTTGACGATGGTGCCGCTCTTGCGGGCGGCCATGTGGGGGATGACCGCTTTGGCCATACGGATTACCGAGTAGACGTTTGTGTCGAACATGCGGGCGACCTCCTGCATGTCGACGTCGATGACGGCGCCTGAAAGTGCGTCACTTCAGCGTCATTGCGTATGAATAGTTGTTGCAGTAGACTTGCCTGTGTTACCCAAGCCGGCGTTGTTGACGAGGATGTCGATGCGGCCTTCCCGTTCGATCACGGACTGGACGACCTCGCGCACGTTGTCGTCGTTGGTGACGTCCAGAGCCAGAGTATGGATGTCTGGGCGGGTGAAGCCTTGCATGGCCTCTACTCTACGGGCGGTAGCATATACGATGCATCCTTTAGACGCGAATTCCTCGCAACTGGCGGCCGTGATTAGCACATGTATGCATGACAGACACAGCCTTCACTTACAGCGAGAAACCGATACCGCCTTTGGAGCACCCGGTTACGAGGACGATTGGCTTGTTGTGAGACATCGACGAAGCGATTGGAAGAGCTGGGGAGGGAGAAGGTCTGGAGAAGGTGAGTATATATGTGAGGTTCTAAAACACCCGGGATCCGGTAATTTCGAGTCCGTGAGATTCGGACACTGTGATTGTGCTGCATGGCCTATACGTTCCCAACGATGGTGATGAGCAGTTTGTCATCTGTGGACGATGGAAGCTGCTGGATGACAAAGGATAGCTAGATTGAGATTGCGCCGTAAGGAAAGGTGTGGATGGGCCAGGGGAGGCGCGCGGGGGCGTTGAGTGAGGATGCCAAACAAGAGACAATAGGCGGACTGGACGGAGCGGGGGACCGGAGGTGAGTTGGAGTCGGAGAGGTGTGCTTGGGCCGGTCACCGCTGCTGCTGCTGGATACACTTACACTTACGCTTGTGGCTCGATTGGCTCGGGCCCGCAGACTTTACCTCGCTTTCTAGTCCAAGCTTACCGCTTAGCCTGCCTTCTGCGTCCGTCCCTCCCTTTAATCGCGCGCTGGGGGCGTCCGCTACCCGAAGTCTTGCAATATCCGCCCATGTCCTCCCCGACCGAACTCTATCTCCCTCCCGCTCTCCCCTACCCCATCAAGCTCGTCTCCCTCGCCGCACGCCCCAACGCCGACGTGCAGCGCGGCGCACGCCTCCTTGATTACTCCTTCACTTACAGAACCCCCGACGCTCCTCCCGAACTTCGCTTCGGAACATGGGACTCCTCCATCGAAGGCACCCTCACCAAATGGAACTTCAAGCAAGGCGACACCATCTCCGAGCGACGCGCGCGTGAGACCCCTGCCGTCCTCATTCTTGAGCCATGCAAACATGGCGTCCAGCTCGGCGGCCTCTGTTGTCTCTGTGGGAAGGACATGACCAGGTACGGCCTTCCTCGGTCCAATTTCATTGACACGCCCTGTCGCGTACCCTCGTCTCCTCATGCACTTACGTTCCCCCCTCGCTAGCTTTGATTACACCGGCTTCTCGGACGCGTCTCGTGCCTCCATCCAAATGACCCACCTTGCCAACGGCCCACTCGTCTCCTTCGAAGAAGCGCAGCGCATTGAGCAGGAGACCGCCCAGCACCTCCTCCGTTCCCGCAAGCTCTCCCTTATCGTCGATCTAGATCAGACCATCGTCCACGCTACCGTCGATCCCACTGTCGGCGAGTGGATCGCGGAGGGCGAGGCGTGGGAGGCGCGTCAGGCCAAGAGGGAGGCGCGTGCGGCGGACGGCGACAACAAGGACGCCGCCGACTCGAACCAGGCCCTCTCGGACTCGGAGGACGAGGTGAATCCGAATTGGGAAGCACTCAAGGACGTCAAGAAGTTCAGACTCGGTCCTGAGGCGCTCGGACAGCCCCAGCGCGGGCCTAGGGCGCGGGGGAAGGAGAAGACCATCGAGCAGGAGGGCTGTATGTACTACATTAAACCGCGGTACGTGTTTCATTTCCGCCCCTCGCAGGTCTCTCTGACCGCTCGCGTTTCCCTCCCGTGCAGCCCCGGTCTGCAGGAGTTCCTGCAGACGATGGCGACCAAGTATGAGATGCACGTTTATACGATGGGCACGCGTGCTTACGCAGAGGAAGTCTGCGCCGCCATCGACCCGGGCGGGAAGATATTCGGGAACCGCATCCTCAGCCGAGACGAGAGTGGGAGTGAGTAGTCCTCTCGCATTGTCCCGGGAGATCCGCGCGCTCACGTTGGCTCCGAGGCTTGACACAGAAGAGCCTCCAGCGACTGTTCCCCTGCGATCAGTCCATGGTCGTCATTATTGATGACCGCGCAGACGTCTGGGAGTGGAGCCCCAACCTCGTCAAAGTCGTACCATGTACGCCGATGATCCATGCCTGTCTGCCGCGCGCTATTCGTCTAATTCGCGCCGCCTTTTGACAGACGACTTCTTCGTCGGGATTGGCGACATCAACTCGGCCTTCCTGCCCAAGCTCGAACCGCTCGTGCCTGTCGCACCGCCTCCGCCTCCGCCCGTCACGGCCGATCCTAATACAGTGATCTCGGAGGAAGTCGAGGCAGAGGAGGTGGAGCTCGACGGTGAAGATGATGATGACGATGAGGACGACCTGGAGGACGTTATAGCGTCCTCGGAGTCGCCGGGGGAGGACGAGCGCTTGGCTGAGATCGAGAAGAACGAGATCCTCTCGAGGAACACACAGGCGCTGGAAGCACAGGTCGAAGAGAGGCCTCTCGCGAAGAAGCAGGAAGAGCTTCAGGAGACGGTGAATGGCGAAGCTGCACCGTCCGATCAGCCAGCCACAGATGTTGCGCCCGCGACGAACGGGAGCGACGCCAGTGCCGAACAGAAACCAAAGCGGGAACGACATGTGCGCAAGGCGCTGCTCAAGAACGACGATACCGAGCTCGAGAGGGTCAAGAAGGTACGACAGCAAATATGCTATCGGAGCTTTTGTTTGATGATAATTGTCGCAGATCCTCGAGCTCGTACACGAGCGTTTCTACTCCTCTTGGGAGAAGCGCAAACCCGAAGACGAGCCCAAGACGGGCAAGCGGAAACATGGGAAGCGCACGGAAGCACAAATAGAGTACGACGTCCGGGTACGTCTTTCTCACCGCTGCACAAAGTCATACGCCTAGTGCTCATGATGGCAATGCTTGCCCGATGCCTTCTGCGTTTGTCTTGCAGACGATCATCCCCCGAATACGAATGGAGACGCTGGAAGGCTGCCATATCCTATTCTCGAGCGTCATACCCCTCGATACCCGGCCGGAAGCGACGGAGATCTGGAAGACCGCACACGCGTTCGGCGCAAAGTGCTATACGGAGCTCAACCCACGCGTTACCCACGTCGTCGCAGCCAAGGTAAGCACCGCGTCTCTCCCTCTACCACCCATTTTGACCCCCGTAACTCGTCCCCCCCTCTTTTCCCCGTCTGTTACAGCGCGGCACGCAGAAGGTCGACGCAGCTCGCCGGCGCGGCGGCATCAAGATCGTCTGGCTCGCATGGTTCACCGACTCCGTCGCGCTCTGGCGGCGGCAGGACGAGGGCCCGTACCTGCTCGACCCCGAGCCGCGCCCGCGCGCCGCAGGCGCGGGCGGCGAGGGCGACGACGACGACGACGCGCGGCTTGCGAGTCCTCCTTCGGATCCTCACCAGATTAGTTCTGACCCGGAGCCGGACGCAGATGACTGGGACGAGCTCGGCGTTGGCGCGAGTGGCAGCGGGAGCGGGAGTGGGCCGCGGACGCCTGCCGCGCTCAGTTCTGAGGCGGGAGCGGGAGCTGGAGGTGCGGGCGGAGAGGGAGCGGGCGCGGTGGGCGCGGGTGGTGAAGGAGGAGGCGAAGGAGGAGGATCGGGGCTCGCGCTAGACGAGGTGGACTGGGACGAGATCAACGACGAGGTCGAGGCGGCGATGAACGAGAGCGACGATGATGGCGAGGGCGAGGGCGGGAGCATGCGCGGCGAGTTCTCCGAGGACGAGTGGACGGACGAG
The DNA here is from genome assembly GCA_022385745.1 of Cubamyces sp. BRFM 1775. Lineage (NCBI taxonomy): Eukaryota > Fungi > Basidiomycota > Agaricomycetes > Polyporales > Polyporaceae > Cubamyces > Cubamyces sp. BRFM 1775. Next base: position 109,173 of record MU278467.1, on the reverse strand, counting down.
TCGAATAGCATCATCAGGTGAGCACCGGTGCGGGCCCCAGCTGCTGACGGTCGCTAATCCATATTTTGCTTTTCTCTCTCTTACAGCAGTACGACGTCGACCCCGCGACGAAAACGGAAACGCGTCCGAAGCCTCACGCCGTCCGAGGCAGGCTCCCTGAACGGCGCCGACCCAGACGTCCTCCGCTCGCCGCTCGCCAAGCGCAAGAAGCTCGCGGCAGACCGCTCGGGCGCGTCCCGGCTCAAAGAGGCGTTCACCGCCGAAGAGCTCGCCCGCGCCGCTGCTGCCGCCGCTGCCTCTGCCACTGGGGCTACTGGCGCTTCTGGCGCTACCGGGATGGACCGCGACGAGGACGACGAGGACAGCTCGGGGCAGCGGAGTCGGCGCTCGACGCCGGTGAATGCGGACGTGGAGGAGGCGGGGGACTATGGCGAGGACTATGAGGGGTCGGACGACGATATGGACGAGGAGGACGACTTTTTGGCGCGCGAGCTCGAGGAGGAGTGGGGATAGCGTCCGCTGTTGCTGCTGCTGCTGCTGCTGCTGCTTTGTCGATTGGTCTGGGCCCCTGTGCGTTCGTCCGTTCGTTTTGCTGTGTGCTGATTTCCGACGGTGTAATATTTCCTTCTGACTGACTGACTGACTGGCTGGCTGGTGTGTGGCACTGTGTAGGTAGGTAGGATGCTGCGTTGCGTGGCCCGCGGGTAGTAGTGTAGTACGTACCATTTATTCGCTGTGTCGTGTACCTATGTAGTATTACTATACGTATACCTGGGATGCTTTCCCGATTTACGGACAGTGCTGGTATGCAAGTAGACGTTTCGCTTGAGCGCATTTGATGGTGAACTTTAGTGAGTGTGATGTGCGTGTGTGCTCTTCTGCTGCATAGGCATGGCCAGTATCGGCTGGGTTGTATGGCTCTGAGCACTTGTTGGTCAGTCGTGGGTGCTATGAGCGAATGGGCAGAGATAGACAAATGAACGTAGCAAGTATATGTTGTATCAGAGCTTTGCAGTACAGCACTAATACATAACCTCAAGAGATCGCAATGCGACTCCCATACACAAGGATGAGCCGCTACTACTACACGCACAGATAAGGGTATACAATATATGGCGATGCCCATGCATCCCTCATGGCTCCGATGGCCCCTCCAAATGCTCCTTGTACAGCTTCCACAGCTTAGATATCTTCCGTCCCGTGATGTCCTTGAAGATATGCTCGTCGTACTCCTTATCCTTCATGCCTTCGTTGAGCTCCCTTATGGAGCCGTCTCCGTATCGCCCCTCGATCCAGTCAAGGAAATACGCTGTCGCCTGGTAGCCCGCGTCCCACTTCTCGCCTGCTTCCCGCTTCCAGTGCGGAGGCGATAGCCCGGCATTGAGACGAACCCAGTCTATTATTGGCACACGCTCATCAGCTTCGGGCGGGCCGCGGAGATCCACTTTCTGGCGCACCTGCGATGCCCTCAATCAGACCCCCGGGACATTTTCCAAGGGCGTTGTACTGGTAGCAGTGGACCATCTCGTGCGTGAGCACGCCGAGGATCTCGTCGCGGGCGCGTGACTGCGAGTTGCGGATGTGGTTGAGGGAGAAGTGGATCTCCTTGTGCGTCGGCGAGCCGAAGGTGTGCGCGACGCCGTCCATGGGCCGGAGGACGAGCGTCACGCACTGCACGCTGGAAGAGAGACGGTGCGGTCAACCGCGATGCAGAGTCATAAGGGCCGTTGCGTGACCGAGAGAGCTGCTGGCATACCAGGACGAAATGACGGCATGCACGGCAGATGTCTCGGCCTGGAAAGGCGGGTGCATTCTGATACGGCGCAGAAGGGGGAGGGGTCGCTCACTTTGTGGGGACCGTTTCCGGAGTGTAGAGCCAGCTGCACACCGTGGTGACGGCATCTCGTAATGCAACGTCTGGGCGTACGTTATCAAGGAAGAGCTTCGCACCGGGATGTGCGAGGTCCTCAATCCGTAGGTTGAAGGTAGGAATTGGCCATTGGGGTTCTGGCCCATGTGGAGGCGGAGGTGGCATCGAAGATGCAGCTTGGTCCTGAGACAATTGGGCTGGTACTAGCAACAGTGCGCCTGAGAGACAGGAATGATGAGAAGCAACCGTAGCCACTAGTTCTTGCCTTCCTAATCGAGGGTGTAGCGTGACGCTACCCGATCAATCCAGGGTGTGAGTGTGACGCTGTCACGCAGACTGGCGGTTGTTTCGCGCCGTGAACAACGTCAAAAGCCTCCTTCGCGCTCATCTGCGCACCCTTCTGACCCACCCAGCTGACTGTGTACTTTGAGTGGCCGATTTCTTCGTATGATCATGCTCGTTGGATCCCTTTCCGACGATTATCCTGCTACGTACGACCACCCTGTTTGAGAGCATACAAAAGGCGGCGCGACGTCATGTTGGTTTGGGTCGTGGATATCTTCCTCAGTTTCTCGCCTGCCTGGATGGCGAACGGACTTCGACGCCTCTATGCGTTTCTCACTGCGCTTGCCGTGGGCGTGGCGTTGTCTCAGGCTTACGGCTTCCCGGACTGTGTGAACGGTCCACTGCGGAATACCACCGTCTGTGATGTCACCCAGGATCCTATCACTCGAGCGACAGCTCTTATCAGCCTCTGGACTGACCAAGAGCTCACGAATAACACTGTGAATGCGTCTCCAGGTGTCCCACGTCTCGGCCTCCCAGCTTACAACTGGTGGTCCGAAGGTTTGGTCCGTATACTCTCCATATATCCAGCGTCGCAACTAGCTCACCAGTCTCAACTCATAGCATGGTGTCGCATCAAGTCCAGGAGTTACATTTGCTCCCTCGGGCCCTTTCAGCCATGCAACCTCCTTCCCGCAGCCAATCCTCATGGGCGCAGCCTTCGATGACGCCCTAATCCAGGAGATCGCGTCGATCGTCAGTACCGAGGGTCGTGCGTTCAACAATGCTGGCCGTGCAGGTCTCGACTACTGGACGCCCAATATCAATCGTACGTTCCATCCTTGTTCTGCCCTTGGCGCCCGTGCTAAAATAGCCTTTAGCATTCAAGGACCCTCGATGGGGCCGCGGCCAAGAGACGCCCGGAGAGGACCCATTCCACTTATCCCGATATGTCTACAACTTGATCCTCGGCTTGCAAGGCGGTCTCGACCCGAAGCCATACTTTAAGGTCGTCGCGGACTGCAAACACTTCGCTGCGTACGATATGGACAACTGGGAGGGTAACGTGCGCTACGGTTTCAACGCCGTGGTGACGCAACAGGATCTCTCCGAATTCTACCTTCCCTCCTTCCAGTCTTGCGTACGTGACGCAAAGGTCGGCAGCGTCATGTGTTCGTACAACGCCGTCAACGGCATTCCGTCTTGCGCGAACAAGTTCCTGCTGCAGGACATTCTCCGAGACTACTGGGGCTTTGCGGACGATCGATGGGTCACGAGCGATTGCGATGCCGTATCGAACATCTACTCTCCACACAACTACACCAACGACCCTGCACAAGCCGCGGCAGATGCGTTGCTTGCGGGCACGGATATCGACTGCGGGACATTCTCTTCGACATACCTCCCTGATGCTCTACAACAGGGCTTGGTCAACACTACCGACCTCAGGAGAGCAGCCATCCGGCAATACGCTTCTCTTGTCAGGTACGCTGCCTAAGATCCCTGTGACCAAGGAAACTAACTCACACCATTCATCTGCAGACTTGGCTACTTCGATCCTGCTGACTCCCAGCCTTACCGTCAGCTCAACTGGTCCGACGTCAACACCCCGCAAGCGCAGAAACTGGCATATACAGCCGCCGTCGAAGGAATCACCCTCCTGAAGAATGACGGCGTCCTCCCCCTTTCGAAACGTGTCCGGAAGATCGCTCTGATCGGGCCTTGGGCGAACGCCACGACGCTGATGCAGGGCAACTACCAGGGCGTGGCGCCCTACCTCATTAGCCCTCTTCAGGGTGCGCAGCAGGCCGGATTCGAAGTCGAGTACGCCCTCGGAGCCAACGTCACGACGGTGAACGACACAAGCGGCTTCCCCGCAGCGATCGCTGCTGCGAAGCGCGCGGACGCGGTCATCTTCGCCGGCGGGCTGGACGAGACCGTCGAGCGCGAAGAAGTGGATCGGCTGAATGTTACTTGGCCGGGAAGCCAGCTCCAGCTCGTGGCGGAGCTAGAGCGCGTCGGCAAGCCGCTCATCGTGGCCCAGTTCGGCGGTGGACAGCTCGATGACAGCGCGCTCAAGAACAGCAAGGCGGTATGTATCATGCTGCATCGCCCTTCTCCGTAGTGGCTTTGATTGACCGTATGGTGGTTTCGTCCATCTTGCCTCCTCCTTGGCAGGTGAACGCGATTCTTTGGGGCGGCTACCCTGGCCAGAGCGGCGGCGCTGCGCTGTTCGACATCTTGACTGGGAAGGTTGCGCCGGCAGGACGACTCCCCATCACCCAGTACCCTGCAGTATACGCCAAGCAGGTTCCCATGACCGACATGACGCTGCGCCCGAGCGCGACGAACCCTGGGCGTACGTACAAGTGGTACACAGGGACGCCGGTCTACGAGTTCGGCTTCGGGCTGCACTACACCACCTTCGCGTTCTCGTGGGCGGGCGTCGCCGCCAACGCGGACGTAGCGAACAGCACGAGCAGTGCCGGTGGTCTCCCTCGCAGCTATTCAATCGCCGAGCTCGTCTCGAGTGCGAAGCAGGGCGCGACGTTCCCCGACCTCGCGCTCCTCGACACGTTCAACGTTCGCATTACGAACACGGGGAAGACGACGTCGGACTACGTCGCGCTGCTCTTCGCCAGTGGTGACTTTGGGCCGACGCCGCGCCCGAACAAGCAGCTCGTCGCGTACGAGCGCGTGCACGCGCTCGCCCCGAAGAAGAGCACCATCGTCGAGCTGCCGGTGACGCTGGGAGCGATCGCACGCGCGGACGAGAGCGGCGCGAAGTGGATCTACCCTGGAACGTATACGATCGCACTTGACACGGACGGCGCGCTAAAGCACACGTTTACGTTGACCGGGCGCGCTGCGCAGATAGCTAGCTGGCCGTCAGATAGTAGTTGATTGTTATGAGCTGTTGTACGTTACGGCATGTCATGCAGGTTGTATCAACTTGTATCAATTGTATTCACGTTGCCTGAGGCGAGATGACATCCTATCAGAGTGAACTGCATTCCGGCATGTCTATAGTCCCCAAGTAGCTGCATGGCGCCCCGACAGCTGCTCAACCCACGCTTTAATGAAGTTTGTGCCAACAACCAGCCAAGAACAACTTGTAGCAATCGAATAACCGGGGTTTCATTGCATACGGCCCATTAATAAGTATTGTACAATCGTTTTGCAGTCAACCCAATCAAGTCCGAACGAATACTGCAGTCACCGCGGAGTCATTTCCAGCATAATGAAGTCCTTCCCTGTGATGCCCTGACCGATAAGCAAGGCGCGTCACCATGACGTGCCTCTAAAACCGCTCAAGCTCGATGCTTAGAGATCTCCGGGGTCGAGCGCGTTGTAGATCGGGCACAAGTCGCTCCAAGCCTGAGGGGGCGCATCCACCGAGGCGACGTCCGGGGTGTCCTCGGCCATAACGACGGCGAAACCAGCCTCGAGATGGAAGTCGATATGGCAGTGGAGGAACCACGGCCCGGGGTTGTTCGTCTGGAAGCGGATCGTGACGTTGTCGCCGGGGGTGCCGGTGCTGACGACGTCGCGGAAGATCGGGTTGTCGTAGTTGTACACACTGCTCCCCGCGCTTCGCACGACGGCGAAGGTGTGCTGCAAGGCGTATCTGTCAGCAATGGGGGTCTCGGTAAGACATACGGGAAAGACGGGACTTACACCGTGCAGGTGGAAGGGGTGCGGTGCGCCGGGCGCCATAGCAGTGGCGGGCATGGTGATTTCGATGGACGCGTTGTTGGGGAGGACGTAGACGCTGCCGTCGGGGAGCAGATCCTGGGCGGCTTGCGCGCCGCTGAGAATCTGAAGCAGAACAGGAACGGACGGCGGAGTGAACGTGTGGTTGTTGATGTAGAAGTTAGTGCCGTCCTGCAGGGGAGTTAGTAAGGCTCTAGATAACAGGCCCAGACGAGCACGTCATCACTCACGAAGGTGAACGCCAGGTTGATCGGCCTGTCGACGCCTCCAGCAACGGGCTCACCGGGCTGCAGTGGATCGTTCAGCAATCATGTTATATGCGACAATAACGGAGCGCACTACGTACCACCGGCATCGGCGTGAGGGGGTGCAAGTTCACCTCGTTCAGGGGACTCGTGGAAGTGGACTGCGTAGTCGTAGGATCAACCGGAGCCGCGCCGTCGTAGCGCAGGATAGCGGAGTTCAGGCCATCGGCGAATCCAGTGTTCTGTCCGAAGGCAGGGGCAGCCCGAATCCAGTAGTTGTCCACGGCTTGGTTTGCCTCCAGCTACAGAAGGTGGGTGTTCCATTCATCGACATCCATGAAGTGTGAATGGACAGTACTTACAACAAAGGAGTAACGCTGCCCAGCGAAGATCTGGATGGAATCGACCTCCAGAGGCTGAGTGCTGACTGCGTCGGCTTCGATGATCGTCATGCTATGATCGTCAATGCTGAACGTGAAGCTGGGATCGCATGAAAGCGAGACCAAGCGGAAGCGGTACCTGTCAAAAATCGGCGTTAACCACTGTGGATTGACTAGTGAGGGATATCGATACTTACCGCTTCCCTTGTGTGACGCTGATAACAGCCAGGTCGGAGTCGAGACCCGGGTAGCGACCAAGGCCGTTGATGAGGGTAGTGTCGGCGCCCAGACTGAAGGTGCGGACAAGGCGTCAGGTACATGCACTAGACCTCGGACAGACGATGCACTCACGGGAAACGGGGCCCGAGCTTCGCGGCGACATGGTACCAATCCACTAGCGTGATAACGGTATCGTCTGTAGAAAGGTGATGAGCAAATAATATCAGGAGAAACGCCATCTCTGGTTAGCTTACCGTTATCGACATCGTACAGATCGGCGTGCGGATCGTTGGGGTCGTAGACGACGAAAGCCCCCCTCAGACCATCGCAATATTGGGTAGAGAGATGGCTGTGGTACCAGAAGGTACCTGGAACACCGGGCTGTCAGTATAGTTATATAGCAACTTGGAATAATTGCTCCCACCAGCTTGGTCTGGGACCTGGAAGTCGTAAAGGAATGAATTGCCAGAAGCGATGGGGCACTGGTTCACGAAGGCGGGGCCATCCGCCCAGTTCGTGCCATGCTGGAAGAAACCGTGCCAATGCTGAAAGAGCAACGTCAACACGGTGGGGGCAGCGTATAATGCGAATAATACACACAATGGTCGTCGTCTTCAACATAGTGTGATTCGACAGCTGGTTGATCACATTAAGCTGGAAACGATCTCCCTGTCCGACGTCGTCAGCGACACCCGTACAGAAGAGGTGTATATCCTGGACATACCTTCTGACCGGTGATGAGGGGGGCGGGAGTAACACCGTTGACCACAACGGCTTCACGAGCATAGCCATCTGGGCTGACCTCGGCGTTGGAGATAGTGAGGTCTGTAACGGGTCCAATGCCAGCGTAAACCACGGTGGCAAGGGAGACGATGATGAAGGACAGAAGGGAGTTGAACTTAGACATCGCTGTAAGAGCTTTCTGGATGTCTGTTCTGGTAGAAACTCGAGGGGGATGAGTTGTCTCGACATGGCCCACGACCAATACCTTTTATACGGTGAACGTCGGCGCCCTGACACTCAGACACGGCAAGGCTTGGTAGCACGCGTCTATGTCTGAGCAAGGACACAGGTAGGACTTACCAAGGCCTTGCAGTGTCACCATTGTGCCGGTGCCAACGCCGACACCGGCCTGGCCCTGAAGCGCGGTCTTCGCGCGAACGTAGCGGAAGGCGTGGGAGCGGGAGAGGGCGGGGAGAAGCGCCTCGCGTCTCACGGAGAGCAGGCTTGCGCGTCCCAGATGGCGTCGGGATCCCAATAGATACCCAATTCGTCAAGCTCGGTACCGGACGAGGGCTTGCTAAGAGCGTGATGGATGGAATCTATCTTGCCCTGAGCAGCGGCTGTCGCGCGAAACTAACAGCACCCGTGAGAATAGTCCAAACAATCGTTGCAGGCGGTTGTGCCTTCCTCCAAAGGCTGCGGCGAAAATGGAGAGTGACCGTCGCTTGTGTGCTGCGGCCTCCGCTAACGTGTTTCGTACGGTCACAGCAGTACAGAGTTGATAGGTGGCAGTGTCGCCGTAGCTGCGACCGTTGCACGCCGAAGTCAGAATGCTTGGCCTCGAGAGGCATATTGGAGCAAAACTCAACATGAATATTGGCAGGCTACTTGCCATCGTCGCTAAAGGCGGAGCTCGAGCTCTCGAGACGGGCCACGAAGACTGCGCGATGCACGGGCCGAGTGTGCTCCATGCCGGCAGGGAGAAAGATGTATTGCGAAGAGGCGAAGGCCTCGGCAGCAGGCGTCATAGGGAACATGGAAGTCTGTTTTCTAATTTTCTCGTCAAGAACGCGGACTGAGAGACATTTTTGCGGCGAGAGGTGATGCTGAGAAAGAAAGAGAGCTGCGAAACGCACGGCGGCGAAGGAACTCCCTTGCCTGTTATGGCAATCTGATTGATTGCCACCATGCCGCAGTCGAGCGTCTTTTCTCCAAAGCGCTCACCGTCCTCTGCTCATAGTTCTCCACTTTGAACATCAACATGCGCCTACAATATTCCTCAGGCTCTTCCTATTTTTCCGAGGTCATTGCACAATACTGGCTTGGCTCCCTATGAAGATATTTCCCTTGCTAAACCTCACTCCTGTTTGCTTGAATTGCGCTGGCTGCGCATGAAAACATATCCGATTCACCGCAACAGTGATATGATGAACCCCTACTCAAGCTAAGACTTTCCCAACGGTGAGAGCAACAAGTCAGCAGTCTGCCCTACACAGCACCGCTCATCTACTCGTTCCTGGCGGGCACCGGCTGATGCGGAAGTCCGAGGTCAGTGCCCAATTGCGACGACGGCCGACGCTTCCGTCAGTAGTCACGCTGCCATCGGCGGGGCAGCCCTGCACAGTCGTCGCAGAGTCAGCGCGCCGTACTCAGCTCGAGCGGCATGATGCTCTTTGGGCCGCTTTGCTAGGCCTGTTGATGCATACATGTGAGCGTATACGTACGAAATGGTCTAGGACGTACGCTATCCCCATCTCTTCCCAGGTCAATCTACGGCCTGAACGTCTGTGACCACCAAAAGAGGTCATCTGGAGCGTGTCTGTGAAGTACGTGGGACATTCCTCACACCTCCGACTCCCCATTGCTGGTCAGGCAGAGCTTCCTGCCACGCGGTCACTGAACGCGTACATGTCGCATTCCCGCACTAACATCCCCCCAGTGTACCGGCAACTCATAGGCCGTTTGGATGCGGCCCCATGACAGTTCTCTTGACACATTCAGGTGAACAACATTGCTTCCAAATGTATCCCCAATGCTTGTTCTTGAGAGCTTCGGGCTCGCGGACGCCGACCGCCTACCGAGAAGTAGCTGATCTCATCTATGGGAATGGTAAGAGTGTATTGGGTTGTCGTAAGGCTTAATATCCTCTCGACAGGTCTGCCGGCAGGGAAGGACAACATTACGACACGCACCCATCTCTTCGCAGTCTACGAAGACAATGTCTGACTCCCATTACTTGGACGCTCTCATCCTGTGAGCGCGATCGTGCCTTTCGTGCGATGATCGTCCGTCTGCTCACCCCGCTCCATGCCCGCGCTGCACGCCTTCCTGACCACCATCGCCAGGAACTCCAGCGGCACTGAAAATGCCGCACACAAGCCGGACATCCCAAAGCGGTCAGTTGATATGTCGCGCACAGTGAAGCGCGCGATCTACCCGACGGTCGTGGAGGCAAAGGGCGCTCTCCGTGCACTTCCGACCCGTCCTTGGCCTTCTCGCCTTCCCATCCGCGGCATTTGTGCCTCCGCTGGGACCCAGCTAGGCGTCGTGCCGGGCACAAACGCAGGTGCGCCTCCGTCCTGACGTCCGGACTGCATAGAATGATGGCTTCGGGGCCTTTCACAGTGATGGGAAAGCGTTTGAATCCTCTAGACCCGTGCCGCAGCCGCTCAGTCTCGTCCAATCGTCGCATTTTGCCCCGCCGATGTACCTCAGAAGGACGCGCGCCCCTCCGCCGGCGACGGAGGCCTGCGTGGCCCGGGCATGCTTGGGAGCTGGCGCCGGGCGCGGATGGCCTGCCTGGCTGGGCGGATCTAGATTATCTCCAGTCAGCCCTGACACAACTTACCTCTTGATGGACGAAAACCCAATCTCGCAGCACCTGTGGCCGGGGATCTGCGCAGCGCCGCGGCAGCAATCTGGGCGGCTCGAGTGCTTTAGCACTAGCCCTCTGGGACTTGTGCGGTACCCGCGCAGCGCGTGCCTTGAACGTTGGAGGAGAGGTCGGTAAGCTCGTCGCCGTCGGCGCGATTGCAGTCGTCAGACCTGCTGGCGCCGACGGTATCTCGTCGTAGAACGTTCAAGCGTTGCTCGAGCTGGAAGCAGACGACAACCCAGGGAGTCTTCTCTGTCTGCCAGACTGTAGACATCATGCCGGATGTCAATGCTCAGGAACAAACATATAGACTTTCTTTCATCCGGCTCCCGGTGGGAGCGTCGAAAGCTATCGCGCCACACCTCTCAGTTCGATGCTCATCCACACAAAGTTACGTCCAGCATTGCTGTGGCTGAAGCCGGCCGTCCGTGGCTCTGGGAGCATCGGCGCATCGCAGTGATTCCAAGAGGTTCGAGCAGCCGGCCCACCTTGCCTAACGCCATGATCGCGTCCAGGGCTCAGTTCACCGTGCCTTGCGACGCCCAAAGTCCGACACTTAGACTGGCAATGGACGAGGGAGCGGACATCCGTGTGCGGCTAGCGCGGTTTGCGTCTTTGTCAACGCCCCCCGCCATTCCGTTCTTGCACATCATCGTGCATGCAATGCACACTGCATGCCGGCATCTTCTGGGTGGCTGGGTCTGCGCAGGACGGCGGTGACTCGTACGTGATGATCTGCCCGACGCACGTCCCACGCACTCCCACCCCTCGCCGACGCCTAGCTTGCTTGGCTGCGGAGTCGCCGGGCCAAGGAGCGCAGCGGAAGTTAGAGTCGGTGCGTTGACAGGTGCGGGGAACCACCACCATCAGTGCCACGAGCCCGGAGACCTAGTACTGCAGTACTTACTCATGGCGTACAAGCGCAATGACTGCCTTTCCGGCCGACGGTCGCGGTTATGTTGCACGGCGATGGATCGAGAGCGTGAGTTGTGCGGTCCAGCGGCCAGGTACGCATGGACGAGTGCGCTCCCATGCGATGTAAGCACACTTAGCGTTGGGTGCGGGGGACGTGCCGTTACGTCCCCAACGAGTTGCTTCACATCCAGTTTATGCCTCTCTCGAACGTCTCCTCTCCCAGGCTCGGCGGCACATGAGGCAGCCGACGGCCGTCCATATGGACCTGTTGCGCCCTGCGGTGTTGAGGGCATGGGCTTGCTAAGCCTGTTGTTGGTCATTGGCGTCCGAAGTGCATCGGAGGCCAGAGTTGTGCCGTCCGAACATCTTGAGTATCGGAGTAGCTTGCACAATAGGCCCGAGCAGCCCTACATCCCGATATACGGCGCCGCTGCGGGAATAAGGTACGCTCATCACTCCCAACTGCAGGCCTGCCGGCGGCGCACCTAGCACTATGCACCTTACTGACCTTTCCTGACCCAACGTAGGCCGCCGCTTGCCCTATACTGGTAGTAGTACCGCCAACCACCATCGCTCGGGGAAACTGGGCGGTGCATTTCTCCGCCGCGTCTCCTACATACTCCGCTCGGCGCTCGCGCGCTGCATCAAGCTGCTGTATCGGAGGTTCCTGAGATTCAGAACGTGCGCAGGGCCGGCATGACGTCGCGACCGTGGACGCATCCCCCCCCCCCCCCCCTCCGCTCGCCGCTCGCGAATTTCCTTTTGCTTTTCGTCCTGCGAGCTGAGCAAGACGTGGGTGCTGCGGGCACGGCGGGAACATCAGCCGCGTTGATTCCTGATTGCTGCTGCAGGCCGAGGCACGACGTACGGCGGTAACGTACTGACATATTGGATGCTGAACGTGATGACTGTGTGGGTGAACTTTTGGGCGGGGGATGACTAGGACCTGTTGCACCATCAGGCACGGTCGATGGCGGAGGTCCGCTGTGCGCCGTCAGCAAGCCAGTATTGTTCGATAGAGAAGTCGGGGAAAGAGGTAGCTCATCCGGTGTCCTATGTCGTTCGCAGGGCAACCCCGCGTGATTTGGAAAGGAGAAGGAAATGTCCAGGACAGGCGAGCTTCCGTATCATATCCGCGAAACCTATCGCACGTAAACCTGATTGATGTGCCCAGTGCCCGCCGATGCGGTATAATGTGCGAAGTGCGAACAGCGCCAGAAGGTCGCAGCAGCAGATCGCTGAGTGTTGGGCCGTCGCGGTTCCCACTGACGGTCTTGCCCGTGTCGTCTACGGGTGCGTTTCCACATCATGAGCGAGGTGCACCTGACATACAGTGCGAACATGGAACGTCTCCAGATACAAATATTCCGCATCGGAAGGTGGGATATACAAGGGTATGCGTGGCCTAATAATACAACAAAAATACTGAAAGTGGATGTGAGCATATCAACACTACAGCGAATCCCGAGTTTGCACGTACCACGGAGGAGACCATACGGGGTATACTACCGGATGCCGGCTGCGGCTTCCACTTTGATAACCTCTTCCAGAAGCGCGTCTCTGCCCTCTTCTAGCCAACGGATGTATTCCTTTGCTCGGAACAGAATTCCACTCTTGCCCTTCGTGCCTCGCCCACGGCTGCCACTGCCTTTGGGCCGACCTCTGGTTGGCATGCCGGAGCCGGGAGGTGCCCCTGCGGGAGCGAGCAGGGTGGTTAGCTGCAAGTAGCCGTCCCGGATTGCGTTGCGGCGTTTTTGCTCAGACATGATGTGATTGAGCCTCTTCTGCGGGGTCGATAACGGCGCTTTCACACGGGCCCCGGGTGTTTCCCTGGAGGATGGGGAGGCGGAAGACGATGGTGATCGACTCCTTGTAGCAATGGATGGCTTCACGTCGGCATGATGGGTGAAAGCGGGCTGCTGAGGTGGTTGCTGACGGTGCTGCAGGTGTGGCTGCGTCTGCTGCTGTCTGGAGTCGGATTGTGAAGTGAAGAGAGAGGACGATGGTGGGAGCTGGTCGAGGCCCGGTGGTGCGGTCTCCTGCAGAGGAGTGTGATATAGAGGCTCTGGGGGAACGTCGGGCAGCTGGGAGTCTAGATTGAAATCCCAATCAAAGTTCTCGAGGAAGCCGAAGAGGTCAGTGGTCTCGGAGGCGGAGAAGAGGCCGTCGGAAGGCGGGAGAGGAGGCGGTGGTGGCAAGGGTGCATGGAGGGCGGGATTGAAGAACTGAAAGTCGTCGAATGGGACTGGGGGGATGCCCTGGCCCTGGCTGTGGCTCTGGTGCTGGGTGAGAGCTGGGTGCTGGGAGTCGTGGTCGTGTGGGGTGGACATGACGGTGGCGGAGGAGATCGTCCGAATCCATCCCCGGATAGCCGGAGGGCGCGCTGTGACCGTGACGTGACGGAGGAAGGCCGATGGTACACGCGGCACGAACCGGAGCGGGGCCGGAGACCGGAGGGGAAGGGGGTTCGGTCGGCAAAGGGCGGGGGTTGGGGAGCAAAAAGAGGCTACGCGGGGGTCGCCCAGCCCGTCCGCTCCGAATCACCGCCCATCACCTCCATGTCGGCCCTCTCAGAGGCCTCTACGCCGGCCCAGGACGCGGCCCCTCCGTCGATCGACACCCAACAACTCCAACAACACAACCAACAACTCAACGCCGACCTCCAGCAACAGCCACAGCAGCCTCTCTCCGGCTCTTCCTCCGCTGGCCCCGCCGACGGCTCCCGCAAGCGTGCGTGTCCTATTAGCCCATCCCTCCGCCGCCGCCGTCGCCCGCCCGCCCTGACCTCCGTTCACAGCTAAAGCGCCCTCCGTCCGTCGTGCTTGTACCGCATGCCATGCCGGTAAGACCAGGTGCAGTGAAGTACTTCCATGCCAGGTTAGTAGCACTCTCCCTCCGTATGCTGCGCCGCCCTCTTCGCCATCTCTCTCGCGGCCGCTTGTGCTCATGCTTATCTAACTCCCTGTCATGACCTCAGAGCTGCCTGAAACGCGGCCTCGGTGCTTCATGCACCTATCCTGACCCTGACGCCGACGCACACCAGAACCAGCAGGCCCAGCCACGTATGTGATAATATCTCATGTAGGCAACGTCTCAGCGGGCGTATCTGACCTTACCCGTACAGCTCAAGTCCCACCCTTCGCCGCTGCTGCCATGGCATATCCTCCACCGATGCCAGCCCTCGCCCATCCCCACTACTACGACTACAACAACACGTTCGCCGCTGCGAATCCCCCTCCCGCAGCAGCGTCCACGTCGACGTCGACATTCCGCCCGGCCAAGCGGCCTCGGCCGCTCACCGAGGAGGAAACTGCTGCTATCACCCGCAATTTCACCCGCGGTGATTTCTTTGTGGGCTCAAGCGCCCCGGTGCGCATCGATCCACGCCTGCCCGTGCGCCTCACGCTCGCCGAGGGCGATCAGGTGCACTTCTCTATCGGAGAGGCTATCGTCTGAGTCTTCCATGTACCTCTCTATTTCTTCGGGCATGAGCGACGGACATCGTGTAGTTGTATCGTCTGTTATCAGTTAGCTTTCTTGTTCTGGAGGCCTTCCCATATGTATGTAGTAGTCAGTACTCTGTGTCCATGCCTTGTCAACAGCAATAACGTATCTTGTGAACAGCCTGATGAGCAGCCGCCGCGGGTGCGGAAGCACGTCAGCACATATCCATATAGCTATGCATACATGTCAGCAGTTGAGAGTAGCCCAACAAACAACTCGACGAACATGGGGCTTCCTAGCGGTATGTACTGTACTCGAACCTCCTAAGTGGTCGGAGCAAAAACGAAGTGACGAGAGTGGGATTCGAACCCACGCCCGTGAGGACCAGATTGCGAGAGGACACTGACATGTGACCACCTTAGTCTGGCGCCTTAGACCGCTCGGCCATCTCGCCATGTAAGCGCTGTCTATTGTGGCGTTAATATTTTCAAACGTCCGGGGAGGCTTGTTGAAGCTAAGCGAGCCAGGCTTAGAGCCCAGGTAAACAAATAATACATGATGCTTGCTATCACGCGCTATATTGTACGTTGGTATATACGTCACAATGGACAGCGCTTACATGGCGAGATGGCCGAGCGGTCTAAGGCGCCAGACTAAGGTGGTCACATGTCAGTGTCCTCTCGCAATCTGGTCCTCACGGGCGTGGGTTCGAATCCCACTCTCGTCACTTCGTTTTTGCTCTTCCATCGAGCCTAGGCGGCCGTTTTGCAGAATCAATCGTGCGTATCAACTGCTGGGATGGAGGTATTTGAGTTGCACACGGTACTAGAGCAGCAGTCTGGAGTAGTCAAGGAAAACAGGGAACTTGCCGCATCGCACTCCGAATCGAGGATCCCAGGTGACAAGCTTCAGGTGAGCCGCACGCAAACGCGGACGGAGCACAAGACCATGCATTACATTTGTATACTTCAACTATGCTCATGACATATCAGCGTCCGAATCCATGTCGCCGAACATAATCTTGAGATTCTCGATGCTTTCCGGGTCGGAGTCTCGCTTGCCCTTGAACGCCTCCTTGACAATCGCAGTCTTGCGCTTCTGAATTTGCAGAATGCGTCCCTCAATCGTCCCCGAGATCTGCTCATATACAGCGTCACGAGACGTTGAACGTGAAGAGGACGGAGGACGTACGATGAACTGCTTGACGTAGACGGGTTTCTCCTGTCCGATACGATGTACGCGGTCGATGGCTAGAACGCGTTAGTTGAGGCGAAGGCTACTATCGTACTGATTGATGCAGACCTTGGTTCTCCGTCGCCGCGTTCCACCAGCAATCCATCTGCAACGAAGACTATCGTTGACGACACAGCCGTGTAGCAAGATATCAGTTGGCACTCACCATGTATACATGATTTGCATTCGTTAGCTACGACGCATGTCAGTCGACCGGCAGAAAGTGGAGAGACCCTTGACGAACGTTCAATCCGACGCCGCCTGCCTTCAGGCTGACGATCAAAACCTTGGCCTCGCGCGAGGGTGCCTTGAATCCGGAGACGGCCTCGTTCCGTTTCTTCACGTCCATTGACCCATCAAAACGATACCACACTAGATTCTCGCGCTCCAAGACAATCTGGATCAGGTCGAGGAACGAGGTGAACTGCGAGAATACGACGGCTCGGAAGCAAGGATCTTGATCCCTCAGTCGCCCTGCAAAGCTCGCTCGTGGGTTACTGACTAGATCATTGACTGCTCTAACGTACGCAGGTCCTGCACCAGCGCCTCTAGCTTCGTCGACGAACGGAAGTCGTTACGCCGCAATGTCACGCTTGGCGTCGGAGCTTGTGTGCCATCCTCGCCCTTGTCGGAGCTGTTCTGCCGCGAACGAACGACCTCCAACAGGTCGTTTTCCTGGAGGTGCGTGTTCAGTGTGGTGGAGACGAGATGCTTCGATAGACAAACCTCCACAGGGCCACGAGAACAGGTCGGACATTTTCCCTGCTCGCCCTTTTCGCGGCAACGCTCGATGAAGGCTATGATACAATCCTTGCAACTGTACGTTTTGAATGTCAATAGGGTACGGGCCGCGATTTGATTGGAGGAGTACCCACCACTGGTGCATACAGTCAGGCAAGATGGTCGGTGTCTCCATCACGTCGAAACAGATGGGGCACTCGGCATCCTCTTCCTGCCCGAGATTTGCCAGAACGCCCTCGGCATACACTTTGCTGTCGCCCGCAGTGTTTTCGCCCTTGCCGAACCGTTCGATCAGCTCATTCACATTGACAGCTGCCCCTGACGATGGTGCTTTCGAGGCAACCGTTTCGTTGGATGCCAACACCAGATTGGGATGAAGAACCGCGCGACGTAGACTATAAAAACATTTGGCATTATGCAAACAGCATACGGCACCGAATTCAGGAACCTACCGCATGAGCATAGCAAGGATGTGAGTGTAGTTGCGGCTCACTAAGCCCTTCTCATTGAGGTGCTCGAAATCCTTCTTGGCATCGGAGTATAACGAGTCGTATATCTTCCGCTCCAATGGCGAGAACTCGAGCATTTCGACTTTGACCTGCGAGATACACGTGAGCCTCCTGCCGCACCGAGGAGTGATATATATAACCTCTTTCGAGGGCAACTCGACAATCTTCTTGCCGTCAGAGTCGAGCATATCCTTCTCGCGGCGCAGGAGTACACTCTCCAGGATGATCTGTACGACTTCGACCGCTTTGCGATCGCGAGCCAGGAAAGGCAAAGTGATGAACCTGCATCCCGATCAGCGGATGAGGGCAAGTGAGGGACTTTGGCACTCACGAGCGGAAGAAGGTATGGTTGGACCACGGCGTGAAATCCAAGAATTTCCTGCGCAACATCGTGTTTCAGTGGGCCATACGTTCAGGAACGCCAGAAGACGCAGCATACAAGAGTGAGTACAAATCCTCGAGGCGATTGACGATGGGGGTCCCTGTGACAGCCCATCTTCGTCGAGCGCGCAAGGCATAAACAGCTTTCGCACTCTTGCTGGTTCGCGACTTGATGTGATGGGCTTCATCAAGTACGACACCTGGGTAGAGGTCTCAGCGACCAGCGACGCAAATAGAACAGCAGTTGTCTAAGTCGATCGACTCACGTAACCATTCGACTAAATGCAGGCCATGTCAGCTTCCGTCCGAGCCTGAACGATGCGGAGACATACCTTCGAATACAGGAGATGGTTGTTTCTCGTGCTTCGCATGTTCAGAAACCAAGGTCCCGTACGAGGTGATCACGACGTCCGTCGCGCCTTCGTCGCCCGAGTCGACCGCAGCATCCAAGTCAAGCCTATTCTGGCCGTGCCATACAAGCACCTTCAGAGTGCCCGGCTTACTGGAACGCTGCAATTCTTCTGCCCACTGGGATAGCAGCGAGGTGGGTGCAACGATCAGAGTTGCCGTCGGGCCCCTGCGTTGTTTCTGAGGTTGCTGATTGGTGACACGGAAAGCGTTGTTGAGTTTGAGCTGTCTGCGTTTCGACGACGCGTCAGGGTCGACCTCTGCAGGAGCCTCCGGGCCCAAAGCGGTCTGTATCAATGCTGACAACATGATCGTCTTGCCCATGCCCACTATATATGGATGAGAACTGAGTGGAGGACAAGGTCAATCTGGACGCACTCTCTGTAAGTAAGTTGCAGTGGACACCGTGATGCGTCAGCGCGAGTCAGATCCACAAGATCAATGGATTACCATCACTGGAACGCTGTCAGCATGCTGCTCGTCATATTGAGGGTATCGAGTGTCAACACACTCACGCTAGAATACCACCCTTGCATTTCCGCTCGGCCTTCGGGAACTCCAAACTCAGCTCTCCGGAGTACTCATTGAAGTAAAACGGCTGTTCTTCGGCGGTCAGGTCGATCATGTCGTTGTTCGGATCGAAGGGAAAGACATATCTATACTCAAATGTTCAGAAGGTGCGGTGCACTGGGTGAGCTGTAACCCACTCTTTCCACAAGGGATGCATTGACGTAGCCTCTCGGGCAGATGCAGCTCCCGTTTCGATCGAGCTCATCCAACTACGGAAGATCTAGATGAACGAGGCTATAGGACCGAAGAGGACGACGCACAAGAGGGCCTGCTTCTGATATCCACGCAACTTCAGCGTGAATGTATCGGCCGGTTCTATCTCAGCCAGCTGACGATCGTTCTGCTGCGCTCTGAATACGTCACTGCTCAGAAACGCCGCGTGTATGCCTACAAGAGCGAGCTTACTTCTTGTAGATCATGTTCAACTCGTCTTCGGTGATGTCTCCTTCGTTATCGTCGTCCTCTATCTCACTCTGCTGACCGGGCGGTCGTGGCTTGGAGGTGCTGGGTCGTTGCGTGAGTAGTTCCAAGTCATCCTTATCCAGACGCTTCTTGTTGCCGAAATCGCCCCCTTTGCGAGGCTTCAGGTTGATGCGTTTGAACAGATTGATTAGTGAGCTCTTTCTTTCTCGCAGGACCTGCTCCTCCTCAGTTTCTTGACCTTCGTTGAACATGGGCTTCGCTTTGTCCTCGGAGGATAAGGACGGTGGTCGGAACGCCGAAGCTTTGATATAGACAGAGAGCGAAACTATCAGGTCTGCCCCCGTAGTCAGCTTCCCTGGACACTCAACCATGGTACACTTCTTGAACTCGACGATGCCTGTATGGAACAGTAAGAATTGTGAGTCATTAAGGCAGAGTTGAGCGTACCAAGATCTAGTAATCTTGATACCCAGGAGGCCACGTCCTGAGGTAGACGTCCGAACTCTACTACAGCTTCAGACACACTCAGAGCATATACAGACGTAACTCACCGAATCCTCTCGAGTTAGTCAAGCGGACGACGGAATCTTGCTTCTTTCTAGAGGGCTTCGGCGGTGCTGGTTTAAACATGCTCGCAATTGTGAGCTGTTTCTTCCCACCCTTGTCTTTCACGGGTTTCTTTGCTGGCGGAGGAGGCGGCTTGTCAGGCTCCTCCCTTTCAATCAAAATCTCTTCGCCAGGTTTGATGTACCCGGTTCCTTTGACAGTGCTCCAAGCTCTATCAACCAAGAACGATCCTAGATACATAGATTCGGCGACGCTTGCGACTGGTTGCGCAGCAGGAGACGTTCTCCTTCGCTTTTGAGGACGTTCTTCGTGTTTCAGAAGAGGTGGTGGAGAATGCGGGGACGAGTCGCGGTGATCGTTCAACCCCGAAGACGTACTAGACACGCTTGAGGCTCGAGGGACATCGACGAACTCCGGCATCTCCACATCCAGGTCGAGTTCCGATTCTTCAGCGGTATCCGGAAGCTCCGGAATGGTGGCAGGCGCGTAGTTAGATGGTTCGTCGTCATCACTATCAGCAAAGAACAGAGGCTTCTGTGTCGGTAACCGTGACTGAGTCGCGTCTAGTGGTGCTAACTGGGATGCTGAGGCCTGAGGAGAGTGTGGGGAAGGGGCCTGCTCGCCCATTTCTTCATCGTCTGAGCCAGCAAAAAAGCAAGACTTCTCCGTTTCGAGAGCCATGTCGTGGAGGATATAAAGCAAAGCGTGTATATCGACGCGTCCGAGTCCGAAGTCGTGTTAATAATTCGCAGCCACAGACGCGGCACCGACGCGTCGACATGTGCAAATACCGGCAAATAGCGAAAGTCCGCTTATGTCAGGTGGCTCCCACGCTATCGCAGGCGCGTACTCGAATTCAATCGAAAGTGCAGCTCTGCTTGTCTGCACGGGCACTTCGCAAACTCCTCCTTTTCCTTCTTTCTCGCCCTCGACTGCGGTCTTGCTTGCAAAATGCAGCGCGGTCTCCCCATGGTATGTATATACATCAATGTAGAAACATGCATATACTGATCGTCTCCAGCAACCCACCGTAGTCCTCCTGAAGGAGGGCACGGACACCTCGCAAGGGAAGCCTCAACTACTCTCGAACATCTCTGCATGTCTTGCGATCGCGGAGACCCTTTCCAGCACTCTTGGCCCCCGTGGCATGGATAAGCTCATTGTCAACGAGCGTGGCGAGGCTCAGATCACGAACGATGGTGCGACTATCCTTAAACTCCTGGACATCGTGCACCCCGCCGCGCGTACTCTTGTCGACATCGCACGCGCCCAAGATGCGGAAGTCGGCGATGGGACCACCAGCGTTGTGCTTCTCGCGGCACAGCTATTGAAGGAGGTCCGGGGGTACATCGAGGAGGGCGTTAGTCCGCATATCATCATGAAGGGCTTCAGGAAGGCTGCCGAACTTGTGAGTGTATGCGATCATTCGTTAGGACCAACTACTCACATATATGCAGGCAATTGAGCACATCAAATCTGTCCAAATCACAGTAGACAAGTCGAACCCTGAGTACGTCTTTCGTAGTATCCCTCATAGGATTACTCTGAAGCATTCCCGTAGACAATTCCGCTCTCTGCTCCTCAAGTGCGCGTCAACATCGATGTCTTCGAAGTTGATCCATTCAGAAAAGCCCTTCTTCTCGAACATGGTTGTCGATGCTGTCCAATGCCTGGATCAGGATGACCTGAACGAGAACCTCATCGGCGTGAAGAAGATTCCTGGCGGTGGCATGCAGGACTCGCTTCTTGTGAAGGGTGTCGCTTTCAAAAAGACGTTCACGTACGCAGGTGCTGAACAGCAGCCGAAGGCGTTCCGCAACCCGCTCATCCTCAGTCTCAACGTCGAGCTCGAGCTGAAGGCCGAGAAGGACAACGCCGAGGTCAGGGTTGAGCATGTCTCCGACTATCAGGCCATTGTCGACGCCGAGTGGGAGATTATCTACCGCAAATTGGAAGCTATTGAGAAGACTGGCGCGAAGGTCGTGCTGAGCAAGCTCCCCATTGGTGATCTCGCGACCCAGTGGTTCGCGGATCGCGACATCTTCTGCGCAGGACGTGTACCTGCAGATGATCTGCAGCGCGTCGTCCAAGCGGTCGGGGGCTCCATCCAATCAACATGCTCCGATATCAAGCGCGAACACCTTGGGACGTGCGGATACTTCGAGGAGAGGCAGATCGGCGGCGAGCGGTACAACCTCTTCACGGAGTGCCCGAAGGCGAAGACTTGTACGCTCATCCTCCGTGGCGGTGCAGAGCAGTTCATCGAGGAAGTCGAGCGGAGTCTGCACGACGCGATCATGGTGGTCAAACGCGCCGTGAAGAACGGCGACATCGTCGCGGGTGGAGGCGCCATCGAGGTACTGTGTCTTGAGTTTATCCCTGAATGCTCTAGCTCACCGACACATTGTGCCTGACGGAAAGCTGGACTTGTCTTCGCGCATTCGGAAGCACGCCTTGTCCATTCCGGGCAAGCTCCAATTGGTGATGATTGCGTTCGCGAAGGCCCTCGAGGTCATCCCCCGCCAGATTTGCGACAACGCCGGCCTGGACTCCACTGACATTCTTAACAAGCTGCGGATGAAGCACGCTAACGGCGAGCAATGGTACGGCGTGGACGTTGACGGCCCTGAGGGCATTCGGAACAACCTTGATGCTTTCGTCTGGGAGCCGAGCTTGGTCAAGGTCAACGCGATCAGCAGCGCGACTGAGGCTGCCTGCTTGATCCTCAGTGTCGATGAGACTGTCCGTGCTCCTCAGAGCGAAGCGGTGAGTATTTTTGTACGGGACCCTACAGAATATCGCTCATGTGCCACATCTATCTAGCAAAACCCTGGGCCGAGGGCCCCGCCCGGTACGGCACAGCGGGCACTCCGTGGCAGGGGACGTGGGATGCCAAGGCGGTGAGGGAAGACAAAGCTGTAATTGCGAATGTGTAGCGTATCGATATCACTTCACTTTCTGGTGCGAACTTATCGTTCTTCCGCCCTGCCTTCTGCCGTAAAGCGATAGACGCTGTGACTGTCACATACCCGGCACCAAGGGCTATCGGAAGCGCCGCAGGCCTCGGGAGAAAGTGTGACCAAGTTCGTGGTTCTCACTTCGGCGAGGGAGTGGATGTCGCCATCCTGTGATTGAACGCGCAATGGTGGCTTTTGCTCGCGATGGCCAATATGCTCTCCCAATGTCGCAGGGCTGATATCATCCAGGTCTTGCGGTCTGCTTTTGTGCTGCTGACGATCCTATAAATGCTCTTAGGCGAGCGAGCGATGATGCTGAGTCCCACCGGTCGCTCCTCGACTTTCTGCGATGTCGACAGTACTCGCGAAGACGTACTATGCTAAGGCTATCTCGGATGTCTCCGACTCTGGTTCTACCAAGAGCGGCTTGAGCCCGTCCGACAGCGTTCTCGAGGTCCCGACGCTCGGCGCGCCTGTCGCAAAGGACAAGCCGTCTTTCTGGCGTAGGCCGAAGCATGAGCTCGATAGCATCGCTACCCAGCCCTCCGTCTTCGACGACCCTGCGACTCTGGAGCAATATCGCCCGCCGTCAACGTGGGAGAACGCTCACCGCTTCGATCCCTCCGCGCGCTGGACATGGCGCGAGGAATACGTGAGTCTTCGGGATCAAAGCTTCTGTAGGCTCGTATCTCATCTCCCCACAGCGCCTTGTGCGGAGGATCGACCTCCTCATCATGATCTGGGCCTTCATCATGTTCTTCAGCTTGGACCTCGACCGCTCTAACATCTCACAAGCCAACACCGACAACTTCCTGAACGACCTAGGACTGACGACCGACGACTTCAATCTAGGGAACACTCTTTTCAAGGTGGAGTCCATATTGTCGGAGCACCCGCGGATTGGCGCTAACGCAATTACGCAGCTAAGCTTCTTGATTGCAGAGCTTCCTTCCCAGCTCATCTCGAAGCGCGTGGGCCCGGATATCTGGATTCCCAGTCAAGTGAGGAACTTCACGGCATGTGACGACGTCTCACTGATCCTTTACAGATGGTCCTTTGGAGTTTCGTTTCACTTGGGCAGTTCTGGTTATCCGGACGAGCGTCCTTCTTGGCGACAAGGTGTGTGGGCTCGAACTTTGGATCATACGTTCGCTAACTCTTGCATTACCGGAAGATGTCTGCTCGGTTTCATGCAAGGAGGCTTCATCCCAGACGTCATCTTGTACCTGTCGTATTTCTACACCAAGTCAGAGCGTGAGTGTGTCTGCGAATTGTCCTACGACCCTGCGCTCACTAATGCCTGCTAGTCCCCCTCCGGCTTGCTTGGTTCTGGGTGTCAAACTACCTTGCTGAAATCGTTGGCGCGTTCATTGCGACTGGTCTCCTTAAGCTTCGCGGTGTCAATGGCAAAGCCGGTTGGCGATATCTTTTCCTTATTGAAGGAGGCCTCACTCTTGCCATCGGTATTGCGTCATTCTTCATGATGCCACCCAGTCCGACCCAGACAAAGGCGTGGTTCCGTCCCAATGGATGGTTCACCGAGCGGTAAGCCATCCTTGCTCCTTTGGCTGCGCATCCCCCTCTGATTCGTATGCACGTCCCGCACACAGAGAAGAGACCATTATTGTCAATCGCGTGCTCAGGGATGATCCCTCGAAGTCGAACATGCACAACCGAGAGGGTCTATCGGTCAAGATGATTTGGAACATCCTGAAGGATTGGCGCATGTGGCCGATCTATGCTCTCGGCATCGTCTTCATGGGTACGCTGATCACATCTTGCCTCGCCCTTGCACACCTGTTGCTCACTTCTTACGACAGTCCCCGTCACGCCTCCCCAGACCTACCTGACACTTTCGTTGAGGAACCTCGGCTATACGACTACCCAGGCGAACCTTCTCAGCATTCCATCAAAGTTCCTCGGCATGGTACTACTCCTCGTGTTCTGCTACCTCAGCGAAATCATCGACAGCCGTGTCATCAGCACCGCCCTACTGCAGATCTGGGCGCTCCCGCTACTCATCGCGCTATACACCTTCGACCAGAACACGTCTCCTTGGGTGTACTTTGCCGTCGTCACTTTGATCACCGGTTTCCCCTACGTTCATCCCGTACAAGTCGCATGGGCGTCGACGAACTCCGCTGGTGTGGGCACGCGGACCGTATCTGCGTCGATATACAATATGTTCGTACAGGCTGGAGGTATCATCTCAGTAAGTCACGTCGCGTTCTGTCACCATGATGGTACTAAACGTGGTGGCTAGGCCAATATCTATCGAGATGACGATAAAGTGAGCACAAACCTCCTGTAGTTGTTTATATCTGTTCGCTGACTTGCCCTCTTTCCAGCCGCTCTGTACGCTATCCTGGTCACTGGCACGTGTTTCATCTACTGACGATGGATTTTAGACAAGCGCGGTAACCGTGTGCTCATCGCCATATGTGTGATGAACATGTTCCTGTATCTGTTCGTATACGTCTTCTACAAAGGCATCAACAAGCGTCGAGACAAGATCTGGAACTCCTGGTCAGCGAAGGTAAGATCACAGCCTCTTCTTATGAACTTGTCTAAACATGACCCCTCTATCACAAAGGAGCAACAAGAATACTTGGAGAAGACGGAAGATCAGGTGAGATACTCGCCCCTCCGCCGACTGACTACCTCTCTGACACACCACTGCAGGGCAATGCGAGGATGAATTTCCGCTTCGCTTACTGATTTGGCACGTTTGAGGGATTAGTATGGATCAGCATCTCTGATGTCTGTTCGTTGAACAGCACGCTTTTGCAAACAATGTAGTTCTATTAGACGACAATGCTACGGATGGATGGACGGCCCGCGTGCTTGCGTGAATGCTACCGTGCAGAGGGACATATGACTGGAGTAACGTAAAGTATGCCGGAGGGAAGCGTGTGGTTCGTGGAAGCCGTGAGTGAATCCTGAGCGTAAGTAGACAGCGCGATCAATCAGGTACATTCAGATCACTGATTTTCCTCGTCGATGACGGTGGAGCTAACTTGTGTGATCATCTTCGAGAAGTCCAGTAGGCTCGGCGCGGCAGCTTGGTCCACGCTAAGAGCGCGTTCGCGCAGCATACCCCACTTGAGCCACCAGTCATCAGCCTGATCCTCACAGTCGTATCCGAAGATGACCTCCATCTCCTCCCACACCCTTGATGCTTCTTCCGAGCCGTCGAGGGCGTTGAGACCCGCGGCGGCCTTCTCGCGTAACCCCTTGTCACGCTGCGCTGCAGCGTCGGCATCGGGAAGCGTCATGTAGAAGACACCACCGAACTCCTGTTCGCGGACCTGACGAACACGAGATTGCCGGAGCTCTTGGAAGGCGTATAGGAAGCTCTCTATCTGCCGCTCTTCTGACAGGTGCGAGAACAGCTTCGCCAGCACAGCACCGTCTTCGATCGCCATAGCTGAAGCCTGAATGGTCCCGGGCTACGCGAAAGCATAAGCATTCGGAATCAATAAGACGGAGATGATCGGCCAGGACTCACAGGGAATGGATGCGCCGCTTCACCGATTAGTACCAACCGCGAGTCACCTGCGACCCAGTCCTCTAGGTCCTCGTGATCTCGTATAGAAACACGAACCGCTTTGCGCACTCGCGACATAACGGCGCGAAGGCTAGCCACACTATGTCAGTACGCAAATAGTGACGTAGATGAACACGCGGTTGCTTACTCCTTGTGTACGGCATTGGCTACAGAATGGATGTCGGCCGAGGCTTGGTCGCCGTATCGCCCTATGGCCTCTTCATCTGGGCCATACCACTGGAATGCGAGCTCTTTCTTATCCTGCTGTGCACGAAGAATGTCAGACTATGCTTCCGGACACGGGAGGATCACACTAACGATAGGGTATACCACAATTGCGCGGCCAAGACCGAATGCTACGATGATACCGTTCTGTCTTGGCGATCAGGAGTGTGCCTCGCAACAGACATTGGTTCACCTTACGTCTTCATACAAGAAATTCGCGCGTTCCAGTAGCTCGTCTTGAGATATCGTCGTGCTATTGGGTTTAATAAGTGAACGAATGCCGTTAGTGTCCGTCTACGCGACATCATGAGCGCTGACAGCAGACTTACTCGTATAGAGCTAGTCCCGTCGGAGTGCCATCATCACGGCCCTCAAGGACCAAAGCGCGGGATACGCCGAATTCTCCGTCTGCACCAACGAGGACATCTCCGGAGAGCACCTCTCCCGAGGCTAGTTTTACCGTTGGACTATCAGGGTCGATTTCTTCCACCTCTGTACCATATCGAATGTCGGCACCCAAGGCGATCGCTGCATCGTAGAGAACTTCGTGTAGTTCCGCATGCTACAAAAGCCATGGGTCAGTCGCTACCGTCGGTTGGTATAAATCGAGAGTGACGTACTGTTGTCAACATGAACTGCCCCCGCGTCTCCTTCAGCATGCCTTCATCCCATATATGTGTGCCGAGGAATTCGCCACTCTCGTCTGAGTGTAGAAGCGGTTGAGGATAGGCGTTGCGTACACAGGTAGACCAACTCACATCGTGAAAATAGTAGGGTGTGTGTGATCATTGCCTTTTGCATGAGGATACCTCGTAGACCCCAGTGGTAAAGAATCTTCGTGCAATTGGGTGGTAACCGGATACCACTGTGTGAGGACTTGGATGCATGATGAGCATCCACTAACACGTCCAGAAACCCGGGCACTCACGACATCAGCTTTCCGTTTGCGTTCTAGGACTACTGCATGATGCCCGACCCTCCTCAGTGCGATTGCACAAGATAGTCCGGCGATACCTAGGATGATGGGTCAGAAACGTCGGTGAGCTGTGAGCGCTCCTGCACCCACCTCCTCCAATGATGAGGAAATTGATCGGGAGGGCAGTTTGCAGCGGCGGGTTCGATCTGCAAGACTAGTGTTGATCAGTATAGTGCATGCCGGACGGGACGAGGTTCGATCGCCTTACTTCAGAGCTCATGACGGTGCTATATTCCAATGCGGGGAAAGCGGGACGGCCATATGCCGCGGGTCCCCGTGCAGATATATGATGGATGGGTCCAGCCGTATGGGAATTCCGCTAGAGTGCGCGCTGTGCTCGTCAGCGCTCATCCTTCGCTTGCGAGGTCGGGATATTCCATGGGACGCGTGCGCTCCATATCATCAAGGAATTCAACCGAGGGCGGCGCTGTGCCGTGCTGTTGCCGCAGCCGGGAGACAGCCTCTATATAGACAATCAGTCATGATTGTCGCCGACACGTAATGCCCAGCAGGATCGTGCCCCATCGTGCACAATCCTCGAGCCCTCGGGGGGCGTCGCTGGCTGACGAAGCAGGGAGGGAGAGACCTCGGGGCATCGTGCTCCGGACTCGTCAAATGCTGGAAGGTGGAGGCTGGAAAGGCGTGGCATGCATGTGTTCTGCGAGCGCTCCGAGCGCAAAATGAAAATATTAATTCTATAGTCAGGGACGGGCAAAGGAGCAAGCGAAGCTCGCGGGAATCATACCGGACCAGCGTCCGTGCGAATGTCCAGTTCCTTCGGAGCGACAAGCACCCTTGATGCTAAATGGCCGTTCCCCGGTCATGCGTGGCTCCAATGCATTTGGTTTGCGTTGTTATTTACTTGACGCGCCAGCACCGCCAGGTTTTATCCACTTGCCTGAAGCCGTAACTCGCAATGTGCCCAGGCTGCTACTGCATGCGTGCATCATGATTGGGATCGCTGGGTGGTTGCAATGCGCTCATGAGCGTCCGCGCGGCGCGAGGATCGCCTGGTGATTGAATGGTTTTGTTCAACGCGTACCTGGAGATCTCGCAGTCAAAATGAATGGTAGCATTTCGGCGCAACTCCAGTTATAGAGCCTGACGTAGGGAGAGGTGCAAATAGCCCGAACCTTTGATGGTTTGTCCTATAATTCCAAGAGTTATCCTATCAGTGGTTTTCTCAATTAGCCGAACTAGCTATATGAGCGATTCGGTCGAAGAAGCTCTAGCGGAAGACACAGCCTAGCCAGCAACAAGCCTTTTGAGTTGCAACACGTATATTCGGTGGGCGAAGATCAGAACAGTTGTATGTCGGCAGTCTGGGCGACTTTGTTCTCACGCACACACACTTCGGATGATGCACGCGCGAGGGTATGTTAACTACCCGTGTACCGCATGCGCGTAGCACCGGAAGTCCAGACTCTTATACGTGCATACTTCTTGATAACCGAAGAGAACGATATTAAATTCCGGGGTGAAGCAGTATCATACGATATAGATGGGTAGGTCCATGAAATACTAGACAGAAGCGGTGACAGGCTCGCCCGCGCCTCGGCGTTGCCGCTTCATTTGCGAGCGGCGCTTCGCAGCGCGGATGCGTTTCAGTCGGTCGTCTACATCCAGGAACTTCGCGCCCACGTCGACGAAACGCATGGTAGGGCGACCTGGCCGCTCAACGATTTGCTCGGACTCAGGCTCGACACTAAGGTTGCGGAGCTTCTTAATCTTCGCAGCATCCTTCGCAGCGGAGATCTTCACGGCATCCACAGACGCACGAGTAAGAGCGGTAGGCGTAATAGGCATCTGGGACGACATGGATAAGAACGCGATTCCTGCGATGAAGGTACCTAGCACATACCTTGCCCTCAGTGACGGGCTCCCAGAACAGTCGTTGGTAGCGATCACGCGCACGAGACTTGGTTGCCTCGGACACCGCATCAGCTTCGACCGCATCCTCACCAAGCTCCTTCGCAGCGTTGGCAAGTCCGGATGTCTGCTTCTCAGTTACGCCAAGGATATATTCCATACCCACGCGGAAACCGGTTTGAAGTTGCTTTCCCTGCGCGCGAACTGTCAGTATTGCACGTCATAGTAGAAGAGATTCGTAACATGAAGGTCAGATGGGGTTGAAAAAAAAGTTTGAAACCATGCTCCGAGTGATGTAAGGCACAGCGGACGTCTTCCAAACGCGAATGATAGAATAGATCTCATCAGGAGAACACGAAGGACGTTCGACTTACCTCCTGTAGACACACGCAGGGATCAATGCAACTGTCAGCGACGAAGGGCAAGCTATATGTTGCAACTACTGTACCTGTAACAAAACTAGTCAGCACATGTTTCGTAGAGACATTGACGAAACGCGACAGAATCAGAAAGCCATGCATGTAAGTTTGTTTAACCATGTAAGTGTCTTAAAGACTAATCGATTTGGACTCATCCTTCGGATGTCGCGGGAATGGAGGCGTCAGGCGGAAGGCACTAACCTTTTGCCAGTGTTCCTCAAGACCCTTCAATCGCAGAATGGCATCCACACGCGCAATGCTCAGACCATGCTTCTGCGCAAGTCTTCTCACGTCGTGCTGGACCGGATCGAGCATGTACTCGCGCCAGATCGCGTTACGAACGTCATCGGAAAGCGGCGTTGGGGGCTTGAAGGTAGGGTTCAGCGGGAAAGGCTATCACGACACGTCAGCATTCCACTCATCGCCCTAGACTGAAGTAGACGAACTCAACTACTTCACCGCCAAGCCAGTTATTTGGCTTATGGGGCTCCCTATACTTGCCACCGTGGGTGTTCAACCACTCGCCGTAATTGGGGTCACCGCTGACATCGAGCTTCCTGGCGTAGTTCCGTCGCGACGACGGTACAGAGAGCCATGACCTGGCTGGTCGACGAGAAGCCTGAGCGAGATGGGCGAGCATTGTAAGTCGTGCTCGGAAATTTTGAACCCTTTCTTCCTGGCCATCACGTGGCACTTCAGGGCAAGCTCATTTCATGCGCGCCTCCAGGCTCCCTTCAAATGGGCGCCTAGGCACTTGGTAGCTGGCGCCGTACAACGTTCATCATGGTCTCCGATCCGCTCTTCGGGCTCTTGCGTGCATACGCGACACTCCAGCCTCCAAAGTCAATCCAGTTGCCCCCAAGCCTCTCCTTCAACGTTGTGCACGATTATCTGCTAGAGCGCATCCTTCTCAATCGGCATTTCCAAGAATTTCCGCCTTCCAAGCAGTATCAAAGCTCGTTCTGGAAGTGGGCAATTGATCGCCTTGAGCTCTTGGTCTCTGAAGAGGCACGACGGTTCTCGGAAGTCCCATGAACAACGACCTGATATTGTGACTCAAGGACGAGATTGACGAGCGAATTTATACCCATCATGTCGACCTAATGCAAGATCTTTCCTCGTATGTGTCGTGACTGAACTTGTTCACACCAAGACGAGCTCACCTCTGTGAAGCCATGATGTAGGCACATCCGCATCCTCCACATCCTATGCGACCTATCTCTGGCCCTCGGCATCCTACGTGACCTATCTCTGGCCCTCTGAGAGTCTACCGGCCAATCCTGTGTACCCGGGTTATGCCAATGCAACCCTTCTGGAATCCCGTACCACCATTGAAAGCGGCACAACGGGCCTGAGGACATGGTCCGCAAGTCTTGTTCTTGCTGAGTATTTCCTGTCCCATCGAGGTGTGCCGAACATCCCCAGACTGCAGCCCCATATTCATAATGTCCACCAGAGCTGGTCGTTAGCAAGACGGCTCTCGAGTTGGGTTGTGGTGCCGGCTTCTTGGGAATCATCATTGCGGGCATTCAGCTTGCACAGTCCGCCGAGGGTTCACTATGGCTCACTGACGTCAATGAGCCGGTACTCGAGAGGTGCGCGAGCAATATCCGGCTGCGCGCGAGTAAGTCGACTAGATCGTCCGTCTGCAGGAAGGAGACTTAACCAACGAAAAGATCGATCTTGTCAACATCCACAATTGCACTTCCGTACACTCGACTGGTTTGACGCTGTCGCAACTGATAATCGCCTATTAGTGGACGCATTATTTGATGACGCACTGCCAGATATTATCCTAGGAGCGGATGTGGTGAGTCTCAGCACACATACACGAGTATCCCATAGAACTAAACACGGCCGGTGTAGGTGTATGACCCCTCTATTATACCGCCACTGGTACAGGTTCTTGCATTGGCCTTGACGCCTCGCGCAAGCCACAAACGACCAGAGGCGTACATTGCCCTTACTCAGCGTAACAAAGACACACTCGCTGACTTCTTACAACAAGCTGGTAAGCAGCGCCAGCATTACTTGAGTCATCGATTCGCTCAAGCATGAATGTAGGAGCTGTCCTATCGGTGGAACAGATCTGCGAGAGGTTTGTTGCAGATAACATATTCACCGGCGCAACAGAACTCGGTCAGTCTGCGGCGGCGCAGAGCGTCAAGATATTCAGGTTGAAGGCGATATCTTGAGCCCTATCATCCGTCCGATTCCTATGTTATTCCTAGCCCCCTCGTGGATCGACGAGCTTCGCCGCCCAGTTTCATTTTCTTGCTTGTTCGGCATCATGAAGATACGTGTAGCCCTAGAAAAATCTAGTTGTGATGTAGCCAGTCGAAGTCCCCGAAATAACCGGGCATTATGGATCGTGTGAGAAGAAAAGGCAAGAAAAGCACGGCAGAATGGATGAACGTTGGCAGTGCCCGTGCAGCGTGCTGAGCGGGACGCGACCGGACGCGTTCTGGAGCGTTCGTGGCACGTGGGATGAACGCGTCTGTGGCTGCTATGGCGGGACAAAGCCTTGGCTGAGAAAGCCGGTCCCACAGCAGTGCCCCTAGCCTCTTGCATATATACCACCACTTACTCGAACCGTACTGACAATCATCTCGCCATTTTGATGCCTGACATCTTCGTCAAGTCCTTTACTCACCTCAAAGACCGCCCCAATGCGAACAGAGCACTCCCACTCCTCCAGAGGATTGCATCTCTCGTCAAACCCATCATGCGCAAGCACGGTTGGGTCTTGCCCGTCCTCTCTGAGTTCTTCCCAGAGAGTCCCAATCTTCTCGGTAAGTGCGGTCTGTATCGTAACGTGAGGTGAGCTGATAGGGGTTCGTCTTGGTAGGTCTCAGTAAGTATTGTTTTGGCGCCAGTTTCACGGCGGCGCGAAGCTGAGTGAACGACAGATATCAATGCTGGGCAGAAGATCCTCGTGCGTTTACGCCCTGCGCAGGCCCCAGACACGTTCTTCGACGAAGAAGATATTGTCCATACTATGCTTCACGAAGTGAGCTCGTTCTCGAAGCGTCAAAACCGTTAGCTCACACCATATACAGCTCACTCATAATGTACATGGGCCGCACGACGAGAAGTTCTACAAGTTTCTATCTGGCTTAGAAGAGGAGTACGAAGCTCTTCGTAAATCCGGCTACTCAGGAGAGGGCTTCCACTCTGAAGGCCGTCGCTTAGGCACGAACGTCTCGCACGACGTACCGCCACATATAGCTAGACAGAAGGCCTTGGAAGCCGCCGAGAAACGCAGAAAGATTAGCGTCGTCCTAGGCGGCGGAGGCCGTCTCGGGGGCACCACCCGGAGCTACAAGTCGCCCAGGGAACTCGCTGCGGAGGTCCGTGTCTCCTAGGAACCTCACACACGTTCGAGTCCAACTGACGCCCTCTCGAAATAGGCTGCCGAGCGCAGAGCGCGCGACGAGAAGGCCTGTGCCTCCGGCGCGCTTGCCCAGGCAGAGGCCGAGAAGGCTGCCCAGGAGAGCGTGCAGGACGACGTCATTGACCTGACGGGCTTCGACTCGGATGGATCTCAAGAGCCTGAGATCATCATCATCGACGAGTCCCCCTCGCCCTCGCCGCCCTCATCGTCGTCCACATCGACCCCGGGTACGTCCACACCAATGCATCGTCCGGGCCTTGGTGTGCAGAACGCAAGTGGCTACTTCTCTCCCACTTCCGGAACTTCTTCTGGAAGCCGCACGCCTGCCTCATGGAGCGGCCTGCGTCCTGGTAGTGCGTACGCCTCGTCCTCGTCCTCTACGACTGCCCTCTCTGCGCAATCGTCCTCCAGTACCGGGACCACCACCCCTTCGTCGCTGTCCCACATGTCGACATCACATCAGCAACCTCTTCGCCCTACGGTGCGTCGCGTTGAGCGTGGGGCAGGCGCTAGCACCCCTAGGATGCCCAAGCCGCGCTCCCTGTCGCGCCCTCCTAAACCCGCCTCGACGCGGTCGCCTGCGACGCCCCCGCCCACGCGTACCAACTCGGTCGCCGTGACGCACAAACACCTCGCCAACGGACACGCTGTCCATGCGGCGAACGGTCTGGACGTTGCGGTGATACCCCCGGAGAAGGAGTGGGCCTGTCCGCGGTGCACGCTCATTAACGATGCGCTCGCGCTGCAGTGCTCCGCGTGTCTGTTGTTGCGGCCCAGACAGAATGTGGCCGCGCTACATGAGGAGGAGGAGAAGGAGAAGGCCATCGAGGACGGTTGGACATGCCATGTCTGCGGCCAACAAGGCATGCCGCGCGACTTCTGGACCTGCAGCCTGTGCGGGACGGTCAAGGCGAGCTCTTGAGCATATGCTTGGGCCCCTTGTTCCGGATCGCAAACTATCTTGGTAGATACTGTCTGGTGATGCACGTCTGGATATATTGGACTTCTTGGATGGGTAGTAGTAAACTTTCGTTTTTGTGCTATTGACTTGTAGATCGTGCGATACTCCTCCTCCTCTACTATATTCATCAGGACCCTGGTCTTCACGGGACGATTTGTAGATACATGTATTCCTTCCCCTGACAGTTGTATAGTACTTACACGACTCTTATCCTATTCGCTCTGTTCGATCTTAGTTTGTATCCCTCTGACAGTGTGCCGTAATTCTTATCGTATATTCCGTCCCTACTTCACAGCGTCCATAGGATAATATATTACAGGAGATAGCCTGGAAAGGTTGATAAATCAAGTACCGTGGTTCCTTAGGTTGGGAGGCAAAGCACAATACCGTACAAACCCGCTTAAGTCCAACAGAGTCCCCCCGCTTAGTGATCGCCGTCGTCCAAACTATCGTATATCGGGCACAGCTGAGACCACGCATGCGGCACTGGGTTGGCGGCGTGAACATCCGGGATGTCCTCAGCCATAACGACCGCGAAGCCAAGGTCGAGGTGCCAGTCGATGTGGCAGTGGAGGAACCACGGCCCGGGGTTGTTCGTCTCGAAGCGGATGGTGACGTTGTCGCCGTTGACGGGCGTGCCCGTGCTCACGACGTCGCGGAAGATCGGGTCATGGTAGTTGTAGGACGTGCTTCCTGCGCTGCGGACGACGGCGAAGACGTGCTGTAAATTACGCAAAGGGGATGGTTAGCTGAAGGAGGGGGTCGGAAGGGGCTCGAGCAACGTACACCGTGCAGATGGAACGGGTGAGGAGAGCCAGGAAGCAATGCTGGCATGGTAATCTCGATTGAAGAGCGCGGCGGAAGGGAATAGACGGATCCAGGCGGGAGGAGGTCCTGCGCCAGGTGAGCGCCGCTAAGGATTTGCAGCAGCACCGGAACGGTAGGCGGTATGAAAGTGGCGTTGTTGATGAAGAAGTTCGTTCCGTTCTGACAGAGTAACGATTCAACACGGTGTATCCGGTGGTGTTGATATAAACGACTCACAAAAGTGAACGCGAGGTTGATCGCTTTGTCGACACCGCCTGGCACAGGGCGACCCGGCTGTACGGGCAAACCCAGCGGTTAGATAGGGCGTGACCGTAGAGCAAGGAATATACGTACCACTTGCATTCGCTTGAGCGGGTGCAGGTTCGTTTCCACAAGAGGATTCACAGATGGAGTTTGAGTTGTCGTAGGTTCCTCGTCGGGTGCCCCATGGTAGCGCAGGATGGCAGAATTGATCCCGCCTGCGAACCCGATCGTCCCAAGGTTTGGGTTCGCACGAATCCAGTAGTTACCGACAGGTTGGTTGGCATTCAACTGGATTGACAGGAATAAGGCTACGGGCTCCCCATATCGATGGCAACAGACGAGATGCTCACCACGAAGGAGTATCGCTGCGCAGCGAAGATCTGTATGGAGTCGACGTTGAGCGGCTGGCTGTTCACTCCGTCCACTTCGATGACGGTCATGCTATGTCCATCAATGCTAAAGACATAGTTCGGGTCGCATGAGATCGACACGAGCCGGAAGCGATAGCTGTCAAATGGATCATTCAGACACATGTCATGAATTTGCGTTTCGGAGAGTGCTCACCGTTTCCCATGCTGCACGTTAATCACCGCAAGCTCAGCGGTGGGCGTGGACGGCGAGCGTCCTAGACCGTTGATGAGCGTCGAATCGGCGGTCCTATGGGTAAGATTCGTTGAGCGAACGGTACGGGCCGTCATCACAGTATGAACATACGGGAACTTTGGCCCGAGGCGAGCGGCAACGTGGTACCAATCAGCAAGGGTGATGACGGTCTGGTCTGAGTATTCGTATTAACATGCCATGTAGTTTCAAGAGTGAGCAGACCTCCGATGCCCCTTACCATTATCAATATCGTACAAATGAGCTTGAGGGTCGTGCGGGTCATACACGACCAGTGGGCCTCTCAGCCCATCGCAATACTGCGTCGAAAGATGGCTGTGGTACCAGAATGTGCCTGGACAGCGCGTCAGAAGAATGGTCCAGCATTACGCAGGGTTGGTAGGTCGGCTCACCCGCTTGATCAGGCACCTGGAAATCGTACAAGAACGAGTGCCCAGACGCTATGGGGCACTGGTTCACAAAAGCGGGTCCGTCGGCCCAGTTAGTTCCCTTCTGGAAAAAGCCATGCCAGTGCTACATATCATGAATGAGCGGCAGACGTGGACCGTGAGAGAGACGGAGGACGAACGATCGTGGTAGTCTTCAGCATGGTGTGGTTCGTCAACCTGTCAACGACATTAATCTGGAAGTGATCGCCCTAATCGCCAACGGCACCCAAAGCGTCAGTGTGGGTCGACGAAGCAGGACTATATTGATCAACAGACCTTCTTCCCGGTGATAAGTGGTCCGGGAAAGAGGCCATTGACGACGACCGCATCTCGAGTGTAGCCATCGGGTGCGATGGCTGCGTTCGAGATGACAAGTTCGGTCTTCGGCCCAATTGCGCCCAGAGCATTAGGGATGAGCGCAAATATGAGTGATATAGTCCACACGTATGTGCGCATGGTGAGAAGGAGGCTATCCTGTCCGCCGAAGAGAAGGGGAAGAGTAGGCCACAGGAAGCCTGTCGAACAGCGCACCCGAGGCTCGTCTTATATACACTCCCGACGAGACGCCTTGTAGCAAGCCGAGAGAATTCGCCGAGTCCGTGGGTGATGCACAGGGCGAGCATGCCGATGCCAGTCTTCAGCCGGACAACCTGCGCATGCGCCCTGTGCGGAACTGCACGGCATGAAAAGTCAGATTAAGATTTAGATATACCGAGCGACGGTCGCATCGGGAGGCCGATGGACGACGACGAAGTGATTGAAAAGTCCTCGAACGCGGTACGCGTCGAGCCCTAGGGACAAAGAACCAGCGGAAGACATCGCGGGCCAAGAGCGCACAGGACGAAACGACGGCATGCGCGCTCCCGGCCGCTGACGCTGTTCGTCGAGGGCTAGTTATTGCCCAGGAACATCAAGCTTACGCTCGCGTGAGTCATGCATAGCCAACTTAACTTCGCATTGACATCGTTCTGGGAATGTGCCAGCCAAACGGCGAAGGATCGAATCAAGGCGCTACTGACCCTGTCATACGCAGACATGCCGGCTGATCGGTAGCTGGCGTACCCTTCGGAGAACGAAGAAGCGGCATGGCGTTCTATGCCCCTGACTACTTTAGAGGTGTTCGGACAGTGCGTGGGTTTTCTGAGGGTGTGGAGCGGTTATGTCAAGATGGTAACTGGCATTAGATGGAGATGCGACCGTACCTACCATGCGCACGATACCGAAAAAGTCTATCAAGTTGCTGTCCGCGGGCGAACTAATTGGGAAGCTGGGGTCCTTATGTATCCAAGAAAGTTCAGTAGCGCGAGGTGAGAGCTTGGGATCATGTTGCAACCGAGCGTTTGAGACCATAACAGAGCCATGTCGAACATCTCATACTACCCCCTTCAAGGATACCTGGGGAATCTACTGAGTGATCTCGTGCGAGCGGAGACAAAGAATTGACCGGTACCTGGATCTGCCAACATACACCTGCGTGAACCTGTGGCTCGGCCCCACCCACACGGGTATTGTGATTGCGCTCGTCCCAGGTGGTATTCCGGAGGAGATATGCATCACAAGGCTGGAGTTACATCTATCCTCCTGCCCATCCCACGGCGGCCTTGGTGTGCCATGGCTGTCATAGGATGACAGGGGCGAGACTGGTGGAGAGCTCTGGTACTTACGCCAAGGCCCACGGCAGTGGTTAGCATGAATACAACCAGTTCAGTGGGTCTACACCGCAACCCCTGGTTATATTGAGATGCGCCGCGTATGTACAATGTGAAGGCATGGATCTCTTCCTTGTGCCAACATTCGCATCTGCCACAAATCCGAATATGATCACGAGCGGCTCAGAAGAATCCTTCGGCTGCGAACTTCTTGTGAGACGCACATCGTCGGAGCATGTGCTGCACATCCAGCCACCCTCTCAGGAACTGTTTCGCTGAGCGAGTGGCTGTTGATGGCTCCGGCGTGATACTCGTATGTCGAGCTGGTGTCGACGCAATTCCGAGGCACAAGCAATGGCTGATTTGCCACAGACTATGGTACTAATGACTTGGGTGGGAGATTCGCATGCTGTACCTTAAGCGAAGACGAGCCCGGCGACTCAATAGCACAACCCACGTAATACAGCAACATGTTAACCTGAAGGCCGGGAGTCAGTAACGTGTGCAAGTTGATGATTCCTTACACCATTCGGTACACTTACCGTGACACTCAGACACCGTCCAGCCCGTTCTTGTACGTATTCACCGACGCCAGTGTGAGTTACCAGACGGAAGAGACAATTGGGTGCGAGGTGAACGCGAGCACTTTACGCAGCTGGTCGCCGCCAAAACCGCTCAATGCTCCCCATGCTCATAATCATTTGCCGCACACTCGGAGTCCGCGGCGGGTGCGTTGAGACCCGGAGAACCAGAAGGCGGCCCCCGGATACTGCATCGCTGGGCGTTCCTGGACTGAATTAGCCATCGGGCGCTAACGGTCAGACGAATGCATGGCACCGCGATTGGCACTGCGCGCGAATGGCGTGCGCACTGGTCTTCGCCATCGTCCTCCACGTCCCCGAGCTCATGTCTGCCCGCTGAACATCGCGCCTTGTTGCCTGTGCCATACCTGCTTTACGACCTCTCTCCCTTAGCTCTCACGACCCTCCGACAACTTGGTAGCTCCGTATACTCATCGCGCTTCCCTCCGCGAATATCTGGAGGCCTCCACGTATATACTGTTCCCGCGACACGTAACTTGTGCATAGCTGCAAGTGAACAAGTGCTATCTGCGCGCAAATCCTTTCTCTTGCCATGGGGATGCTAGAAGACAAGTATATTGGGCTCGCGTTAGCTATCTCCGGCTCCATTGGAATCGGGAGCAGCTTCATCTTGACGAAGAAGGTATGTTCTTGCTGTCACTTCACCCACCCCGTCCCGCGCTTTGTCCTCAGCTCATCTTCAGGGCCTTATACAAGCCGGAAATACCTCCGCGTATACCTCTGCGTCAGATAACCATACATACTTCAAGAGTCCACTATGGTGGGCGGGGATGACTCTCAGTGAGTGTGATTTGGTTTCTGCATCAGTTGAATCTGTCTAACGCCAAACGTAGTGGTGATCGGAGAAAGTACGTGCCTTGCGGTTTGGTTGCATGACATGGGGTCTCATATTGCGCACACTAGTCGCCAACTTTGCTGCGTATGCATTCGCCCCGCCAATACTTGTCACCCCATTAGGTGCTCTGAGCGTAATTATCGGGTATGTTAATTCACATATTTCCCGAATAACAAGTACTTCAGCTTACCGACACCACCAAGCGCCATTCTAGCTTCACTCCTACTGAATGAACAACTCGGTCACTTGGGCCGCGTGGGATGTTCATTATGCCTATTAGGCTCACTCATCATTGTCTTGCACGCTCCCCCAGACAAGGAGATCGAGACCGTCGACCAAATCTTGCGTTACGCAGTGCAACCTGGTGCGTCCATGCGCTCCCTGTACAAAGACGTTCTATTGACATACGACGAACACAGGCTTCCTCTTCTACTGTTTTGTCGTGCTGGTCTTCTCTCTGGTCATGATATACTCTGTCGTGCCCAAGTATGGCCGCTCAAACCCCCTCGTCTACATCTCAATATGTTCCCTGGTTGGCTCGGTATCCGTCATGGCGATTAAGGGACTTGGCGTGGCAGTCAAGCTCACATTCGCCGGGAATAACCAATTCGGCCGCCCGGCAACTTACGTCTTTGGCCTCCTGGTCGCAGGCTGCATCGTCGTGCAGATGAACTATTTCAACAAGGCCCTCGACACTTTCTCAACAAACGTGTAAGCTCGGCATACAACCCCCTCGTGACGGTCCGCTCATATGCCCCCATTTGTCTAGCGTCAACCCGATGTACTACGTCGGCTTTTCGACGGCGACGATCGTCGCCTCCATCATCCTCTTCCAGGGCATCAACACAGACGACCCCGCGAACTCGCTCTCGCTCCTCGCCGGGTTCATCACCACCTTCCTCGGCGTGCACCTCCTCGAACTCTCGCGCAGCCCTGAGTCCGGCCGCTCGCCGCACGGGGACGGCTACGTGCGCACGTCGAACGGTGACGTCGTCGGGCTCGAGACGCTCTACGAGCCGGAGCCGGAGGACGAGGACGGGGAGCTGGACGAACGGACGCACTTGCGCTCGCACGGGCGCAGTAGCCACGATCACGATACGGATCGAACGAGAATGAGAACGAGCGACGACCTGCCGGTGTAGGATCGCAGGTTGCAGCCGCAGTTGTAGCCTTTTCATCTTTTGTCTGTTGTCGCGCGTTGGCGGCGCGGCTGTGCGTACATACCATGGATCCCATCGAGACTCGGACACTGGAGAGCTGAGTAGTACTGCACATCGAGCGCGCGTAACCAAAATATTTGCTGAGTACGTAGGGCTCCTGGGGAGCAGCAGAGTAGGTAGCGACGGCGGCCGCAGTGTGAGGACGCTGCAGCGAGCGTAACTTATAGTACTGTACGAGGGGATCTATCTGTAGAGCTAGTGTACGTAACGATACATCTGTAGTTGCGCTGGTGCAGCGAACGACGCGGGTAACAGTACAGAGGTGATGTACATGCATGCGAAAGAGTGTGCGTGTGGGTGTGTGCCAGGATATGTGGCGGGGGAATGAGCGTGGCTGGCTGAGGGTCAAGGTATGCAAAGGGTGTACAAGAAGCGAAGGCGAGATGGCGGTAACTCTGAGAGGAGGGTGGGGGATGATGCTAGAACTACAGGTATGACACAGGGGGTCGCGAACGAAGCTCAAGAAAGAGGAGGCGAAAAGCATGAGGGGGCATAAATGTCATAAGCGTCATAACGGGGTTCATACGCATCGTACACCAGGGCAGGGGTCGAAACTCTTCTAGCTCATCTAGCTTGGCGCGACTCGGTTCAGCAGTTACAGCTGCAGTGGCACCCGCAGCGCGCGACGACCTTCATCGCCTCGTACACACGGATCGTGCGGACGTGGGTTGCGGTCTCCTTGCTCCCGCTGACGCCGCCGTACATCGGCGCGCCCATGGAGGCGGACTGCGAGCGCGTCGGCTCGGGCGGTGCCACCGTCGAGCCAAAGCGGAACAGTGCGGGCCTGGAGGGCGGTGCGGGCTCGGGCTCGCCCTCCATCTGCAGGCCGGGAATGTCCTGGGGCCAGTTGAAGCGTTTCCGGCGGAAGCTGTGGAATTAAACATAGGCATGGTCAGATCCGACGTCACGCGTGATGCATGGGACAAATAGGACGCTCGACGGCGTACGCACCATTCGTAGTCCCAGAGGTAGTCGTCGACCTCGGCCTCGGAGACGAGCTGCGTCCCGCTCGGGGAGCGCTGGCTCGTCATGTAGTTCGACAGCGCGTACTTGCACCCGAGGAGCGTGTTCATGTTCTTGCACGCGTGCATCTCGAGCTCGAGCGGCGTGCACGGGATGAGCGTCGACGGCAGCAGCAGCAGCCCTGGGGGCTGGTACGGCATGAAGTAGTCGTTCCCGAAGAGCAGCTGCATTGCCTTGGGCTTGACATCCTTTGGGAGGCCCTCCTCGCTCGGCTGCTCGAAGCTCGACCGCGCGCTGTGCACGCTCACCTTGTCCAAAGATCGGCGCTCCTTCTCCTTCTTGCTGTCCCACTCGATCGTCATCCAATTTGGCCTTCCTTTCTCGCTCTCCTCGCTCCGGCGGCCGTTGTTCTGCGTGAGGGACAATGCGCGTTCGCGTGCTGCTGCTGCTATGGCGGGCCCCTCTATGATCTCGCGCGTGGGCACGGCGAGCTCGAGGTTCTGGGTCTGCCGAGCACAGTCGGGGCCGAACACTTCTCGGAGGACCTGGTCGAGGAACGTGTGCGGGTGCGGAGAGATGCCACGCGCGACGAGCATGTTGTCAAAGATCGTCTCCAGGTGGCCCGCCACGGCCGCATTGGACGCATAGTCCGCGTCGGACGCGCTGCGCATGTGTCGCTTCTTGCTTCGGTCGGGCGAGCCGGGATGACGATCCTCGCCAGCAGGGAAGCGCTGCGACGCCGAGCGCGAGAGGGAGATAGGGTGGGGCATGAATGGGGCCTCGCCGCGGGACGTACTGGGGGCCCGCTGCGTTCGGAACTTGGGTGGAGAACCGGGCATCTCCTTGACGGGCGAGCTGGCTGGGTCCTTGGGCGGCGGATGCGGAGGGATGTCCCGGGCCAGACGCGGGTGCGGAGGAATGCGCGGGAAGAACATGTCGTCGTCGATGAGCTCCAGCCGGCCTCCGGGCTTCAGGACGCGTCGGACCTGTGTCAGGACGAAACGCCAGCGGTTGATAGGGATGCACAGCGTCAGGTTCGCCATGCGCACAAGGTCGAATGAGTCGTCGGGGAATGGCAGAGCATACTTGACGCTGTGAACGGGCCAGCGTGTCAGTCCGAACGAAACGGACGCAGCAGGGGTATGACGCACAAGTTGGCACGAAACCACGTAACGTTCTTGGGCGTGTGTGCGGGCTCGAGCTGGGGATTGACCTCGCCGACGTTGTTGTTATGCACATCAATCAGGTCCAGTCCCGTCACCTTTGTGTGGTGCGACTTCCACATCTTCGCGGCATGCAAGACCCAGAAACCTTCGCCACACCCGAGGTCAAGGACCTCCGCGGGCGGCTTCTTGCCAAAGTGATGGAACGTCGGAGAATCGACGGGTGTCAGCTTGCGGAGCAGTTCATGCGTTTGGAAATCGCTAAAACGGGTGAGCTACGGCTGAGTAAGAGCCAGTGAGGAGACTCACTTCTCCAAGAGAATCTGGCTGTACGCCTGCATGTACGGCACGTCCTCGTAGCGGAACGGGTGGTGAGGCATGTTCCGTCGGCGTACAGTTCTGTTCCGATCGTCAAACCCATCCTCTTCCTCTCTGCGCACACCGGAGGAGCCTGGCATGTCCTCAGAGCGAATAGTACTGAAAGAGGTCTCGTCGAGTTGGAGGGGGAAAGGGACGTGTTTATATGCTTTGGAGTGGCCCGGGGTGCTTTGCGAGTGCTTTAGTGCTTTGAGAGCTTGGCCCAAGGAACGCTTCTTCTTCACTGTTGGAGCTCGTATTGTCTTCTGTGTGATTGTATCTTGGGTTGAGGAAACTGGGAACGGCGGCTCGTCTGTAGAAGACCTCGGCGATGAGAGGCCCGAGGTGGAGCGCATTGCCAGACGATGCATGTCCTTCTCTACCATCTCCGAGATATAGGTGTCGAACAAAGACGGATGGGGCATGTCGTCGGAAGAGAGCAGAGGACATAGCGATTCGGAGCTAGGCGAGAAGGACATGCCGTCGAACGAAGAGCCTATGAAGCTCCCAGCTGGGGATACAGGTGAGTAGATGGCGGGAGACATAACATGCAAAGAGCAGGTCGTGAGAGCAGCTAGAGGGTGCAAAGTCGTTCAGTGGCGGGGGGTCTTGACAGGCGGCTTTGTCAAGTAGACAATGGGCCTTGCGACTTGAGCGGAAGACGGATTAGAAGGGTATACGCATGGACGGACCTGAGAAAGAAGAGAAAGCGAGTGTGGACTGGCGAGAGTCGCGAGAGACCGACGGCAGCGCTCCGGTATATGATACCAAATGAGAGCCTCCACCTGCGGATGAGGCTGACACAGATGACGACGGCGCTCCGATCTTCCCGCTCGTTCGTATCCGCATATGGCTGTGCCCTGTATGTATCCCTTTCTGCAGCATCTTATCCATGAGACCCGGACATCTCGAGACACTGCAGCCCCGGTTGGAGGATGAAGCGGCCGCTGGAGGAGTGAGTCGACGTTGCGCGCTTGGATGCAGCTTACCGCTTTGGGAACTGGACAGCTTTGGCGCCCAGCTCGATCGTGCGTGGTGGCGGACGCAGTGGCATGGAAGCCCACAACCTTGAAAGAATGCAGACATGAATTATCGGAAATACACCCTCGACGTCAGAAATACGGTGAGAATGTACGATGCCCTAGCAGTTGCATTCCAGATACTCGTCGAGCTGGTCGACGAGGGCCGGTCAGTCGCACAGGCTACATTACACAGCTGGACTCGGGAATAGACTCAATCAGATTGGCTCTGTCTCTGAAAGGACGTCTCAACTCTGCAGAGCCCTTAATCATCCTTCGGAGGAGGGGGTCCGCAGGGCTGAAGCATGCGCTGTGTGTGAAATCGTTGAGCCGCAAATATCCACAGTATTTCACGTGGGACGCACCTCAGTCATCTCGAACTTTACTCGGCCCACAGCCTCGCCATCCGCAATGGCGAGGTAGGAGGTGAGAGTAGGATGGCCCACGATGGACGAGAGCGTGTCTCTGTGCTGGTGGGTAAGCCACTCACTGGCACACTTGTCAGCGATGGCGCGTATCGCGGACATGCTAAAGCTTACTATTTGGTCAGGTCGGCATGCCCTAGAACGCCGCGTCAGCATAGATGGAACTCGCATATATGCAGGCTGACATACCGGTGCCGGT
Source organism: Cubamyces sp. BRFM 1775 (assembly GCA_022385745.1). NCBI lineage: Eukaryota > Fungi > Basidiomycota > Agaricomycetes > Polyporales > Polyporaceae > Cubamyces > Cubamyces sp. BRFM 1775. The sequence continues at coordinate 64,771 of MU278467.1, read as the reverse complement.
GTAGCGAGCGTGCACTGCGGAATTAGGGCGTCAGCGGATATCTCTACAATAGAGCAAGTAACTCACAGTGCTCAAGTTGAGTGTTCGCGGTGTAACGCAATTCAGATGACTGTGATATACGACATATTCAGTTCCGGAACGCGCAGAGAGGACAAACGAGTTGACAGACCATGGTCAAGAGCGTTGTTTGTCCCTGTTTGAGTCGCCCGTCCCCAAATCTCGATCGTGCACAGATCGCATATCCCGATCTCTGCGTGATCGACCAGCGCCTACGCTACTGCAGCTTTCCTCGACTCTGCGTGCACTGTACTCTGTCTGTACTGCCTGCCTAACGTCTTTACTCTCCAGGATGTCTGACGACGCTGAGAAACTACTTGCTAAGCTTGACTTGCTAAATGACTCTCTCGATGTCTTGGAGGAGAAGCTGGAACCCTTACTCTCGCAAACACTGCCAGAAACACTTCTGCCTTTAGAAACCATACAACAAGTCAAACTCAATGTCGCGATACCCTACCTCGTATACGACCTTGTATTCAGTTAGTGCTATGCTTAATGCATTGAAGATCGCATGAATGACACATGATCTCCATAGTCTACCTGAAAACGAGAGGGATTGATCCCAAGACTCACCCAGTGGTTGCCGAACTTGTGAGCGTGCACCTTATAGGACAGGGCTAACGTGGTGCTAATGCACATGTCAGGACCGCGTAAGACAGTACTTTGACAAGATCAAGAATGCGGAAGACCCGGAGAAGAGTACGCCGCCTCAACAACCCATCCCTTTCCGTTGCACTAACCGTGTTCTCTTAGGGAAAAACGCCGTCGACAAGGCCGCTGCGAACCGCTTCATCAAGCATGCCATCGCCCAAGTCCGCGCACAACGTCCACCAGGGGACAACGAGGGCGCACCTGCGCATATTCGTTTCGATGCGGACGGCAACGTACCCGCGTCCGCTTCTACCTCTGCATCAACGCCTGCGTCTATTCCCGTGAAGGTGACGAGCAAGATGCGTGCGAGGGCGGAGTACGAGAAGCAGCTCGCTGCGCAGGGCAGTGACGAGGAGGAGGAAGAGCTCGAGGTGTTCGGAGAAGACGAGGGCGTGGATGATAGTGAGGAGCCTGAGACGAGGAGCTCGAAGGACAAGGGGAAGGGCCGCGCTGTAGAGGAGGTCAGCGCGGCGGATGCTTCGAGTGGGAAGAAGCGCAGACGACCTGCTGTGGACCCTTTCGCAGGTGCGATCACTCCTCGAAATCCCTCCTCAGTGTGTACTAACTACATTTCGCGTAGGATACGGAGACGAACAAAAGCCTGCAGAGCCCAAAAAGACCAAAAAGAAGAAAGCCGCCTCTGCGAAGGCGGAGGACGAGGACGTAGCCATGGACGAGCCCGAAGCCCCCAACGGCAACTCAGGTAGCAATACACCGTCAACACCTAGCTCTGCACGGCGAGAGAAGAAGACGAGGAAGAAAGCCAAGAAGACATCATGAGGCTCTCCCATATTCCCAGTTCTGCCCTTGCTCGTACACCACATCTTCTACTCGTCCAGTGTCCTGATAGGATAGCACAATATATTACAGAGCTACTCGTACACAGCTTTGGTACACGCACGTTCCTTATATACATAATGTTATATGAGAACAGGGCCGAGTCCATGATCCTACGCGAGCCGGGAAAGCTGATATCTAGAGAAAGGTTTCGAGTCATAGAAGGTGAGAGAGAGCCTTCCAGTCGCGAAACTACACTGTCAAATCGTCACTATACAGTTAGTGTACAACACACCGAGAGCAATCTGCAAAGTCGGTCTTGAACGTTTCATTCTTCATACGCCAGTCAAGCGTTATTCTTCGCCATCGCCGCCTCCCTACCTTCGTCTCATCCCTACCTGCAACCGCTCACAGCGCTATCTTCAATGCCTTGCCTTCGCCACCACCTACATGATAGTGCACCCATCGCGGCCCTCGACACCATCGACGAGCACGGGCGAGCCCGCCCCAGATCGGCGTCCGCTGGGGGACCACCACCGGGTCCGGCCCACGCCCGCATAACCTGCCGCATCCGCATCCGCAGCAGCGCTGTTCCCCGAGCTATTTGCCGACCTGCGGCCCGCCTTGCGCTTCTTCTCGCGCGCCGCGCGCACTGCATCCACGATCTGCCACGAGTAGAACGTCTTGAGCACGACGCGGCGCTCGTCGCACTCATCCTGACCCACACCGAGCTCCTCGCCGTCCCGCGCATCGAGGTACGCGAGCTTGCGCGCCTCCCACGCGCGCCAGCCCCGGCGCGGGCGGGTGTGCGGCGCGACATCCTTGACGGCGTGCTCGTCGACGCCGCGGCAGTCGACTGCGCAGAGGTGTGGGTCGACGTGCTTGCGCTCGCGCGCGAGCTTGACGAATTCCTTCATGACGAGCCCGTTCATGCGCGTGTTGTCCGCCTCGAGCTTGCGCAGCCGCGTGCACTTGCGGATAAGCTCCAGCAGTGCCTCGTTGGTGACATTGCCCGCGTACGAGATGATGAGCTGCTCCAGCGCATGGCCTGTCTGTGGAGGAGGTGCAGGTTGGCCGCGAGGTGGTGGAGGGAGGGTGGCCTCAGGTCGCGGCGTCAGTGCGGCCAGCACTGCGTCCGTGATCTCGCAGGCATCCTCGAGGTCCAGTCGCCGGATGTACGGTGTCGTCTCGAGGAGGCGTATCAGGCCCGTGTCGCGGATGTCGGCACCGATACCGGCGAGCTCAAGGAACTCCAGCTTGGGCACCGCGAACGCGAGGTTCGTGCATGCGTGGTCGGTGAGCATCGGGCACGAGGAAAGCGCGAGATGGCGAAGACGCGTCACGCGCTTCCAGTACTTCGAGATATCGGCGGGGTCGCGGCCTGCCTCGCGCGCCGTCAGCTGCACGGACTCGATATCCTTGGCTTCGTCTTCGGTGAGCGAAACGAAGGCGTCGATCCCCGAGTTGTGCAGGTCGCGTGCATAGCTGAGGTCCAACACCTCCAGGTTCGGGGCGGCCTTGCCGAGACGTTCCATCATCTCATTTGTAACCCGCCTCAAGCCTCCCAGACGTAGGACCTTCAAGCGCAGAGTGTCCCCGCGTAGCAGGGTCGAAGATGCGAGGGATCGTATCCCCTCACCGTCCAAGTTACTGCACCTACTCATATCGAGAGAAATCAGATTTGGACAGTATGTCGCCAAGATGGTGCATGTGGTGTTAGTGACTGCTGGGAGCCCCTTGACGCGTAACGTCTCAAGTACAGGGGAGCGGATGAGGAGGTGATGGAGAGATCGAGTCGAGAGTGTTGCGCATCCCTGCAAATCTATGGTGGTGATGCGAGTGTAAGGCAAATCGCCAGGGTGCAAGGCGTCGATGCAAAGTCCTTCCGTCACATCAGTGAGTAGGTCAGATGTGAGCGTCGTCATGCCCGTAAACCGGAGCTGCTTGGCGAACCCGCCCGCGTCCCTACACAGGTGTGCAAGAACCTTTGGGGGAAGTTTCGGGAGCGTACTCCACAGTTGTCCGTCGTAGACGAGGCTTCGCCAAGCCTTGGACACCTAAACGACCGATGGGTCATCGCTGTCATGTCAAGATGAGAGGGATATACCAACCCGGCTCAATCTGAGGAGCTCTACAATGCCCTTCTCGGTGCCGACCCACCTATGCCGACCGGCTCTACGCGCAGTCCATCGCTCGCTCGCCTGTGTTCTGGCGTGCTCTTCCTCGTGCAGTTCGATAAGGGAGACCAAGATCTTCAATCTCAGCTCACGAGGGAGGTATTCGTCAAAGTAGTTCGGAACATCGATGTGGATGGGCTCTGAGATGTCAGCAGGGGTGATCGGGATTCTGTCCAGCGGCGAAGAGGTCAAGGGGAACGGTGAGGAGTAAGAGCGGCCTTTGGAGCGCAAGATTGCAGCTTCTGAAGGCGGCCCAATACGGTAGATGGGCGAGAGGGGCGTAATTGGGCTGGCCAGGCCAACGTCGATGTCCACGAGCGTCCCTTGCGGGGGAATCGTACGAGACTTCAAGTCCCGCGCCCATGGCAAGAAGCAGCTGCCTCGTCCAATCTCTGCGCTACCTAAGATATCCGTGTCAACGACAGGACTGTGAATGGCTGATGTTCCGGTATCATTTGCTTCAGGAGACAAGTCTCCTTTCCTAAAGCGGAGCTTGCGGGCGATGCTGTTCGGCGTCTTTGTTCCGCTCAGCTTCCCCTTCACTTTCGACGACAGTGCCGAAAGCGAACGGGTAGAGCGTACGGACATGTTCGACAGCGACCGCTGCCGCGGTGGGATATGCTGGATAGGAGCAGACGCCCCCGGGGTAGTCGAAGGAGAAGGAGTGACATCATGGCTGATGCCCCGCTCAGACTCGCCGATCGACGCAAACCCAGACCCATAGGACGACGGCCCTGCGGTCTGAGGGGAAGTCTCGTCGGGGGTCCATTCCATCGTCGCGTAGTCAAAGGTGGTGGGGAAGAAGATCAGAGGGGGTAGAGACGGCGGTTGCTCGCGCGCCTTACCCTTGCCCGACGAGGGTCCGACGTTCTCGCCGAGTTCGGGATCTGCAACAGGGTCCTGGAGTTGGGAACGTTCAGGTATAGGCAAGGAATCGAGAGATGCAGAGGGCTTGGCCCATACGTGAGTAGCATCCAGTTCGCCGGAAGTGGACGATCCTAGAGCAGTCAGGATGTCGATCCGGGGAGGAAGAGGCTCTCTACCCTGGATAGACAGAGGGCGAGAAACGCCCTTGCCCTTGGGAGGGCTTGATGTTGAGCCAGTCATGGTGCTGGATGAGAAGAGTGGGTCAGAGCACCAGGGAGGGATGAGGGCGGAGGCGAACTCGGCCACTGAAAGAGAGGGGTCTGGCGTGCTCGTAGAACGAGGCTGGGGCTCCCATACGCTCTCCTCGAGGTGATGAGGATCGGAGAGTGGTTCATAAGAATCAAAGGGAAAGAGCGGGTCTTCGTTATCGATGTCGCGCGTATGGCTCATGGCGAGAGGAAGCGGTTCTAAGGCAGGTGAGTTGTGAGGGTGAGATAAGAGATACAGATGGAATTGGGCGAGTAGCAGAATGACTGAGAGATAATGAAGGTAGTGTAAGCTAGTGCAAGAATGTCAGCGGTTGGTCGCAGACGAGGACCATGGCCGAGCAGACCAGACGCAGATGCAGACGAGAGCTCTCCGCGGATGGTGACGGCAATCCGGAAGGAAGGCTTAGCACCGAAAGGAGCCTCACACAGCCCAATCCAGCGCTCACACTCCGCTTTCCCACGCATGCTATAACGTGAATCACTCGCCAGATCAGGCAAAACCGCCATCTTCCACTGCACGTTCGGTGGCTTATTCCGAGTCCGCCCACAGGCACGTCGAACATAGAAGGAATGGTCATTAAAGCATGGAAGGTTACTCTTACAGTACAACCGCCGCAACATACTCGTACAGGCAAGACGGAGAAGAACTACCGCAGACTCGCGCATACCGACACGGCGAGCAAGAATTTCAATGTCAGTAAGGTAGGAAGATACCCGAGAACTTCCCAGTGACACACTGAAAGTGATCAAAGACGCGTCGCGCGCGGTCGCGACCGACGGCTCGAACGCACGGGACAGGGGCAAAGAAGGAATAGACGGCGTCCAAGCAATGATGGAGCCTGAGACCGACGCGAACCACGCCGCGTCTACTTGCTCTCCTTCTGCTTGTTCCAGTTGTCGATGACAAGCTTGAACCTGACCGCGATGTGTCAGATAACGCTAAGCCGGTTCAGTCTGATGGGTCGGGGCCGCACCTGTCCTTATGCGGCATGTCGGGATTTTCCTGTTTGAGCCGCGCGACTTCGGTCTGCATGAACTTGTTGAAGTCCGTCAACTTCTTCCGCCCCCCGGCGCTGCTCGACTTTCCTGCAAAACGACCCGAGCCGTGAGCGCGCGTGCCGGAGCACCCGAGAGCAGCATTGTACGCACGCCGAGCCTTGGTCTTCTTGGTCGCGTCCGCCGCGTTCTGCTTACCAGTGGTGACGACCATCACGCTGACTGCGGGGATGGGCGCGCGTGAGCCTCGACGCCCCAAGAACGGCGGAGACGGCTCACCTCGTGTGCTCAACGATTCGGATGATTTTTCCGGGGCCCCTGATGGGAGGGACAAGGTCGTGGTAGGGGGAAGAGAGGTGGGTGACGCATCTGCGCGAGCTAAGGGGCTCTTATACGAGGGCCCAGCTGGGAGGTCGAGGGGACCGTGCACTGACCATGGCAGCTGTTTTAGTCCCGTAGCGCGCTTCCATCGCACTTCCCCGCGCTCGGCCCCCCGCCACCCCCGCCACGCGAGCCCCCCTGACCGATTTGGCAACCGTTGTGTTGGCGGCCGCTCCTGCTGTGGTTCACCTCCCCCGCCCATCCCTCTGCTCGCGCGGCCGCGCATGTCTCAGCACCCCTTCGCAGCATTCTGCCCACCTCACACGCTCTGGAGGAGCGGAATGTTGCGCTGGAGGCTCGCTCAGAACGGTCTAAGACAGCCCCACGGACGTTCGGGGTCGCACCGGTCGCGTGCACGTGTACATAATGGGACTCGACCCTAGATATCACTCCATGCGATCTAACTCAATTTCTGTACATTATGCGCCCCATGCCCCGTGTGAGAGGCGGCGACGCGAGATCTGCGCTCGACATAAGCGGGACTCAGCGGATAGCGACGCAGCGAAACGGTGCCCGACCGCTCCTGCGAGCACAATCAAACACAGAAACACAGCGCACCGTCCGCCATGCGGGCGCTTGGCTCGCGGTGTTTGATTGTGCACGGACGCTCGGGGAGACCCACGCAGATCGTGCAACATTATCGTTTTTTTGGCAAGCGGGACACCTTTGTAGGCTCTTGCGGGGTCCCCGCCACGTCATGCAAGAGGCCGGTCCAGATTGCCGACATGCTTTGTCCGTGTCGTCCTGCTCATCGTCGTGCGATGTTCAGGAAGAACCACAGGTCCAGAATAGTCCGTGGCAGCACGGCGTGTGTATATACAGCGAAGCGTATCAGGCCTGGGGCGGCTGCGTGCCGGTGGGTCCGACGGCCATACCAGGCAGGGTTATAGGGTCAACGCGACGGAGCGCTCACAGCCAGCATCTATTCAGAATGGTCTCCTATTCCGGTACCTACATCCAGAAGGCCAATTGAGCTAAAGTCCAGCCTCTTTCGAAGCGGTGGCATTAATGCCAGCTATGCTGTCTATCATGCCGTTCCCACTGATGATCCCCGTCGTCGCAATCAAGAAGTTACGCCCTATCAAACGGCGCACAACAAAACGACAGTCAGACGAGGTGGTCAAAACGGTTCAAAAGGTCGCAGGAAATTGCTGTACCTTTATTCTGCCGCGATACCCAGCGCAATGCGGCGATCTCGGTGTAAGTTACCCCACCCAAGAAAAAGACCACCGTTGTCGAGGCACGTTCTCGCGGGAGCACTGCCAGACAGCGTCAATAAGGGGCACGGCCGCGGAACAAACGGGCCACTCACTCAGGGACGATACAGGTGGCAGGGGGGAGCCGTCCTGGCCGATCGGTAGCTTCTGGACGATGTCTACCGTCTCGCCTGGGATGGACGCCACGACGTCTTCGAAGCCCTTCCAGCCGACGATGGGATGTGCCTGCACCATCGGCGTCGCTGATGGCCTCTTTGAACCGTCCTCGCCGCCGGCGCCTTTCTTGTCCTTGTCTATCGCCGGATTACTGAGCACGCCTCCCTTTTGCGCCACACACTGCACAAGACGGATGCTGATGGGTGCATAACCCGAGTAGACATAGCTGATATCGTTCTCAAGCTCCTCCAACGGGTCCGGGTCCTCGATCAGTAGTCTGAGGGACTTCCGGAGGCTGTTGTAGGGGTATTTCGAGTCAGCGACAGAAGGCGGTGCGTTGGCGGGGAGCGGGTTGGGCAAAAGAACGGCTAGGGGCGGAGCTGAAAGAGATAGAAGGAGGGGCAGGTAGTTGTAGCCATATGTCTTTGCCCAGAGATCAGCGACGCGAAACCTCTGCTTCCAGGAACTGAACCGACCTGTAGAACCTCCCGCTTGATGTTCTCGAGGGACTTCGCTTTGACTCCGCCAAGAATGATACTCGCCAGACAGAGTAATCGCAAGACCGTCCGCATGTCCGCCCCTTGGGCGATTAGCTCCTCGATCGCTGTGACCTGTGCGTTCACATCATACAGGGCCAGAAGATCTGTCAAGACCGGGGCGTGAGCATGCTAGTTGTGCGCGAAAGGGGCGGTCTTACTCTGTTGGATCTCAAGCGACTTATTAAACTCCTCCGTCCTGGTCATCGGCACGAGCATCTCCGAGAGGCCGGTATCTAGACCGCTCTCAACATCGCGTCGCATGTTCTCAGAGAACAGCCGTAACTCGGTACTTACGCAACCGCAATGACTGATGTTCCGACTGCAGGCCGCCAAGCTTCCCCACGAAGTCGCGCAGCTGCGCCACCGTCTCGGCCTTGTGTCTGAGCTAAACCAAGAGCTTAATAGGACTGCAACGGAAATTGGGTGTCGATAATTTCCGTACCTTGTAGTCCTCATCCAGTCTGCGTGCTACCTGGTTCAGTTTCTTGCCCACGGCCGAGAAATTGAGGTCCTGCAGTTCGGACAGAAGAGGGTCTGTAGCGGTAGTGAGATGATGCTTGCGCTTCTTCTCTTTTGTAAGGGAAGCTGAGGGCGCAGTCGAGGTAGAAGGTGCAGTAGATGACGAAGCCTCCCCTTGATTCGGTGCTGCAGGAGGAGCTACGAGAGACACCGGAAGCTCAACATGGGCTACAGAGACGAATCCGTCAGTAGATGCTACAATAGTCTCGCTTGCACATACAATTCTTGATTCCAATCAGCTCGTCTATGAGGCCTTCGTAGGTGAGCTGCGTAAGAAGCGGCGAGATCATGTCAACTCGACGGTCCAGGATGATCAAGGAGTCAATCGTCTCTGATGGAGCGTTCAGATGGGTATCTGTGTCACCGCTGGCCACCGATTGGGTATTGCGAGTTAACAGGTGCGCGAGCCTCTGATGCACATCAGCGCGACGTTAACAGAGAGTCGGACATTGAACTCACAGCAGCATGGTCACCCTTCCCAGCTATCCTGGGGAATAGGCCATGTAGCTTCTGGAGGGTTATAAGTGCTTGCATAGAATCGTATATGATTGTCTCGTCTCCATCCTGTATGCCCGTAAGTCTCATTACAGACACTGCAACATCACACAACGTACTGACCACCCATATCTCCTTGAACGCGGAGTCATGTTCTAAGGAGATCACGTCTTCAGCCAATGGAATGAACTGGAGGTTGTAGGACGATATCGTGACATCCCCCAACACGCCCTCTTCTTCCAATATTCGCGTGACCAGTGTAGATGTTCTGGGGACCAGAAGGAGGGTATAGGTATGCTTCTGCGACTCTTGGCTGTGCCGCTTGATCTGGTCTTCCGACAGATGAGGATGTTCACAAGGTCAAGACATTATGGAGCTGCCTGACCTGCTATGATCTTGACCCACTTTATGAGCGGCCGACACAGGTAGACGATGTTTGTGGACGTCGCTGAAAGTGGGCCGGGTTCAAGCCAAAACATCTTGTCAACACCATGATGCTACACGGAATCAGTTTACGCGGTATTTAGGACATGTAATCAAACAGACCTTGAGCAAAGCGACCTCAGTTACTAGCCCTAGAGGGCCGGCGAGTGTCGGGTCCAGTACGAGCGTTTTGGCCCCGTTAACCTACGGGATTGTTACTACATTACGAAGCATTGCAATCTTCGGACGCACGTACGGAGTTGAGAGCATCGACCAATGACTTTCGAGCAAGCTCTTTCAAGACTGAGACGTCGAGCAGGCCTTCTGCACCACTACCTGCCTTGGACGCGGCAGCTTCGGATTGAGGAGCGGATGCTGCAGCCATGGTGTCCAACCGATTGGTAGGTGCACGGGCAGTGTGGCAATTCGATGGTTCAAGTATCGAGCCAAGGCTGACGACCAACTAGTACAAGCTCCAGGTCAAGGACGTAGTGAACGAGCGACCAGCCACTTGTGCGGCGTCAGACGCGTTCTCGTCTCAAGAGCACGGGCCGACGCGCGCGTCACCCCGCATCGCGTGGGTACGGGCGCTTAGACCGGCCTAATTCCTAACATAAGTGCAGCGGGAACGAGGTTATGATACTTTGCAAGCTCTACCCACGTCGAAACGCGTACGGAATCACAATAGGACGTCCTGGGAGTAGACTTGAATGCATACATACATTGTACAGGAAACTACTAGTTCGCCACAGGCAAGCAGGGCGGAATGCGAGATCTCAAGGAGGTTGTACAGGACAGCATCGTTAACACATAAGAGCCTGAGAAACAAAATAGACGACGATAGCGACGACAGTACACACAATGTTCATGAAGACAAGGAGAGGGAACTGGGGGGAAGGGAGGGAGGAGACAATCCTGGGATCGTACCTGTGAACCGCGGTTACCCAAAGGACAGACAGGTATATGATGCTGAACTCACTTCCGAATCACGATGTTCAACAGCGTGGCAACGAGGCTAAGTGGGGGCTTATAGCGCACGAGGGGTCCTCACTAGAAGACGTCGCTCGATGGGTCAATCTGGGAGTGACTCGGTCAAGCTCTCGTACGCACGCAGTGACCACTTTGGGCCATGAGCGCGGCCGCGTTCTCCATTGCTGACTTCTTGGATTGACCCGATGCAGCATACACTTCGAGACGTTCACCGTGATCTACAGAAACGTGTTATGCCGACGGTGAACGGTTGCAAGCCCCCACACCACTAAAAGTCTCACTTACAAACCGGCACCGCCGTAAAAATTGGGATGTGGTCTTGACCCCCCGATCGCACAGTCTCCCACCGGAGGGCCGTTCCTGCCCATTGATTCAGCTGCGGCAAGTAACCCCGTAATGGAGTCGGCGGCTCAAATTGGTGTGTCCCGACGCGGTCCAGGAAAGACATTATCATGACTTAGTTAACGGAAGGGGGTGGTCATACTCACATCCGCGCTGGATCTGTTATATATATATACCCCACACTCCGAGACCACATCGGGAGCACAGCGCTCATTAGATGGCTTCTACCGTTCGCTCGTCACATGGGGGCCAGAACTAGACGAACCTTGGATAGGATCCACCATAGCTCTTCGCATCTTGTGAACCCATCGGGAAACGGAGTTCCTAGTCGTGGCTGTCGTCCGGCGGCGCCATCCGGAGCGAGACCGCGAGACTCCGATAGAGCAGCGGAAGGACAGGTCCCCAACTCGTGCAAACCTTATAACGGAGGGGCTTGTCTCAAGGAGAGGGTATTGGTTCCGAAGATGACTTGACGGGTGGGCCGAACGAAGCGTTAGAACGTCTACAGGGGACCGCATGACCCATTGAAGTCCCACCCATGGGAAAACCTGCTGAGATCGTTTTGCGATAATCATCACCGGCGCGGCGCCGGTCAGAAAGTCCGTGCGGCGCAGCGGAGGTGTGGACAGGAAGTTCAGCGATGACACTGCAACATGTCGGCGCGTAGGCCATGCTCATTGATAGTCGTAGACAATCCAGCTCCAATAACACAGATATACCTGTCGACGTTTCTCTTGAGCTACACGCGTTGTATAAAGAGGCGTATGACATACCAAGTCGTTGAGATCGTGGTCTAGATTGAATTCCTCCGCGCACTCCGACCTCGAGTCCGTCCCGTAGCTGGCTTAGTCGCCTCTCCGACGAACGCCGACGGCAGACGACCTTCCGCCTCGAATTTCTCTAGGAAAGCAAGTGCGGCGTGGTACCCCTTCTTTTGGATCTCCTCGAACTTACCAAACTGCAGGGTGCCATACTGCAATCGGCGGGTCAACTTTGTCAGCTGCACTGACGCCGAGATTACGTACCTCCTGCACCGGCATCTGCATGTACAGACACCCACGCGCGACCTTGGCTTCCTCGAGCGTCTTCACACTCGACACGCTACGTGCACGGTCAGGAGTAGGTCAGGAGGGAAAGATGGACTGCGCTCACTATGCCAGCCTTGACTGCAGCTCGGTAATAGCTGGGATACTGCGTGCGTTCGAGAATGGGTTCCAGCGGTTGATGAATAGCCAGACTCCTGAGACTGAATCGCCGAAGTTGCGGGGCGAGTTATCGTCGATCTACCGCAGCACAGATTGGAATCATATCGGAATACCATAGTGAGAACCGACTTACTGAACCGACGTCTGAGGCGATGACTGCGCTCGCGCCCATGGACATCATGGCGGAGACCTTGAGGCAATTCAGCCCTGCAGCAAAGCGTCCGTACCCCTCTCGAACTCACCGGAAGGTTATCAACTGTGACAAACATGAGTTGGGTGTGTTCGCTTTATTGGAAGGAATTGAACGTACCATATCCGCCGTCCACAAGCATGTTTCCGTTGTCGCATAGAGGTGGTAGGAGGCCGACAAGTGTCATCGAGGCACCTGTCGTCCCATACAGCGTCGGTCATCTCCGAGTACCAGAATGGTGTTGTAGAGAAAGCCACTCACGGATGAATCTCCATGCGTACCCAGTCTCGTGAATCTCCATACGAGAGGCGTTGATATTCGTGGAATTGCAGAAGAATGGCAGCCACATGTCCTCAATGTGCAAGTCATAGAATGCCTGGCAATATTCTCAGTGCCCAAGATTTTGGACGTGGGCATGACCACGGTCATCTTACCTTGTATATCGAGCGATTGAACTCGTGTCCCTGTGATCCTTGCTGTCAGCATGAATTTGCAGGTAAAGGGAAAATGGAGTAGCTCACTGTCGTGTAGGCTACGATGGGGTACGTCACGTCAGAAAGCATGCGCCAGATGTTCCCCATCCGCCCGCTGAACTGCTTCGCGCGGCCTGCGCTAGAGATGATGTCTCCCTCCCGAGCATACAAACCACCAATGAAAGCGCCGATACTAGTACCTGTACGTTCACTGTCAGATGTATACTCAGACCAGCAACTACTCGATGCTTACCCCCGATATGATCTACAGGGATACCATAGTCTTCCAGCGCCCGCAAGACACCCTGAGAAAGAGTTGAGTGTCGCATAAGGCGAAGGAGTTCCGGATGTGCTACATACCAGATGCGAGATACCACGAGCACCGCCGCCTCCAAGAACCACTCCGATCGACTTGCCGCATATCCGCCGGGCCAGCCTGGCGAAGTCGCTTGTATGGGGCGGACGCTGGGGACGAGGGTCGGACCGAGCCCCGCGGTACTTCTGAATCTCGCTCTGCACCCGATCCTTCATCTTCTTGAGAGCGATAACGGCGGCAGGATCTTGAGGTGGCGGTGGTGCCCTGGCCACAGAGGGGTTGATTCCCTGCAGGATGAATCAGGACTAAAGTCGTCCGTGGGTATATTCAGACGTACCGGTAGCTCGACGTGAATATGTTGGTGCACCCATGGACGAAGCTACACCTCTATGTCAGCCTGTTCCGCCCGACGTGGTGTGACCTCTAAGCTCACCTTCAGCCATTCTCGCGTGGAACCGGGCGCGACCGATCTATCTGGATGCAAGAGAACGAGTTCTTTCCTAGCCGTCGTCTTCAACGACAGCAGCAGACGCTCGAACTCTCCAATGCTTGGGTCCTCGCCCATTCCTACCACCATCACACAATCGGCCTGCAGGAATGCACGATGCCGGTCAGGACCGGGCTTGTCCTCTGTCCCTGATGATCCGGACTTACCTGCCGGATGCACGTCTGCGTCCAGGAACTACTGACAGCCGAGTCCGCGACATACAGCACGATCCGGTACTTCTGCTCCTGCTCCGCGAGCCAACCCGCAGCCTTCAATTTCCCCATGCGCGTGAATGCATGCCGTCCAAGGTGATCTGATACCGACGCTTGGTTCAAAAACGCTGTTGGTGCCCCGATGCCTTCCAAAGCCGCATGCAGCTTCCGAGCGAACGTGTCAATGGGTATGTTTCGCGATACGGGCAGAATGGCGACGTTCTTGAGGTTGATGTTGCCGCTCGCTCGCTCGACAGCGAGGTTTTTCGACGACGAGTCGAGTTCGTTCCGCACACGGGACGCGATCATGCGAAGCAATCTGGGCAACATTTAGGTGAGCTCCATGCAGAATTCCTTGTCCATAATACTTACTGTGCAGTAGTGCGAGGGTTCCTTGGGAGCAGACCATGAGTGTTCTGGGGTTATCTTGGATTCAAATGCACCTACCGTGACGAGATCGCATTGAACAGCGTTTGCGGCATCCGAATCAACTCCGTATCACGAATGGCATGTACAGTGTTGCTGCGTGGGGAGCTCGTGATGACATCCAGCTCGCCCACCGTGTCGCCCTGACCGTACTCCGCGGTAATGGTGATACCGCCGTTCTCCTTCTCGGTGATGGCACGTAACCGACCGTTTATCACGATGTAGAAACTATCGCTGACGTCCTCGGGGCGCCACAGGACCTGACCCGCGTCTACCTGGACCCAGTCAAGCGAGCCATCGATGTGCAATACTGGCCAGATGTTGATTCAGGCCATTCTGTGGTTCACAAGCATAGACATACCTAGAGGTGATAGAAGCGAGATGAGCCGCTTGGCCAGGGTAAGCAGAACGATCGGCCTCCGCTCTAGCAAGCGCTCCAACGCAGGTGAGGGCAGATATCCGACATACGTATCCGTTTTCGCGACGATGTCCACATAAGACGCCGTTTGGCAGAGCGACGCTGAATGGAATCAGCACCAAGGTCACCATGGCATAGCGACCATGACTTACAGAGGTAACCAGCGATGCCACCCGGCTTCACAGTGAAAAGAGGCTTCTTCGAACGGTCTTTGTTGCCCCTCCCTGGGCCTGGGCGATCAGCGTGGGAACTGCGTGGATGGCCAGAATACGAGAACTCAGAACGTGACGAGGAGCGTTCCCGTTCATGGACGGGATCCTGCTTCTTTGGCTTGTCGGCCTCGTTCGGGTGCTCGTCGACAGGGAGGATCATGTCCAGGAAACCATCGATGACGTAGAACAGCCCTGTGTGCCACATGAGCGAATGTTTGCATCCTCCAAGCTATTCGACGTACCTGTATTCCGCTCACCGGCTTTGGCAAGTATCGAACCAGCCGGGAAGAATAGGATCTCGACCTCGTTGTCCAGATTACTCAAGTACCCGTCCGCAAATATAGATGACGAGCTCTCCGTTCTGCTCGACGAGGCATCGTCACCAAGTTCCAACAAAGACAGCGAACCAAAGGACGATCTGAATGTGCTCGTCGTGCGGGACCGACCGCCGTCGCTAGGCGAAAATGCCGGTGACGCTTCGACCGAGTCCTCCCCGCTGATTGGAGGCTGTATCAAGCCAATCGACTTCGCGATACAAGACATCACCTCTTCCCGAAGGTCAAATTCGTCTGTCGAGAGCCTCTGCACCTTGAGATCCCGCCCATATTCTGTACCATGCTCCGGGTGAGGTGTCGGCAAAGAGAACAAGCCGCTCACGCTGCGCGCCATCGCCCGTGGACTGTCGCCGCTGTGCCCGGTGGAAGTGAGTAGGTCACCGGCTTGGACGAAGTGACGAGACCCATGGCCCTTGAACGGCGTCACGGGAGAATACTTCGCGCCGGTGACCGACGTCGAAGACTTGGTCTTGAGATCGTTGAAAAGTGTGGACTTGGACGTAGACGCAGAGGTGGATGGGCCAGAAGCGTAGCTGAAGTAGTCGCTCTCGGAATCGGAGTCACTTGAAATTGTGACGCCGTCGAAACGCTGTCGGAGCTGCCTTAACCCGTTCTCGTAGAACGACTGTGGCAGAGGGTGGCAGGCGATGTCATTGATTGCTTTCTCCGTGCGAAGCACCTCCGCCGTAAGCCCCAGGTAGTTGTGTGCCGCATTGAATGTGACGCGCGAAAAACGAGTGAGGATAACTGCGAGACCGGACATGCGGCCTGGTTAGACATTGCATTCACCGGTAGACGAATACACCTGCCTTGTACGATGTGTGCAGCGGCCTTTGGGAACTTCTTGGTCAAGCGACGGAACGCCTCCGCCGGAATGACAGCTAGCGTACTGTCCTCGGCAGCTCGAGCGACGACACTGTAGTGAACCTGGGAGCCGCCAGATGTGCTCGTATGGGTGCGCGAGGAAGGAGGGAGACCACCTGAGGGAATACGCGGCGTCCTCGGGTCGCGAGAGGTAGACCGACCACGAGGAGAAGTAGGATCAATGCCATGTATCGTAGATCCCGAAGAAGATACGGACGCGCTCCGGCTGCGTTGAACGGGGAACGCACTAAGATCGAGCTGACTGACGTCTGAGTCTGAGCGCCGAGACCTAGTCCTTAGCGGCGGTCGCGCAGAGGATGATCTACTCCGAACATCCATATGTTCATCCGGTCTGTCGCCGTCCTGCCAACTCATCTTGACATTCTCCGTAAAGAGACTAAGGATCGTAAACAGGCTAGATAGGGTCCCTCCAGAGCCTACTTGGTTCAGTAGTTGGTAGCCGTTCATGTCTTCCTCATCCCAGGAGCCGCTCTGGCCATTGGTAGAAGGCTGTCCTGTCTGGGCATAAAGCTGGACGTTGCCGTCTATCACACAATAGAAACTCTTGTCCTGGTCGAGGGACAGAGTATCACCTGCTATGAGACGTCTTGTCTGCAAGTGTCTGGCAAGCTCATGGAAGACCTGCGAGACGAAAATCAGTCCGTGCACGCCCTTTTACTCCCGTTGATGGTATGTATGGGCTTACAGGCTTCTCCAGGAATCCAAAGACGCGTACAGCTTGGAGGAATTCATCAAGGTAGTTGTGAAATGCAGGTTGTTGTTCAGGCGTGTTGACGTCGGGGTGCAACTCCTGCGCATCGGCTTTCACCAGAGGAGGTTCCTTGAGCTGAGTATATTTGTTGAGGTAACGGAAGCGAATCCAGTAGTTGAGAGCAACTGCGAATGCAGCGAAGAGCAGTGCAAAAGACCAGAAGTTAAGCTGATACACGCTGTCAATACGCCATTACCTGATTGAAGGTGGATACAAGCTCACCGTGAGGGTCATCGAATACGACAAAACCGAGTAGATGAACTTTGGCACAGAGATGGTCGCAAACGCCACTAGAGCTTTGACCCAAGAGAGCATCCATACTGCGTGTTTCAAGTTAGTGAACGAAGACACGACGTATGTTCCTGTACGCACGTATGACCCAGAAGAACGCGCTCAGAAGCAGAATAAGAGGGTGCCTATCTTTCGCCCCAACATCATCGCCAGCATCCATCCTTCCGGAGGAGTTCACGAGCAGATGCGACGCTAGCGCAGTCGTCTCCAGGAGTTGTGAAGGTCAAGAGGAAAAGTTGAGAAGGCCGCAAGCGTTCTGTACAGGACATGCGCCCGGAATAAGCGCCCATACTTGGCAAAGGCGATTCACGTGCGCCGACGTCATGCTAATCAGGCATATCTGAATACGCAGCCGCCGTACAAGGGGAGAGAGGCTCACGACTGGCTCGTCGTTGCAGCCTTTTCTCTTGCTTCCCAACTTACCAGGCCTATGTATACCTAGATCTCTGTGCGGCTATTGTTTCCGGGAACTCACACGCCTTAGCCAAACGATTCTTGCTGCGACCAGAATATACGGCAGCGGACGCGCCCAGTTACACCGCCCTTCGGTCTTGCGAGCGCACGAAAGCCGCACTTCGCTGTTGTCTCACAACCGACTCGCCACAGAGCGCTTATCTCTCATGACAGACCTCGCAGGCCAAGGGTGGTACAGTACCTGGTCAATACGATGGAACATCACTCAAGTCGTTGAGGTAACAGGACATATTTGCTGGATGTCTAAACCATACATTGCCTAGGGGAACAAGTCGGGAACAATAACTCTGAGCATGCTTCTAACGGCTAGCTAGGATTTATTGATCTCATCACCGCCCTGCCATCAATATTTGCAAACCCGCGTCTGGGTCGGCCGTGGCTTTATAGGACTATCGGCACACATGGCATGTCTTTTCGCCCCTTCGCACTGGTCGCGTGTATAGTCTACTGTCTGCGTTCGCATCTTCGCTTCCCCGTCTCCAACGACGCTCATGACATCCGCTGGGGACTACGTCTATGTCGATGACAATGATCGGAGAATATCGTTCTCCGATAACTGGGGACAGTCCAACGCGTCCGCGGCCTACAACGGAACTCTGCACTACGCCACGCCGCGGGGAGCGACGGTGACGTTCTCGTTTAATGGTCAGTCCATGTTGATCCGTCCACATCTTGTTGCTTAAGAGGATATTACAGGCACCTTTGTCGCCGTAATAGGTGGCCAAGGAGACACCTCTTCGTTTGGATGGCCATCTACGTCGTACACGATAGACGGCAAGCTGGCCGAAACATACAACCTGGCAACCAGCGGCCATTCCCTGTCCCCCACCGACTTCGACTACAATGTTACTTTCTTCTCTTCTTCTGAGCTCGACCCCGGCGAGCACACGCTCGTGATCACCAACCTCAACGGCACTTGGCCCAACACTTACTGGTTTGATTACATCCAATATCTCCCGCCCGGCAGTACAACCACTACCACCTCCTCTATGCCGACGAGTTCCCCGACATCATCAGGTGCACCTCCAAAGTCTTCGGGAACATCTGGCTCTGCATCGAGTGCGAACACCGGATCCCCTGAGGCATCTTCCTCGCGACATTCAACCAATGTCGGGGCCATCATAGGCGGTGCTATCGGCGGGGCAGTTTTGGTTGCGGTTATCGGCATCATTGCTGTGTACCTTTATTTGAAGCGGAGAGCTCGTGCTGAGCAAGGTGGCGATGCGTTTGGCAGTGCGTCTTATTTCTCTCACTCCCGAATGCGATAGCTAACTCATCTTGATGTCTCGCGCAGAAATGCACTACGATGCGCCCGTCAACCCATACTTCTCTCCACCGAACCAGTCAATTCCCTTCTTGCCCGGTTCACCATCGCTTCCTCCATCTGACTGGTCAGATCCGCCGCGCTCTGGTACTACTGGATCGACTCCGTTCCAAGGAGCCGCTGCTTCCACATCTTCGCGGGCCGTATCTCCCGTGGTCAGACATCCTACGATGAGGAAGGACCGAAGCTATTTGATGCATTCGCAATCGCAATCCAGCGGAGAGTCGCCAATGGGCGTCGGCGATACGGCTGGATTCCCGCGTGCAGAGAGTATTGCCGAATTCTCCGCTGCTGGGAGCTCTTCAGGATACGGGGGAGCCCACCCCGAACGGGCGGCGACCCCTGTGTTGTCCCCATCGGGCGCTAGGTCTCCGACTATGCAAGAGGTCGACTCCGGTTACCGAGTGCCTGTGGCAGCGAGTGTCGTCACGTCACTTCCCCCACCGTATACCCCGGACTGATCGATCATCGAGGAGTGGACATCATTGCTTCTTTGGGTATGCTGTTTACGTTCACTTAGTAGGCCCCGGTTGTTTGTCATTTATTGCTTTGTCACCGTAGATCTGTTATAACCTAATGTGCAGACACGACTATACTCAATGGACGCTACTTTTCTCAGGGCGACGACTACCCACCGTTTGCGATTGGCCGAAGTGCTCATCTGATTACAGTTAGGATAGAAGAACCATGGCATCATTCGCGGATTGCCCCGCTATACTAGAGGCAGCGGACGTTGGGTAAGCCCGACATGCTTGCAGTGCATGAGTAACCGGCGATCTACGTATCATGGGCGTAATAACTGGCGACTACCGTAGTGGCAGGACGGTGGCCGCGTTGCCGTTCGGAGTTGGGTTGACTAGCAGTTCACGTCGCTTTAGCAACAGCCATGAAGAGCGTACTTGGACGGACGGGCACTTTCCCCAACCAATAGCAGCGGTCGGATGGCCCGTTACAAAGAGTCGACGGGCTAAGAATCCCGTCTAGTGCTCACTCTCTCGCACTTGTAAACATATCCGAGTTTAATTGGCCGTCGGCCGTTTGCTTTGGCCACAATTGCGCATGGGTCTAGTGTTGTCTCACCGGGCGCCGTGCAAGGACCTGCCCTGCCGGCGACCTAGGACACAGGATAGATTTTTAGAATGCCCATTGGTGTTCAATATGACATGGGAGACACAGAGGTGATGAGGAAAGCGCAGCTGGATTGATGTGCCAAGGAGGGAGATACGGTCTCCGTGCGATGCCGAGAAAGGCAGTTGAAGGGACATGCCGAGGGCGTTGAACGTTGCAGATCAAGCAAGCATCTTTCTCTTCCCACCGCCTCCGTCGCCTTTCTCTTCCCCCCACCATCGTCCGACCGACGGGCATCGTCGCTCTCTTTCGTTCCCTGGTGGTTTCGTCGAGCAGAGCAGACAGTCACTCCTTGTCCAACCCTCTCATTCTGGGTCAACGCCCGGCACACACCTACATTCTTTCCAAGCCCCGTCGGCCAACAACAACTCCCCTCAACCATGGCTTATCACCAGCAACACGATCCCTATGCGAACTCATACCCCGACTACCCACCCGTCACTCAAACCTCCCCAAATTACGCGTACCCCAACCACCAGCACCAGCAGCCCGTTCACCAACAGCCGCAACAGCACTACAACCAGCACCACGACTATGACCCCAACGCCGCATGGGAGACCAAGTCCACCAAGTCCTACCAGAGTAGCTACGCCGGCTCACAAGCCCACTTGGTCCCACAAGGTGGTTACGAGATGAGCCAGGTGTCAGTGCCTCCGGTGCCCTCCCTGCCTTACCAACCCCCGCCTGGAATCAACTACCCGCCCCAGCAACGACCTGGCATGCTGCACGCGCCGAGCAGCGCTGGTAGCAGCGCCGGCTGGTCTACCGCGCGCGAGAAGCTCATGAAGCGTCGGTCGGTCCGCCAGGTTGAGCTCCGGGAGGGAAACCTCGTGCTCGACATGCAGGTCCCGTCGCACATCGTTCCCAAGGGCATGGAGAACATCGAAGAGATGACCAAGCTTCGATACACCGCCGCGACGTGCGACCCGGACGACTTCATGCGCCAGAAGTATTCCCTCCGCCCGTACCTGATGGGTCGCCGCACGGAACTGTTCATCGTCATGACCATGTACAACGAAGACGAAGTGCTCTTCACCCGCACTATGAACGCGTACGGAATTTACCTTTTGCAGAAAAGTAGTGTGTTCGCTGAATAGAAGCCCTTTCCGCAGCGTGCTCAAGAACGTCGCACACTTGTGCAGCAGGACCAAGTCCAAGACCTGGGGTCCGGATGGCTGGAAGAAGGTTGTTGTTTGCGTGGTTTCTGACGGTCGCAGCAAGATCAACAAGCGTACCCTGCAAGTCCTCACTCTGGTGCGTTCTTATGTGCAAAGACCCGTCACAAACAGGTCCCTGAGACCCTGTATAGATGGGCTGCTACCAAGAAGGCATCGCGAAGGACTCGATCGCAGGCAAGGATGTTACTGCGCACATCTTCGAGTAAGCCTTCGTCTGGTCCGCTCTAAACACGGTGAATTGAGAACGGCTCCGCTAGGTTCACATCCAACGTTGTCGTCACCGAGCGTGGTGAAGTCTCGCAGGGCGCATGTCCTGTCCAGATCATCTTCTGTCTGAAGGAGCAGAACAAGAAGAAGCTCAACAGGTCAGCCTTCGACCATATGTACTGCGATCAAAGGAGCTGAACAACGTATAATAGCCACCGCTGGTTCTTCAACGCATTTGGCCCTCTCATTCAGCCTAACGGTTAGTCCATCCATAGGCGTATTGTTCCCGCTCCTTGACTCATATTCCTCCAGTTTGCATCTTGCTCGATGTCGGTACCAAGCCGACTGGCACCTCGATCTACGACCTCTGGAAATGTAAGTAGTTTCTCTACGGAGATGCGCTATGGTTATTGACTTTGCGCTAGGCTTCGACAAGCATTCAGGCGTCGGCGGTGCTTGCGGAGAGTGAGTGTATCATGATCGGCTCGTTTGGTCAAATCCTCATATATTTGCCTAGAATTTGCGTTGACACTGGTAAGGGCTGTTCGTTGCTCTTGAAGAGTCCGCTTGCGGCGTCGCAAAACTTTGAGGTTCGTGCAATTCTTGCTAACATCCTGGATAACGGCTGATCCATCCCCGCCCCTGAAACAGTACAAGATGTCCAACATCCTGGACAAGCCTCTGGAAAGCGTGTTTGGATACATCAGTGTGCTCCCTGGTGCATTCAGTGCATATCGCTACAAGGCGCTTCAGAACGGGCCCGATGGCAAGGGTCCTCTCGCATCCTACTTCAAGGGCGAGACCATGCACGGCGGTTCCAGCGAAGCCGGCCTATTTGGTAAGCTTCGAGGAGCTCTCGTTACGGACAACCCAGCTGATCCCGCCCCTAGAACGCAATATGTACCTCGCCGAGGATCGTATCCTCTGTTTTGAAATCGTTACTAAGAAGCGAGAGGCTTGGGTGTAGGTCACGTTCCACAAGCACGAGATGAGGATAATACTGAGTATCTTTTGCAGGCTCAAGTACGTCAAGAGCGCAAAGGCCGCCACCGATGTGCCCACTACTGTCCCCGAGTTCATTTCCCAGCGTCGTCGTTGGCTCAACGGTTCTCTGTTTGCGTCCGTTCACGCTACGGTCTTCTGGTTCCGTATCTGGACTTCTGGCCAAGGTTTCTTCCGCAAGATTGCTCTACAGGCACGTCGTGCAACAGTTCCTATGCGCTCGCGCACATACTAATACAGCTACTGTTAGATCGAGTTTATCTACAACGCTGTCCAGCTGATCTTCACCTGGACGTCTCTGGCTAACTTCTATCTTGCATTCTTCTTTGTGAGTTATTCTGGTCACGAGGAGACTGGGTGGCACTGATGTCTCCATGAATTGCAGCTCGTCTCTTCGGCAACGGCTGACGTTAAGACCGACGCCTTCAACTTCCTTGCTCGTGGCGCTGGTCCGGAAGTGTTTGAGGTATTCTTGAAGGTACACTTCGCTGCTTCCTAGCGACGTTGCCATAGATTCGCTGACGACGTTCACACAATAGTTGTACCTTGGCCTACTCTTCATCATCCTGGTCTGTTCTCTCGGTAACCGTCCGCAAGGTTCTAAGTGGACGTACACCGTGTGTATCGTCCTGTTCGGTCTCTGCAACGTGATTACACTGTGAGTATATATCTTCCATGCAGAAGTTTCGGATACTGATGGAGTCGTGTTCCTGATAGATGGTGCGCTGGTTACACGGTCTATCTGGCTGTGCCCAAAACTATCGATGGATGGAAGAACTTCCCTCAGTGCGTCTTACCTCGTGAACGTGTCACTACTCCGAGAGCGAGAAGCTGATATCGGTTGCCTAGCCTCGTCGAGACAAACGCAACATTCCGGGATATCGTGATCTCGCTTGCAGCCACCTATGGCCTCTACTTCTTCGGATCGTTCATCCATCTCGAGCCTTGGCACATGTTCACATCATTCATTCAGTACATGTTCTTCTTACCCAGCTGTACGTGTTTCATCGCTTTCAAACTTGCCCGTGAGATACTGATCTGAACGTGATGTAGACGTCAACATCCTGAGTACGAATAGCCACATCTGCCTGGTGTGAACACGGCTGACTGCTTCTTTATAGTGATGTACGCCATGTGCAACCTGCACGACGTCACCTGGTGGGTATTTCATGTACCACGTTCCCGAGCATGTGCTGAGTCTATTCTAGGGGTACCAAGGGTGACAACGGTTCTGCGAAGGATCTCGGCGGTGCCAAGAAGGTCAAGGGCGAGGGCGGCAAAGAAGTCCTCGAGGTCGAGCTTCCGACTGCTCGTGAGGACGTCGACCAGATGTGGTCTGCGTCTCGCACTGCGCTCTCCTACAAGCCTCCGGAGGAGAAGGAGCACCGTGATGCTGCGACCAAGCAGGCCGATCATGACCGCAACAGCCGTACGAACGTCGTCCTCGCCTGGGTGGGCACGAACATGTACGTGTCGCCGTTTATATTCGTGCGCGCCAGTGCTAACGGCTGTGATCAGCCTCATGATCCTAGTCTTCACCTCCACGGCGTTCACTAACTGGGTCAAGGAGCACGTCAACACGTCATCTGACGCCAATTTCAACCCTTACCTCACTTTCCTCTTCTATTGCTTGTACGTGCATCGCCAACATCCGCTATCTACCTACGCGTGCTAACAATGTGATGTTATTGCAGGGCCGGTCTCTCAGCCATCCGTTTCGTGGGTTCGACGTTGTACCTGCTTCTTCGTCTCGTCGGCCTATAACCGGCGTCTCACATTCTAACTTAATACGTTCCTATTCTCCATCTCCGTTACGCGCGCGCTTTTGACTTGAAGGAGTAGTGGTAGTTTTAGGCGGAAAGGATTTGATGGACTGGGTTCGGTGTATATCTCTTGTACGTATATCGCCTTGATGGTTCTTGGCTGTCTCGCTGCGTCGGTGCACGTCTTTGGCCCAGCTCGAGTATACCTTACCACCGTCCGAGGGCTAGTTCTAGGTAGTTGGTGTACATGGCGTCGCGGGTTCGGTGCACATACTCTACTATCTTCTTCTTGATTCCTCACCGGTCCTGTACGAGCACACTTGGTTCAAGAGTATTCCGTACGGACGAGTGACGGTGGTGGGAGGTGAGCCGACGTGCGCCGTCTGTAGCAGCGTAGTTGACTTTGTTTCGATATAGCGATATCTGCGCGAATGTACTTTGGAGAATATACCCTCTTCTGTTTCGTTCCGTTGTGCATGTGCATGCGCGTAAGCGGCCTTCTCCCCTTCCATCCTCAACGCCCAGCGATATCGAGCTCCGTGAGTGTTACCATGTGTCCACCGAGCTACGAACCACCGCTGCAGCGACGCAGCGTGCCTGGCGAGAAGAAGCTGCGACGCTTAACTGCAGCCTGACGACTCGGGCGATCCGATGATTCGCGTGGGGGCTGTGTCAGATACACATGTAGGTTGTGTACCTTTCAGCCTCGAGCTGGCAGAACGATTGCGCCGCGGGAGAGGATGGTTCCGTCTTCGGCGAGGGGGAGCACAGACGGCGACCGGTGCGGCCGCCCTGTTGACGAAGTTCCGAATCCGCGCTGCCTTGCTGTGCTTTGTGGTACAAAGAAGATGGTGAGCCGTGCTTTTATTTGTAGCTTAGACGGAATGACGTTAACTGTAACGTTATAATAGTGCAAGGCGACCGGAACCCAGAGAGTTGCGGAGACTCAAGTTGTGCGCAGTTCAGGAGCGAGGTACGTCGTCCCGACTCCTTTGATCGTATTCGCCACGGCACCCGGGGACGAACAGCGGCCCCATGTCTTACATACATGAGCTTCACAACTGGTTTGAGATCTCCCCGACAGCGACGACTTACGTCCAGAGGGCTGAAGGAGATCTGGAGACATGTCAGGGAGGAGGTGGTAGCGGATAGGGAGCCTTTGGTGCGTGCGGTAAGCCTGCCGTCGGAATGACCATCCCCGGCGACATACTGACCGGCCACACGATTCAGCCAGAAAACCCTCGCAGGGCACGCGCGATTACCAGACAATGGATGTCAGTCGCTGCGAGCTATACATGGCCCGGTCCCACCGAGGAAACGGGCGAGCACTTCGCGTTCAATTACAGCAGCGCACCCCGCGCTGTCGCCGAGGAATCGGGTGTCATGGCGTGGCGGCGGCTCTGGCTGCAAATGCTGTCTCGCGGTGGGGAGCCCTGAGCCTGAGGAGCCACTAGTCGCGAGCTGTAACCGAAGGGCTCGGGTATGGGGAGAGCGAAAGGCATAAAAGGCCAGAGGGGGTACTGCGGCCCCTCCCTACCTCTCTTCCCCCCTTGCTCTTACCTCTTCGCGCCCTCTCCCCCGCCCCGCATCTTTGCCCGACGTATACGTACTGATCGACCATCATCTCGCTACCATGTCTTCCCCCGCCCCGCTCGAGTTCAAAGGGTACGCCATGACGGGTACGTTTCTCGCTTACAGCTTCAAGCGGCGCGGCACGTCCCTTGATTAATGCCAAGCTGCTATCTGCTGGCCTACCTATCGAACGAGCTAAACGCTGATACATACTTTGCTGCGCTGCTGCTTCTCAGATCCCTCTGCGTGGTCCGACCTGAAGATCGTGACCTTCCAGCCGAAGACGTTTGGCCCGGAGGACGTCGAGCTCGCGATCACGCACTGCGGAGTGTGTGGCTCGGATCTGCACGTCCTCAACCAGAGCTGGGGCGAGACACGCAGTGGTCCGGTCATCGTCGGACATGAAATCATCGGGAAAGTTACTCGCGTCGGCGAGAAGGTCAAGGGCCTCCGTCCTGGCGACCGTGTGGGCGTCGGTGGGGGCGTGACCAGCTGCCGCGACTGCCGCGCCTGCAACGAGGGATACGAGAACTACTGCCCTCAGCTTGTTATTGGTATAGTCAGTGCTTCTGGATCTTTTTCATGCGTCCTTGACCATGAGTACTTACCGTCATCATGATTGTCACCAGAATGCTGCTCACTACGATGGTGTACCCACGCAGGGCGGGTTCTCCACTGGGATCCGTGCGCACGAACGCTTCGTGTTTCCCATCCCGGACAAGATCGAGTCGCGCCATGCTGCGTCGATGATGTGCGGTGGCATCACGGTCTTCCACCCCCTTCGTGCCAACGGATGTGGACCTGGAAAGAAGGTCGGTGTCATTGGCATTGGCGGCGTGGGCCACTACGCCGTGCTGTTCGCCAAGGCCATGGGCGCGGAGGTCTACGCCTTCACCCGTGGGACTGCGAAGGCTGACGATGCGCGCCGCATGGGCGCCGACCATGTCATCGACACAACCACTGAGGTTAGTCCTTGCTAGCGTCCTTCGAGTAGAAGTAGGAAGCGTCGCTCACCTTCACCTTCGTCGATGCAGGAATTCTGGAAGCCGTACAACTTCTCGCTGGACATCATCCTCTCGACGGTGGACCACTTCGGGCCTGGCATGTCGCTCCCGAGCATCCTCTCGATGCTCTACGTCCACGGCAAGTACATCACCGTCGGCCTGCCCCCCTTCGACGAGCCCCTCCCGGCGATCCACCCGTTCGCGCTCGCCCGGAACGCGTCGTCCGTCGGGAGCTCGTTCCTGGGCACGAAGGAGGACGCGGTCGCGATGCTCGAGCTCGCTGCGGAGAAGAACGTCGTGCCGTGGATCGAGGAGCTGCCCATGAGCCAGGCGCGGGTCGCGCTCGAGGGGCTCAAGGCGGGGAACGCGCGGTACCGTTACGTGTTGCGCCAGGACATCAGCCCGGTTATGTAGAAGCGGCGTTCGCGTGCGCACTAGCAGTGTATGTATGTATTTCGCGAGCGCGTGCTCCGCTCGCTAGCGATGATATATTGTACGATTCGCTGTAAATACAAACGGCATGTACGACTCGCGAGACAATTGAAGACCGGGGCGTCCCTGAGAGCGTCCGCCGCTTGCCGCTAGTGCTTCTTGTGCGCGGAGTTGGATCGTGTAAGTGCATGTGAGTATGCGAGTTATCGTCAGTGAGAGTACTACTAGCTAGGAGCTTGGCATCTGTACTATCTGGGATGGCTGGTGCTTCCCACAAAGCGGGAGTTGCTACAGGCGGATGTCGAGTTTGCTTATGCCTCCCAAGTTCGCCAAATCCTCGCTCCACACACTGCGGTATATCGTGATCGGGGTGGCGAGGACGTGATGCCTCCGGAGGGTCCTCAACAGAGTTTACACTGCATCCTCTCGTAAAATGAACGGGGAAGCTCACGCTTTGTGTTTTGCAGGCCTAGGGGTGTTACGTTACGTACCATTTTTTGGTCTACCAAAAG
Organism: Cubamyces sp. BRFM 1775; assembly: GCA_022385745.1. NCBI lineage: Eukaryota > Fungi > Basidiomycota > Agaricomycetes > Polyporales > Polyporaceae > Cubamyces > Cubamyces sp. BRFM 1775. Next base: position 37,118 of record MU278467.1, on the reverse strand, counting down.
ACAGATTGATAGTCTCGACATAGCATTGAAAGGGATGTGCAAATTTGAGGAGGAGGGGAACAGCGCTGGTGAATGAGGACTGGGGTTCTGCACACAGCTCGTTGCACGCACTAGTCTCTTCAAAACAAAAGGCTAAAGTGGAGAAGAGGTTTTTATACGGTTCACAGCAGTGCTGAGCACACCGCACTACGAAGCGAGTCGCGTAACATTCATCATGGTCTTACCCGCCTCCCCGGCGGGCACTGACAGTGCAAGCAATCTTCGAGGAACCCGAACCTGCCGTGTGGAGCTATTAGAGCATTCGTACGCCAGGCGAGTTATGAATCAAGAGGGTATCAATAGCTGGTGGCACGTCGAGCTACGAAACGAATCACGCATCATGCGTCGTGAGTCACTTTCTGGCGTCGGCGAGTCAGTGTTGACGGCGCAAACAATCTTCGAGGAATCTGCCAGTTCCGCCACTGATGGCATCCTACAACAAACGTAGTCCATTCGTCTGCCCGGGAGAAAAGGTAGCAAGATAGAAATAGTTGCCTCTCCCGGGAGAAGGGAAAGCCTACCAAGTTGCTGAGAAACCCAGCCAAAGGCTTTTGTACATTTTTGTACATGAGTATAAGCCGAATGTCGGACGAGGCCACCAAGCATCGTCTTCAACTTGTCATGGCTTAAAAATGCGTATACACCCGTGGTATTTTTGTGTAGAGCTTCCGGTTTCAGACCTGCTGGGAATGCTAAGGACCAGCTTCGGAAGCATAGACGCGAGGTCGTGCCGTGCATGACGACATACTGGTGGAGACAAGAAGGCGGGCATGACGGCCACAGGCTTCACTGGCAACTGAGCCAATTTAGATGGCTCTTGCGACATTGTACAGTGAGTGAGACCAGAAGTCGATGATGCGCGCTTTCGGTACATCTTCCGGCTTCTATCCCTCTGGGGTGCGATGCACCGCGGCCGTAGGCTGACATAGAAAGACATGCCATCGCTATGTGCACGCGTGCGATCTGGTGACTGCCCATCTACGGCCACAGCAGTGTGGCATGGAAGATAGAGCACCCTCGTGTGTTCAGAGCATATGGCATGTGAACGACTGTGCCGCGGCGAACATACCGGGATGGGCGATGGTATGCACAGTGATTGACCTTTAGGGGGCGGGTCCGGGTCCGCGGAGTAACCGGGCACAACGGGGAGGATTGGCAGCATGTAATTGAACATATGGACGTACACCATTTAACACAACCCGAGATAGGATCAGAGGGCGGTGCAGGTAGGAGCGCTTGAGCGTGGACAGATTCGCGCCGTCCGAGACGCGGCGGGGGATGAGAAGCAGGCCGGTGGCAGGCGAGAAGCAGGCAGGAAAGGAAGACATGGCCGGCGGAAGGTCGGTCACAATTGTGCCCCGCATGCCGCCTGAGCGCAGCTTAGAAGGCCCGAGGACGGTCCAAGCCTGAGGGCGCCAGGAAGCGAGAGAGGGCGAGTGTGGACAAGAGCCGGGACGTGGGGTCAGGAGAACGAGAGGATTGAGTAATATTTGAATGCGGTGGGTCTGGATATTTCTGGAAGGCAAACAGAGTGTGTTGTCCGTCTATTGTGTTGCGAACTAGAGCATATTGTTGGTGGTAAGGAGCGCGTAGTTAGGACGGAGAAGGGAGGACAAGGATTGTGAGGAGATGGAGATGGAATCCAAGGAGAGGCTGAGTTGGTTGCTGCTGCAGACGCTGGGCGATCGATGGGGATGGGCGCCTATTGTGAGGTGGCGTGGTGCAGGGTGTGTCGAGTAAACTTCCCACGGTGCTGTGTCCGCCACCTGGGCAGCGCCTCTCCTCCCCTCCGCCGCCGTTCTTTCTCTCCTGCCCTTGTCCTCCTCCCCCTCCTCTCTCTCATAACCCCCCTCTCCTCCCCCTCTCCATCTCCCAACGCCTCCCTCGCACACCCTCAACGTTTTCTCCTATCGTAAGTCCTCTTCATTCAACTCCCCAGTCCATCAGCCATCCCCCCACCGCCCCTCGTCGCCTCGCGGTCGCCGCACCCTACGGCTTTGTACCCCAGCCGAGGACGCCACTGCACGTAAAGATTCTGCAAGCTCCCCTAGTATTCGAAGAGCACCTTTGGGAACCCTTGGCCGAGCAGCCAGCTGCGCCGATGCTGTGCTCAGTGTTCCCAGGACACATTTGCTTTTCAACAGCCGCAGACCATCGTCACCCCTCCTCTTCGACCCCCCCCCCCCCCCCCCCCCCCCCCCCCCACCCCTCACATCCCCTCGCATCCTCGCACTTCTCCCTTTCCTGCTCAGATTCTGACCCACTACATTCCTCAGAATATCTGAAACTCACCTCATCTGAACATCAATGGCCGATTCGTCCTCCCACCGTCTCGATCTCCGTGTTGGAGGCAAGTACCGATTGGGCAAGAAGATTGGTTCAGGCTCCTTTGGTGCGTCCCGCCACCCTGAACGCTCACCGCATGGCGCTGAGCTGCTTTCTTGTGTAGGTGACATCTACCTCGGAATCAACATCATCTCCGGCGAGGAGGTCGCCATCAAGCTTGAATCCGTCAAGGCCAAGCACCCCCAGCTCGAGTACGAGTCCAAGGTCTACAAGACCCTTGCTGGTGGCGTCGGTGTCCCCTTTGTCCGCTGGTTTGGCACGGAATGCGACTACAACGCGATGGTCATCGATCTTCTTGGGCCGTCCCTCGAAGATCTCTTCAACTTCTGCCACCGCAAGTTCAGTCTGAAGACAGTGCTCCTTTTGGCTGATCAGCTCGTACGTGCCTTTTCGCTGTGTGTCGTCATCCCTAACCTCGTATCGGTTACTCACGAAACACGTAGATCTCCCGTATTGAGTACATCCACTCCCGCAACTTCATCCATCGTGATATCAAGCCCGACAACTTCCTCATGGGCATCGGCAAGCGGGGCAACCAAGTCAATGTCATCGATTTCGGTCTTGCCAAGAAGTACCGCGACCCTAAGACCCATCTCCATATCCCGTACAGGGAGAACAAGAACCTGACTGGTACTGCGCGTTACACCTCCATCAACACCCATCTGGGTGTTGAGCAGGCTCGCCGGGATGACCTTGAGTCGCTCGCTTACGTACTCATGTACTTCCTCCGTGGCTCGCTCCCGTGGCAGGGTCTCAAGGCTGCAACCAAGAAGCAGAAGTACGATCGGATCATGGAGAAGAAGATGACCACTCCCACCGACCTCCTGTGCCGCGGTTTCCCCAACGAGTTCGGTATCTTCCTCAACTACACCCGGGCGCTCCGCTTCGACGACAAGCCGGACTACTCCTACCTCCGCAAGCTCTTCCGTGACCTCTTCGTCCGCGAGGGTTACCAGTACGACTACGTCTTCGACTGGAGCATGCAGCGTGCCATGGATGAAGGCGCCTCGTCCGGCAACAAGGCCTCCGGCACTGGCCGCCGCAAGGTCCTCCAGGAAGAAGAGGAGCACCGCGTCAGCGACAGGATGTGAGTTCCAGGCGTAACTAAGGTTCGCCCCCACTTTTACTTACTGGGTCTAGGCTGCGCTCCCACACTCGTCAACAGCAGCAGGCTGCCGCCGCCGCTGGTGCTGTCGGCCAACAGCGTCCCATGCGTCAACGTGACGAACACTGGTAAACGGCTCGCCCTCTCATGACTGGGGAGTCGTCGGTGTAGCACGTCCAGGTCCGACCGAGCATGGGGGGCGGAGGGTAGATGCAGAGTGCGCTCGGTTCAGGTTCGTCGCCATCGTTAGGATGCCTTGGATGTCGGATTGTCTATGGTCGGTCGTCGCGTCGCTCGTTTGGGTGCAACGAGCGAGTAGTTTGCTGGTGGTGGGACCACGTCGTGGGAGCAAGACGCGTGGATGAAGAGCTGGACGAATGCGCGGACCTTCGCATTTCATTGGTCGACCCGTCCGATGGGACTCGATCATCGCTCGCGCAAGGACAAGAATGGTCCTCCCTTCCTCCCCTCGTCGCCTGGTACAGACTCTCACACAACCCTCGATCCACGAACGGGGTGCAATCGTCAAGCTCGAGCACCCAACACGCGTCGTTCAACTGCCAGGTTCCTTCTTTCTAGTACGGACGCTTTTTCCTTTCACGCCTTCTCCAGACGACCTGCGCATGTGTATGGTCCGCCCGTGGAAGGCCGCCTCGTTCCCCTTGCCCATATACGTCACCCCCTCGCGCCGTACTCCGTGATGCAATGCCCTCGCCCCTCCTCGTCATGACTCTACACAACTCCTCATATTGCACGCATCATCACGTCTTCCACTCGACTCACGTTCTCGGTTGTACATATTCCTCTCTCCTCCCTTCCCATGGCGCCGTTGTTTCCATAATTCCCCCGCCTGCGACCTACACGCGCTTCGTGCGCCCGTCCTCTCGTTAATACGTTCCATTGTTTCTTTCCCCCTTTCCTCCTGGTTTCCGTTCTCAACATTGTCTCCTCTCCACGTCTCCCTCTCGTGTCTCACGTCCCCCGCCTCGTATTTGCCTTGTCCCGTTGCTGGATCTGTGTTTCCTCTCTCCTCCACCTCTTCGGTGCCCGACGTCACAAACGATCGGGTCCCGTCGAGGGCGAGCTGGAAGAGAGAGGGCGCCGCGTCTAGTTCGGGTGGATGGGTGTGGTGGTTGGAGGAGGTGGTGGTTGGTGATGGAGGTGGTGGTGGTGCGGTGGTGGTGCTCAATGCCGTCTGATAGGAGCGCGTCCGTCGTGGAGGGGACGCCGCGGGCCGAGGCTTGCGGCGTCTTCCTCGCTCTGCGCGCGCCCGCTGGTCGGCGGTAGGTGTCGAATGTGGTGGGAGATGTGGAGGTAGTGTTGGAGGTGTACAGCGGACAGTTGGGTGGACGCGGTGTATAGATGGAGCCAGTAGCGGTGACCAGGCGCGCTGTCATGGTACTACGCGTTGTATTATTTACGATCAGTATAGGTGCACACACATCTCGTATCCCAACCCATTATCCCAATATCCCTCCCCACTAGCCTCGTCGAACTCGTCGTCGTACAATCCCCCCTTTCCCTGTCTTGAGGTCCTGCCTGTCCTTACGTCGATGTAGGTTGTCGTTAGTCCAGTAAATCACATATACGTTGTTGCATAGATGTCTCTTGTGAGCTGGATTGTGCGATATAGCGCTCTCTCGACTGCAAGTTATGGATTTCTATGCAGAGATACATTGCAAGCATTCGGCAAAAGTTGCGTTCATTGAGCAATGCAGTGCAGAACATACAGTACTTGCAGTGAGTGGTGAGTGCAAGTGCCACGTGGGGCGGTGAGTTGCGATGATGTGTGGGCGCCGGGTAGAGACACAACCTTCCACGTCGTGCTGAATCCCGAATCCTCCTCCCCTCCCCGCCCGCGGCCTCGCCCACCATGTCGTTCGCAACGAAAAAGGACGAGGAGAGCGGCCTCAGCACGTACTACAACAACAAGACGACCGTCATCCAGGAGGCCCGCGTCTTCAATGAATCCCCCATCAGCCCGCGCAAGTGCAGGGCCCTCCTCACGCGCATCGTGTACCTGCTCTATGTCGGCGAGACGTTCAACACCCAGGAGGCGACGACGCTCTTCTTTGGGACGACGAAGCTGTTCCAGCACAAGGATGTGAGTGCTTTAGTTCACTCGTTTCGGGTATGATGGCGCGCGAGAGGGCTCACGCGTAGCGTTCCGCGATTGTTAGAGTGCTCTCCGCCAAATGGTCTACCTAGCGATTAAGGAGCTCTCGGAGACGGCGGAGGATGTCATTATGGTCACGAGCAGCATCATGAAGGACATGCAGCCCAACTCGGAGGTCATCTACCGGCCGAACGCCATCCGTGCTCTGTGCAGGATCATCGACGTGAGTGAGCCCCCTTATCTCTACATTTGACCATGCAGCTCAGAACGGGGGGCATATATAGCCGTCGATGGCGCAAGGCGTCGAACGCTTCTTCAAGGCCGCCATCGTCGACAAGAACCCGTCCATCTCGTCCGCCGCGCTCGTCTCCGCGTACCACCTCTTCCCGCACGCCAAGGACGTCGTGAAGCGGTGGGTGAACGAGGCGCAGGAGGCGGTCAACTCCAAGTCGTCCTCGTCCTCCTTCTTCGGCGCGAGCGCGTCCTCGGGCGGGTACCTCGGCTGGGGCAGCTCGTCCTCGAGTGCGAACACGGGCTACCAGCCCATCCCGTCCGTCAGCTCGATCACGCAGTACCACTCCCTTGGATTGCTCTACCTAATTCGCCAGCAGGACCGCATGGCGGTCACGAAGATGATACAACAGCTGGGTGGGGGTCGGTCGGGCGCGGGCACGACGCTCAAGAACCCGATGGCCCTTTGTATGCTCATCCGGTATGCTGCGAAGGTCATGGAAGAGGACCCTAAGTGGGTATTATGCGTGCGTTTTGAGCGGTTGGTGCATATCCTGACGGCAATGCAGCACACAGAAGCAGATGCTCGACCTGCTGGAGGGATGGCTCCGTCACAAGAGCGATATGGTCAACCTGGAGGCTGCACGCGTAATCTGCGAGTTGAAGAACGTTACTCCCCAACAACTGACGCGCTCGATTGCTGGTACGTACACTGTCTGATTCTCTGTAGAGCGAATATTGACGTGCACGACGGATAGTCCTCCAATTGTTCCTGTCCTCGCCCAAATCGACACTCAAGTTTGCTGCCACCCGTACTCTCGCATCGCTCGCGGTCACACACCCCTCGAGCGTTGCGGCCTGCAACATCGATCTGGAGAACCTCATCTCGGACCCTAACCGCAGCGTGGCCACCTACGCAATCACAACTCTGCTCAAGACGGGCAACGAAGCGTCCGTGGACCGGCTCATGAAGCAGATCAGCGGCTTCATGAGCGAGATCAGCGACGAGTTCAAGGTGATCATCGTCGACGCGATCCGCTCGCTCTGCCTCAAGTTCCCCGCGAAGCACGAGTCGATGCTCGCGTTCCTCTCTGGGGTGCTGCGCGACGAGGGCGGGTACGACTTCAAGCGCGCGGTCGTCGAGGCGATCTTCGACATGATCAAGTTCATCGCGGACTGCAAGGAGCAGGCGCTCTCGCACCTGTGCGAGTTCATCGAGGACTGCGAATTCACGAAGCTGTCCGTGCGCATCTTGCACCTGCTGGGTGTCGAGGGCCCCAAGGCGCCCCATCCTACGAAGTACATCCGGTTCATCTACAACCGTGTCGTGCTCGAGAACGCCACCGTCCGCGCGGCGGCCGTTGCGGCGCTCGCCAAGTTCGGTCTGAACAACATCGATGCGAAGCTGGGCAAGAGCGTCAACGTTCTACTCAACAGGTATGCGGCACGCATTGACTGTTTGGGCTTATCTCACGGATCATAGGTGCCTCGATGACGTCGATGACGAGGTCCGTGACCGCGCCGCAATGTACCTGAAGGTCTACGAGGAGCCTCCTCTCATCCAGCCCTACATCAAAGAGGGTAAGCTCAGCGTTTGGCGGCATGAATAGCTTATCTGAGTTCACGCAGAATCCATCTATTCACTGTCTGCCCTTGAGTCAAAACTGGTATCGTATCTGAGCGATCCCGATTCTCTCGAGGAACCCCTCGACGTCTCTTCTATACCCAAGATCAGCAAGGAGCAGGCGGCGAAAGAGAGTGCCCGTAAGCACTCCCGTCATCTCAAAATCCTCTCGCGTTTCTCACACTGTCTTCCATACTCTAGGTCCTTCTACGCTCGAGACCCTCGGTGTGCCTTCAACATCCAAGGCTGCCACGCCGCCACCACCATCAGCAGCAGAGACACAGTCGAACTATGCTCAGCAGCTCGCGGAGGTCCCCGAACTTGCTCCATATGGCCCTGTGCTCAGCAGCAGCTCCAAGCCTTCACCGCTCACGGAGAGCGAGACAGAATACCAAGTCTCGGTTGTCAAGCACATCTTCAAGGAGCACATTGTCTTCCAGGTAACGTTGCTATCACAAGGGCACGCTCATATGAGAGGTCTGACGAAGGTCTAGTTCAACGTGTCGAACACGATTCCCGACACCGTGCTGGAGCAAGTCTCCGTCATCATGCAACCCCAAGCCGAGTCCGGGCTCACAGAAGACTTCATCATCCCCATCCCCACTCTTACCTCCGCGACGTCGCCCGGGATCGTGTACGTGTCATTCACGCGCGAGAGCCCCGAGGAATACGTGCAGGCGTCATTCCAGTGCATCCTCAAGTTCGTCAGCAAGGAGCTCGATCCCTCGACGGGCGAGCCCGAGGAGGAGGGCTACGAGGACGAGTACCAGCTCGAGGAGACGGAGCTCGCCGCGGCGGACTACATCGTCCCGAGCTACGTCACCTTCGCGTCGGAATGGGACCGTATGCGCGGCGGCGTCTCCGTCACGGAAACCTTCTCCCTGCCTGCCATGGAGTCGCTCAAAGGTACGCTTAAAAATACACCTCGCATCGCAGGAGGGAATGTATCATTGATCACGTATCATCGTATGTATAGCGGCGTGCAACTCCGTCATCGAGATCCTCAATATGCAGCCTCTCGGCGGCACGGAGGACCCGCAATCGCCCACGGTGCACACATTACAACTCTCCGGCCTTGTCGCCGGGGGCGGCGGGAAGGTGCTCGTCCGGTGTCGCATGACGTACTCGAAGGCGCAGGGCGTCACGCTCGAGGTCGGGGTCCGGGCAGAGCAGCAGGCGGCCGCGGACCTCGTCATCTCGGCGATTGGAGGCTGATCGATGATCCGTGCGTGCCGTTGTCGATATGTTATTCTCTCGTGTCTGTACGGTGGAAGCGGTGTTTTTTCTTACTGTGGACAGCAATACATTGCGCTACGATAGGCGTTGGATATAGTGGGAAGCATACACGGGCAAGACCATCACAAGATACTCGGCTTTCATATCCAATGTCCATCCAATGTCAACGCAGATCACGTATCGACGAAAAGGCCTGGAAGGGATCCCAATAGTAACGGCTATGCTGGCAGCAGTGAGTGATGATGATGTACGGACGACCCTCAACATGACCTGAACTATCTGTTAGAGTTATGGTTTTGCGTTACCTCAGGGATTGTCGTGCCAGTCACTGATGGGCAGCCCTAACATCGTGGGGAGAGTATGCCACAACTCCCTCCGGAACGACAGCTCGCGCTTGGCGTAGAACGCGCGACAAAGTGAGCACAGCGACAGGTTCTTCGTCCAGTCAGGGAAGACCGGCCCGAACCCGCCATGCAGCGCCTTGTGCTGCACAGGTGTCCGATGGCAGACGCGGAGGGGCCGAGCCTGTCGCACGCACTTGTTGCAGACTTTGGCCTGTTGGCAGTCCTGGCGCGACGGCAGGGTCAAGGTATCCATGATGTAGTCCGTCAGCCGCGCGTCCATGCACGCCCGGAGCTCCCAACATCGCTCCAGGTCGTCGGGAGAGAGCACCTCGAGCGTACCGTCCGCGCGTAGGACGCCGCTCGTGAGCGACTTCTTGTCGATCGCAGAGCAGGCGTACAGCGCGGTGACGAGCAGGCGGCGGTGGCCGGTGATGCGGAAGAGGTTGGCGGCCTCGACGCATTCTTTGCTGAGCGAACGTACGGGGGTGGCGAGACTCTTCTGTGCGGCGGCGTGCCAGCCCCAGACTGCTTTGGTGCTGAAAGTCGCGCTGAGGCTCTTGAGACCCAGGTCCAGGAGAGGGCCTATGTCGTACTTGTGCCCGAGCCGCACCAGCGCCGCGGCTTCGCTGAAGGGTAAGGGCTCCTCCGGAGAGGAACGACTGGTACGACGGTAGATCAGTGCTTGTGCCCCATCGGCCTGATCAGTGTATGGGTGTCTATCTGGATGTTCTACTCACGTCGGACTATCGTACAGCGCGCGAAGCAATGCCTTGATATCGTGGTAAGAGTCGGACATGCGCACACCGGGACACCCGGCGTCCAGCGTCGTATCTACCTCATCTGCGGCGGCCGGCTGAGGGAGCTTTCCGCTGAACAGGTCTTTGAAGGCCTGCGAGTGGCGGGCTAGGACGCCTATGTGGATGCGGAATGCCTTGCAACGCGCCGCGGCGTCGTGATTCTTGGCGATAAGCACGAGGTTCCCGTCGTCGAACCAGTAGTCGCCATCGCCTTGTATGGCGTCAGAGTCGGGGCCTGCGCTTGTTTGTTGTGGAGAGGGCGGTGCCATCTATGAGCGACGACTGGTAGCACCACTACGAGTGCACATGTGTGGACGTGGGTGCGTGTGCGGTCCTACCGTAGCGGACAGCCCGAGTTATGAGTGCTACGGTACACGGGCTGCCGACAGGACTGAACTCTATCTTGACATCTCTATAATATGTGAGCATTCTTCGACATCCGACGTCGCGATCTGACCTATACGCTCGCGGATGCCGCCAGGATATCGTACATCGATGCTATGGTTTTAGTGGCTCGGGGTGTTAATGGGACGCCGCGGTGACGGCGTCGTTTCGATCTTTCATTTCCATACAATCACACTCCCTCGGACGTCTATATGATGGAAACGATCATATTGCTTGTACTGTGGACGGTGATCACGGCATCGAAACTGTGCGCGCTGGATCACAACGGGCCGCACGTATCGTTGACAATCATCTCCAGGTTGCCAGCTTTCGTTCCTAACGGCGATTGGCACACTAGCAGGCAGCTCAACGTTTTGATATCCCCGCCAGAGGGCCAAAGTAGTTGGGGCCCGTTCATAACATCCTCATCTGCCATTCTGTCATGCCTGGGCGGTGGAATCATTCGTATTCGTCTACTGTGAACGGCGATACATAGCGCTGAGACTGAGCGTGTTAGATCATAATGGGCAGCATGGATGGTTGGCAGTCATCTACAAACCCTTGTCCTTTGTCCCTAACGGCACTGACCGCAGAGCCGATTTACGCTGATTCACGCAAGGCTCAAAGCGTGAGCTGGGACACTCGCTGGCAAAAGTGAGCGTACGTTACCTCAGGGATAGTCCTGCCAGGCCTTCGGGATAGGCAAGCCTAACATCGTGGGGAGATCGTGCCACAAATCCTCCCTATATGCCAGCTCGCGCTTAGCGAGGGATGTACGGCAAAACTTGCATAGCGTGTCGTTCTTCGTCCAGTCAGGGAACACGGGCCCGAACCCCCGAGGTAGAGTGTTGTGGCGCATAGGTTTCTGGTGGAAGACACGGAGGGGCCTAGCTTGTCGGATGCATCTGTTGCAGGCCTTGGGCTGCTGGCATTCCAGGCACGGCCGCAGGGTCAGAATGGCAATGATGTAGTCCGTCAGCCGCGCGTCCATGCATTCGCGAAGCTTCAAGCACCGCGCCAGGTCATCGGAGGGCAATTTCTCCACGAAGCCGTCCGCGCGCACGACCCCCCTGACAAGATATTTCGTGTCGATCGCAGAGCAGGCGTAGAGCGCCGTGATACGCATGCCCGGGCAGTCGGTGAGGCGAAACAGATTGGCGGCTTCGATGCACTCTTTGCTGAGTGCACGCACCGGTGTAAAGTGGTCCTCCCGCACGACTGAATGCCAAGACCATACAGCTTTGGCACTGAAGGTCGCAATGAGGCTCCGGACTCCAATAGGTATGATAGCAGGTATTTCATACTCGTGCCCGAGTCGCATGAGGGCCGCTGCTTCGCTGAATGGCATGGGCGTCTCTGGAGGGGAACGGCTACGACGATGAGATCAGTGCTTGTGCCCCATTGGCCTCATCAGTGTATAGACATGTATCTGGATGTGCTACTCACGCCGGGATGTCGTACAGCACGCGAAGCAAGGCCTTGATATCATGGTAGGAGTCGTCCACGCGTACGAAGGGACAATCACTCGAAGTTGAATCCGCCTCCTCTGGGTGACTCTCCCGTTGGTAACACGCCTCGCTGAAGCGTTTGAAGACCTGCGAATGCCGCACCAGGACACCTAAGTGGATGCGGAATCCCTTGGAACATGCGCCGACGTCGTGATTCTTGGCGATGAGGACGAGATTCCCATCGTTGAACCAGTAATTACCGTCACGTTGAATGGAGTTGGACTGCCCGTTCGTCTGTTGCGATGATTGAGCCATTGAGCCACTACGCTTGCTTGGACATGGGTGCACGTCCTATATACAATGTATCTTGAGTTATCTGTGCTGCGGTAGACAGCTACCGCGCCGCTGCGGTATATAGCTATCTACTATCCTGAAGAGAATCTCACTGCGGACCGATATTGACAACGGGGCACCGCATATGTCGTCGGCGCTGCCTAATTAGCACGTACGGTGGTGAGAAAGAACCTCGTGACAACCTAAGGATGAGCACAGGCAGGCAAATTGGTCGTGGACTTACTTGTCTGCGAATAACCAGGGACGTTGTCAAGGAAGGGAGGTATAAGTACAGTGCTGCCCTAACCAAGTACAAACGTTTTTTTTTTTTTTTTTTGGTGGTGCTCGACGGGCGCGAGTGTTAAGTCTTCCCGTCGATATGCAAGGTTTGAGGATTTACGCCCCCATTTCCACCCGGAGGAAATGCTTTACGCACGCAGGCTATTAAGCGCCCCAGTGTAGGACTCCAGATTTATCTGTATACCTACTAAAACCCCCGTTGAGTTTATCCACTCGCTAACTCCGCCGCGCGTCGTGTTAAGTAGTCCTTCCCACGTCGCCTCTACAATCTCTTCGCTCATGACCTTCTTTCCTGCTACCGTCTTTCTAGTGTATAGTACATCTTGCTGTAATTTAGCATTCAGGGCTGCGCGCCATTTCGCAATGATTGCCCTCTCGCTATGTTGCTTATTTTCCTCATTCTGCCACTCAATGACCCTTTCACATCGGAGTTTCCATATTAGGTAAGCCGTTTCAGTGAGAACTATTTTCGCAAGTCTCGTCTTTCCCGGGTTTGGTTTCTCATCCTCCTCTACGCTCAATAGTGCCGCTCCCGTGTATAGTCCCAGGTTGGGTCTCTCCGGCATCCGGACATCCCTCTTCGCGAGTATATCTCTCACCAGGCGCCACAGGAGCGCTTGTCCAGTTGCCCTGCACTCAGTGAGTATGTGCCTCATATCCTCATCTTCGCCGCACGTCCTACACTTGGCACGTTCCTCGTATCCCGGTATTGCTTTCCAATACGTCCCGATTCTGTGCGCACCGTGGAGCGTCTTCCACACAAAGTCACGATGTTTCTTCTCGACCGGTTCCTTCCTTATCTGTTTCCATATGCTCTCCGTTTCGTGCCTTTTCCCTTCCCATTCCTCTATCTCCTTTAGTATTCCTTCTACTCTTCCTTTCGTCTTGTCGCTTAATTCGACACGCTTTTGTCGCCTTATACCTTTATACGCCAGTTTCTGTGTCAAGGACGCCATTTCCGCGCCTTGTTTCAGGAAACGCTTCGGCGCCGGGAGGTTCTGTGGGAGGTACATTCTGTCCATCTCGGCCCCTTCCTTGGCGAGTTTGTCCGCTCCCTCGTTCCCCTCGACCCCGGAGTGTCCTTTGACCCATCTAAAGGTTGTCGGTGCACTCCTTGTCCTCAGCAGTGCCGCCACTTCCTTCATCTCCTGCGCGTTTTTCACCCCTATCCATCCTGCTTTTTCCCACTCCAGGAGGCGTCTCGTCAGTCCTTTGATCACATACTCCGAGTCCGTGACTATGTGCAAAGGCGCGAAGGGCGGCACACTTCTGTGCGCTAGCTCCACCGCATAGATTTCCGCCGTTTGGTTCGACTGTCTCTGCCCCGGTACTCTTCCCGCAACATTTCTTACATCGTTGTTCCCAAACCAGACTCCACTTCCTGCTCTCGCATTCGCAAGTCCATTATCCATGCACGCGCCATCAGTGAAAACCTCGGTCTCTTCTTGCACAACTTGGAACATCCTCCGCGTCCTCACCGCAGCCCCTGTCTCTGATTCGTTGTCCACGAAGACTCTGAACGCCATGTTGAGCGGTGTCCCCTGAGTGAGTGTGGGGTTGAAAAGTATTCTCCCGTTCTCCGCTCTTGCAACCTCATTCTCATCCATCCTTGTTTTGGTAAGTGTCAGGTTATCTATTATTCTCGCCCCATCCGGCTTCCATTTCGGTAAGAGTTTGTCCACCATTTTCTTGGCCGTCGCCGCGCATCTCGCCGGGTTGTCGCACTCTGTGTCTGTTCTGTCCCGCACACACTCCATGCACGGGCATTCCGCGCTGTTCCTATGGTCTGTTTGTGGTCGCGTGATCCTCCCTGCCACTTGTGCGCACTGCGCGACAGTTTGCACCTTGTGCTCTCTCCTGAGGCACTTTGCCGACTTGGTGTTCGAGACATCTCTTCCCTCTTCCATTGCTACATGGTACCATACCGGCATTGCTCCCTTCAGTGCTTCCGTTGGGTTTGGCGTATCAAGGACGACTCTGTACTTCTTTGCAACTTTGACCATCTTTTTGAGGTCCTCCGGGAGGCCTGCAGTTGTTCTTGTTGATACCTTCCACGTCTGCGTGAAAGTGTTCATTTTCGCATTTCCTTCCACATGCTTCGATTCCGCTGCTACTGCCCTCGCCATGAGCGTATCCGCCAGGAGTGCCCACGTCAGTCTCTTCTCAGTGAAGTCTAGGTAGCCTTTCAACCACATCAACTCAATTGCTTCATTCCTCGCGTTCAGATCGAGTAGTCTGATTCCTCCGTCCTCTATCTCTCCCCAGAGTAGGTCTCGTGCAACTCGGGGCTTCTTGTTTTCTCCCCACACAAAGTTCTGTACGATCCGGTTAAGGGATTGTTCTACTTTCTCTGGCATCCCTTGTGCTTTGGCGAGGAACTGCGTGCGTCCGCCAACCTCCATTCCTACTATCAGGCGTTTACCATTTAGCGTCGGTTTACTTCTACTCCATTTTTCTAGATTTCCTCTAATTGTGTTTACAATCTTGCCCCATACAGCGTTTTCGTCTACTTTGTTACCTATCCACGCGCCCAGGATCCTCACCGCTTCACCTTCCCCTGCTATGTGGGCGCCATTTGTGGTTCTTCCTCCTGCCTGTCCCACACGCCTGTCTCGTCTAACTCTCTCTCAATGCTCCTTGGTTCTAACTGGTATAATCTCGGTTTTTGTCAGATTGAATTTCGCGCGTGAGCCGGCACACCATTTCGCCGTCACTCCCTCCATGACTTGGTAGTCGTCGTCCTCGCTTAGGAAGACGGTGGTATCATCTGCAAAGAGCTTCGCTATCAAACGCTCATTTGTTCCTGGGAGGTTGAAACCCCTGAGCGGTGACTGCCTCAGCGATTCGGCCAAGGGTTCTATTGCGATATCAAAGAGTAGGCATGAGATCGGGTCGCCCTGTCTCACCCCTCTTGTTATTAGGTACCTCGAGCTAAGGATCCCATTTATTATCACACAGCTCTCTGCGCCGGTGTACAGGTTCTTCATCGTCCTCACAAACGTCTCTGGGAAGTTTGCCTTCCTCAGCGCTTCCCACAGGTATTCGTGATCGATCCTATCGTACGCCTTCTCTTGGTCCAGCGCTACTATCGCTCCGTTGATTTCTTCCGCCTCCGCATAATCAATCATCGTTCTTGCCAGCTTAATGTGGCTGAAGATGCTGCGTCCCGGTATAAAACCAGCCTGGTCCTCGTGTATTAGGCCACTCACACAGTCGGCCAGTCTAGTTGCCAGCGCCCGAGTCATTACTTTGTAGTCCGAGTTCAGCAGTGTGATAGGCCGGTAGTTCTCTATGTCCCGTTTATCTTTCTTGAGCTTATATACTGGGCAGATCCATCCTACCGCAAAGTCCGTTCCCTCCTGCACTCCATATCGTGCAATGTCGTTGTAGACGTTTGCAAGGGCCTTCGCAACGTCGATGCCGCCTTTGCCTGCTTTAAGGTCGCGCTCATACCAACGTACGTACTCCTTCCATACTTCCGTTTGGAGGCCGTCCAAACCCGGTGACTTATCCGTTGCTGCAGTTTTGATCGCTTCGGATATGTCCTCACTGGTAAGTTTGGAGGCCATTGTCGCTTTCTCTCTGTTGGTTAGCTTGGCCGTCATTGGCTCTAATGCTTCTCGTATGTCATTTCCTCTGTTCCTCGTCGGGTCTAGCGGGTCCACCCTTTGCACTCCGTCGTAGTGTGCTTTTGCGATCTCCGCCATTCTTTTGGTGTGGTTGGTGTATACCGGCCTCTCCGCGGTCGCCTCCCGGTCTCGCAGTTCTCTGATACTTTCCGCACATAGGACAGTCATTGTCGTCGTGCCCGCGGCTCTTGTCCACCTCTTCGTAAGTGTCTCGTTCGTTATATTGTGTCTCGCTGCTGTTGTCCGTCGCGCGCCTTCGAACCTCCGTTGTTTGAGCTTCTCCAAGCGTTCCTGCAGTATCGCAGCATGAGCGATTCTCTTCTCCATCTCCTCCTCCGTTTCGCAGTTGGGCTGGCCATTGGGGTTCAGCGTCGCGTGCAGGTCGTCCTTGAGTCTGTCGATTCTCTTTTGCATCTTCGGTATTTTTTCTTTGGCTCTCGCTCTCGCCGCCGCTACTAGGCTTGCTTTAAACGCGTGGTACACAGTCTGTGCGTTCCTCTCTGTCGTTCTCTCACCCATCGCTTCCATCTCGCTAACCATTTTCTTAGCCAGCTCTTTCATCGTTTTCTTCATCTTCTCGTCTGTTAGTAGGTGCTTGGGCATGGCCCATCTCCCTTTCCCAACAAAGGGAGCCTCGCGGTCAGTGACGTCAACCCATACTAGTTTGTGGTCAGTCTTAATCCCGGACTCTGCCATCTCCCAGTTGTCCGCGTCTTTCTCTAATCTTGCCTTAAGATATATCCGGTCCAGTCTGGACTGATGCCCGTTGCTGGCGTGCATGTACGTGAAGGCCTTGACGTCTACGTTTGACCTTCTCCACCCATCTACTAGGTTCCTAGCCGCGGTCCATCGTTTGAGTGCGTTCCTCGCTCCCTCATGGTCTTCTCTCGGCGGGAGTCTATCCATGGGATCTTCTACTACGTTCATATCACCCAAGGCGATGTCTACTCTTCCTACGTTCGCAGTCATCAGTTCCTCCCACATTTCCATGTTTTTGGTCATGTCATTCGGCGCGTACACGTTAAGGAGTCTCAGTCTTTTGGTGATAGACCATTCCAGGTCCAGGAGCAGTACTCTCCCCTCTCGTACAACTCGATACTCGTACTTAGGTTGTTTGACAATTCTCTTGTTAATGACAAAGGCTACTCCCCTCGCCGCCGTTCCGTTGTCTGGGTCCGCTGAGTAGACAATTTCCATTGTCTCCTCAAAGATTCTCTTCAGCGTTCCTGCTCTCTCATCGTCGAGGTGCGCCTCCTGCACTGCCATGATTGCTATCCTCTTCTCTCTCATGATTTGGTTCATAAGTAGCCATTTCTCGCTTACTTGGCCTGGGGTGGATTGACTCCCTCCGAGTCCGTATCCTCTCATATTGAGTGTTGCAATTCTGAGATGCGCCTTCATGCTTCGTTTCTTCTCCTTCCTCCTCACTTCACCCCCGTTGTTATGTACATGTCCTGCCGACGCTTCAGGCCTTGCAGCCATTGGAGCGTCCCCGCCACCATCCTCTCGGGAGGCTTCATCGAGGTCCGGATTGGCGGTAGGACTCCGGGCATCTCGGCCACCCTCGAGGCGCCGGTTGCCGTTTGCCGTTTGGTACTCCGCATGTAAGTGGGTAATGGATGCAGTTGTTTCGGTGGTTGAAAATGTCCCTCTGAGTTCCAACCAGTTCTCAGAGGTGAGGAGGCGATCCCCGTCTCCATGGGCGACTATGCATTGACATTCTAGCTCGGTTCCGCCCTCCTAGCTTTCCTGTCGTGCTTCAGCCTCTCGGCACGGCACGTCGAGACCTCAATAGGTCGCCGTTGGAAACTCAGTCGCTTTCCTGTAACCTTTCGGCCAGTATATTTGGGCGACTGAGGACCTGGTGTCAGAGACACTCTCTGGCTTGCGGTTGCTTTCGAGTGACACCACCTTCCAAGTCCTGGTCGGCGGACTCTTCATTAGGTTCAAGAAAGGGTTATTTACATGATATGGGCGCATTCTGTGCGTTCAAACCACTTGTCAAGAAGGTATAGTTGTCATTCAGCTCATGTACATCATACTCATTCGCGCTGGCACTTTCCAAGAAGCTCGCTCCCCTCCTCACTCGTACTCTCCGTGGCCGTGCGTCTCTTCAAACCTGGTTGAGGTGTCGTAGTAGCGGTCGTAGTTGCTCGCCATTTCGTAAGTTTCGCTGTCGCTCGTATGTTGCATGCTGTTTCCAATGAACTGGCTCTGATGGGTTTGGGGCCCCGCGTAGTTGTGGGCGGGGTTGTATGAGCCCCTCCGTATCGTCATCGTCGTACCTTGTCCGCGGCCCCTTGCTCTCGGCGGTGGTCCACCCCTGAAGGTTCCGCGTGGTGCTGCTCCCCTCGCTACGCCTCTTCCGAGGCTAAAGGGGGGGCCTCTCGTTGCGACAGTGGGGGTTGGCGTGAAGGCTCTTCTGCGACCTACTCCCTGTGTCCCTGCCATCTCGTTGCGCGGCAGGGGCGGTTCTCTTGTGCTACTTGCCCCAGAGTGCTCCCTCGCGTCTTGTACTTTGGGCAGGATACCGAGCCATCCGTACACCCTCGGGTACCGACACGCCAGGTCTGCGTGGTCGCCCGCATGGCATCCTCTACATCGCTCCTTCTCCCTCGCGCGGCCCTCCCCGTTGCCTTCGATCGCAAAGCCCGTTTTCGCAAGGACCTTACTGTACTCCTCCCACGTTTGCGGTGTCATCAAGTGCTTCATCTCCTTCGCCGCGTAGAGGATTGCAACAATTCCTCCTTGTCCCAGGAGTTGGCCCGTGCCTCTTCTACGCACACGCACCTCCATCTTCTCGATGTACTCGTGGGCCAGCTGCTCCACTCTCGCGTTCTCCGTCACGCCATCGTCGAGTGCTGAGACTAGCGGTTCGAAGAGGATAGGGTCCCTCAGGATGTCCTTGATCGTTTCAGGAAGCGTCGTGTCATCGCGGAGGAAGCCCCCTAGGGTGATGAGGTACCGTGGGACTGGTGTGATCTCATCCCTGACGAAGAAAGAGATTCGCGACGTCGACCACGTCCCGTACTCCGCGAGGACACGCTTGAGGTCTGGGAACAGGCCGTAGACAAACCATACCGTCGGTACTTCAGTTGCGTGAGTCGGGTCTCTCCAAAGCGCCGGCACCAGTGTGTCGACTCCTCCTCGTCCTCCGATCGTCGCAATTGTCGCGGTAAGGATCTCCTTCGCGTCCTCGAGGCCCGCGCTCTGAGAGTTGACTCCATAGATCTACACAGGCAACTTCGTCCCCTCGTCAAGTGCGTTCCAGAATTTCAGCGCCGCCGGGTGTACATGCCGGACGACATCGTCAGGGCTTAGCGGCTCGCGGTCGGGAAAGCCTCCTGTTGGTTTGGCAACTACCTTCAGGGCGCCGTTCTCATTGAGTTCGTTCACCCTCTGTTCGGCCGTTGTTGTTGCTGTGAGCGGCGGGAGTGCTCTCACTGCATCGCTCTTCCTGACTTCTTGAGGTGCGCCACCCGTGTTCGTTCGCTTTGCATCTGCTGTTTGCTGACCCGTAGCTGGTTTCGGGCTTAGGGTCCTCGGCGAGTAGGTTGGGGGCAGCAGGTTCGCTCGCGCCCTATGTGCCAGCCTCAGGTCGAGCGTTCTCGGGCGGTGGTTCGCGTCTCCTATCTGTCCTAGGGCAGTCCCCGGGTTCTCCTGCATCGTCGCTCTCATCGTCGCCGCCATGCCCGCCTGCTCCAGCGTCCTGCCCGTGCTCCCCTCGGTTGCTCTCTCCTGCGGCACCAGGTACGTGTTCGTGGCTGCTCGGTCTCCTACACCCACATTCATCGTCACCGTTCTGCTGGCAGCCCATGCGGGTCCCGCGTGTTGGCGTTGTGCGCCACCCGCCACGTCCGCCATCGGCCTCAGCTCGAGGTAGGGATCCTCCGGGCTGTACTCAGGCCTCCTGCCCATCCATCCTCCCTGATCGACCGCGCTCTCGTCGTTACTCGCCAGCCTGCCACTGCCATGCGCACGGCTTGCCAGGAGTTGTCTAGGGTCCCCACAGGTCGCAGCTCCCGACGGTAGGAGCGGCGCACCATGGACGATCGTGATGGTGGTCCCTTCCGGTGTGTACGTCCCTTCCTGGATTGGGCGCGCACGCAGGCGCGGGGTGTGGGCGGGCGTCGCTTCGATGGGTACAATGTCCATCGGGTCGATCTCCTCTCGGTTCTCCCCGTCCATCGGCGTCGATACCCTTCCCGCAAGGAGCTGCTCCAGGTGCCTCATGTCCACTCGCATTCCATTCGGTAGGGTTGCATACTGCATGGACGCCTCTGCGCTGGTGTCTCGATGAGCGATGCTCGCGCGCTCGCAGTTTCTGTTTCCAGCAGCTGACGGCGGCGACTCTACTCTCTGCCGTTTGCGTCCTCTCGCGTCCTGCGCAAGGTCCCTCTCGCTCTGTCTCGGGAGCGTTGAGTTCTCCCCGACTTCTTGCTTCGTGTTGTTTGTCTTGGGCGCCTTTGTTGGCGTCGTGGGGGCAGATGTGTCGCTCAGGATGTATGTGTCCAGGGAGTCGACGATCGTAAGGTCCGAGGTGCTTCCTCGAAAGAGGTCGTTGACATGGGTCGCGTCTCTCGCGAGCGTCGCAGTTCGTCTTGCACTGTTCGCTGCAGCCTCGCGGTCGGTTTCATCGCTATCCTTTGGCGTCGGTGGACTCGCGTCCGGGAATTTAGGCGAGGACATCTCCCATCCATCACTCTGTGTTTGTTGTTTGACATTTGAGTCTGTTGTTTCGGACACGGTTACTCCTCCTACCTGCTCGTTATGCGTTCGGTCATTCTGATCCACTTGTCCCTCAGACGCTCTTCCCTCTACCACGCGCGTCTTGTTTACAAGCTCAGTAAGATGCTTCGCTGGGTCGCCTGGCGGGAAGGTGAAGGCCATCTCTTCGTCGCTCGCGTGTGTCGCCACGGAGTGTTTGGTCGCAGAGATTGGAGGTTGAGGGTGGGAGGGAGGGTAGGTTTCCGACCTCGCTGTTTTCTGTGCGTCTCGCATCTCCTTCGGTTCCCTTTCGCATCATCTGCGCGTCCGCATCATCCTCCAGCGTCTCGAGCTCATTTGGCATTAGGCTCTCCCCGTCGGTAGGCAGGTTTCCCTTTTTTGTTTTCGTCGTTCGTTAGGCTCACTCAGGTCCGGTTTCTCCGATCACGGCAGCATGTGGGATACAACTTGGGTTATCTAGGTAACTATTTCCCCGCCGGCTTCACCCGACCCCCGTTTCCGTCCGTAGCCACTGCTCATCACCTGCGACCGTCGTCTCGTACGACTTCTGCTCGTCTCAGTTCTACAGTTCAGTTTCCGTTCTGGTTATACGGTGGCGCCGCTTCCTCCTCGCTCCAGTCCTCCTGCTCCTCCCATCCATCCTCTTGGCTTCCTTGCCTGTCCCAAACGATTATGGGGTCGTGGTGGATGACAACATTCCCTTCGAGTGCGATCTTCCTCGTCTCTGCTAGGAGCGGTTGTGCGACGTGGTATAGGATCCAACGCCATCCGTCCAGGGCTATTGTGACGTTGGCCGTATACGGGATTGTGATGTATGCGAACTTGGTGCGGCTCTGTTCGTTGCTGTTCCTCACGACGACGTCAACCGTGCCTTTCTCCACCATGCGTACGTGGACTACAGTCCCTCTGACTTCGGTGTCTTCAGCGATATACTGAGTTATTCCTTGTGTGTAGGTTGGGTACGGGTGGTGGTACTCCTCGATTGTGTAGAGGTGGACGTTCCTTCCTAGTTTCAGCGGAGTTGGCGGCGGGATCGTGGCGTCTCCAAGGATAATGTTCCTCCTACTCTCCCTCCTCCTGGTGTCCACCGGTGCCTCCCCTCTTTTCTTGATGTACAGGTCTACCACGTCCATGCTCTGGTAGTGGGCGACTGGTTAGCTCCATCCCCCTGTCCTTACAGCTTTTATGTATCTGCGCCTACATAGATCGCTTCAAAATCGCTCGCGAATCGCTTAGCTGCAGGTTATTCTCTAAGGAGCGTGTTGCATCCTCTTCCAGCCTGCTGGTAGGAGCGTGCGTGTGCGTGATGGTCAGATGCAGAAAGACTGTCCAGTTTCAGCATGCGCCGGGCTCGCCTGGTTAGCCCGGCTAATCCGTCCTATCATGTACATTGCTTCTCGCTTTGCACCTCTCGGCCGACAGGCATCCTCGGCACTATTCGGTTTGCATAGCTCTCCACGCACATGATCTCCTTTTCCTTTTGCGGCGAGCCGCTTGCCAGCACATCAGCATTCTTTGCTGCCTCTACATCCTATTTTATAGGTTTCCAATGGTTGTTGGACGTCACCGCCTCTTCCTAACATTTCGCTGCCTCTTTACAGGCTGCTTTTTGACACTCCCCGTGGGGTTTCGTGTTCTAAGCTCATTCTTCAGTCGCTGTGCCTTTGCTTTTCCCCGGGGAGGAGGGTGCTTGGGCGTGGGAAGCTATTAGATGGTGGTGGTAGCGGTTCAAGGTCCCCCCCACCAAGTACAAACGTGCGGACGGGCTGACAGCTTCTGTCCCGCGATTGTCCCGCTGATCCTCCAGAGCCTCCGAGGACGCGTTTGTAAATTGGAAAGGCCGCGAGACGAGCTTCGCCGGTGACTTGTCCGGAAGGAAATGTTATCCTCACTGAGCCAATGGTCGACATCAAGGATAACATCATCGATGACAGAGTCGTCGCGGGCGATATCGTCGGCGCAGGACGTGTTGTTCTTTCGAGGAGGTAGTTTGGCCATAGCTGTTGCACTGTTCACGGCCATAGCGATGCCGAGTACTACACAGGATGTGTTACTCGTAACGGTATCATGTGTGTAGCCGCTGCAGCTGCGGTGATGCTGCATTGCTGCAGTCAACGTGAGAGAGCTACGTAAGTGAACGCAGACAAGACGGTCCGACCTTGAGTACGACGATTGATTGATATACCGTTTAGAGGAGCATGCAGATAGGAGGAACAGTTAGCACAAGCAGAGTATCTCAAGCTGGCCCAATAGCCTCGGCGTGCCCTGAGTCAGACCCGCGGATATCGATGATGACCAACGCTCGTTAACGGGACGGTGAAGATCCAGGTGCGACACCTATGAAGTAGATCAAGAAACTCGTCGAGTACACCGTACGGGTATACGAGCGCTGGCCTTTTTTCAATAGTTCGACGTTTAATTGCGATGAGATCGTGTCTAGCTATCACTCACTTTCCCGTCTCAGTCTCCACTGAATCACTCAGGTGTTTAGGGCTGCTATTTGAGTAGATAAGCAGAACAACTCAGCTAGGTTTGTAATTTCGCACGTAACGATCAGGCTTTATAGGTGGTAAGTACCTGTAACTTTTTCTACTTGCCTCAGCTCGCGACTGGCCCCAGAGTGTTCGTCACCCCTGACAGACCTTCGGCCTCAACTTGACCGAAACCGGTTGTCCCCATGCCTGTGGTCAATTGTCAGGAGTCAGGCCTCGGAACATAGGCTAGCATAGGTCATTTGGGCCCACGTCCTGCAGCTTGAACCATTGTGCCTGACAAGCTGTGAATATATGGCGCAAAAGAGCAGGAGGCATGGAAATCGGACGACGCGGCGCCCGCGTCTGTGTCGGAACGCTCAGGTTGGCATTGGCTGACGGGAAGCACGGTTCCGTGTGCGTGTATGCGTGCTAGTTACTATGAGGGTTACTTGTCCATTAGCGGCGATGGTGGTGGTAAGGATAGAGAGAGAGATGCGATTGTCAGCGGAGAGAGTGAGCGCGCCTCCGTGCGCAAAATCCGCGATCGGAGTGGACCGACTGGCAGCGACTCCCGACGGATGCGGGGCACCGTCTTGTACGACTCGCTCCTCGGACGCGCCCCAAATCCCCTAGTCGTACCATCTCCGGTTCTCCTTCAAGTTCATCGCGCTTTCTCTCTTACATCCCACGTCCTATCCCCGCTGCTGTCCTATACCTATCCGCTCAACGCCGTCTGCAGATCCTCGAATATTTCCGTCCTTCAGGCTCCCGCTTGGATCGGCAACTATACCACATCCTTCGGCTACTCGGGTTCCGACCTAAACACTACCCCAGCCGCCCTATATACCTTCGCGTACTTGTCTTGGGGTGCTCGTCTGCGCGGTCTATAAGCGGGACACGTATACACTCACTGCTACCAAAACTACGCACCAGCGCCATTCCCGCTAGGAGCATACGACCATGCCTGCTGCAGGACCGTCCCTACCCACCGCGAAGACCATCCAGGTCGACACCAGAGGAGCCATGATACTGGACGAGGAGTCTCCCGAGGTACGTCCGCACGTCCGCATTGCGTAGAGCGGGGACAGTCTTCCCAGCTTCTTGCGATCCGCGCTGCGCCCCTTTGTCCCGTCCACTGCCCATTTGCTCTCCGCGGCGCACACACGCACACCCTGCTCACATGCCTTGTTCGCCTTGCGCACGACCACCACCAGACGCGCGACAGCCGCGGTATCTACTTCCCCAACTACATCGAGCCCGTGTCCCACATCGCCGTCGACGTGAGTGCTCCCCATCCCGCTTCACGTACCGCAGCTCAAGCGTGCCCGTCTCCAGATCGGAGGCTCGTTAGCGAAGGTCATCTACTTTACGCGGTCGACCAACCCGCCATCGTCGCCCTCACAGATCGCAACGCGCGGATCAAGTCCGAGCGACATCTCCACCCCCTTGTCATCTTCTCCGACGAGGGAGAGCCCCATATCCTCACCACCACCCTCTGCAAAACTCAACGGCCATCCCAGGGGCGCACTTACACCAGCTGTCCTCGAGCAGTGTAACGGCCATGGCAGCTATCTCGACGTTCCCTCACATACGTCAAGAGCCGAGTCGACAGCAGCGTCCGCAAGCTCAACGCTGAACGGCACCGCGACGGCGTCGCTCCTGCCAGACTCCGTGAACCACAGCCTGCTGCACGACTCGCTCCTGCGGCGCGCGTCCGTCCAGCACTTCCCGGGGGGCTCGCTCAACTTTGAGCGGTTCGAGACGGAGCACATCGACGAGTGCCTCGCGTTCATCCGCACGCTGATCGAGCGGTCCGCGGAGGTGAACGGCGTCCCGCTCGAGGAGATGCGGCGCGGGGTGAAGGTGATCGCGACGGGCGGGGGCGCGCACCGGTTCTACGACGTGCTCGCGCACGAGCTGCAGGTGGAGGTGCACCGGGAGGACGAGATGGCGTGCCTCATCGAAGGCCTCAAGTTCATCACGCTCATCCCGGACGAGGTGTACTACTTCTCGGACGAGCTCATCCACTCGGTATCGCACCCCGCGCAGCACCAGCTCGAGCGCCCGAGTCCGGACCCGCCAAAGTACGCGGTGTCGTTCGTGCAGGACCCGGTCCCGCAGCTGCCGTGCCTGCTCGTGAACATTGGATCGGGCGTGTCGATCGTCAAGGTCGACGAGGACGGGTCGTACGAACGTGTGAGCGGGACGAGCTTAGGAGGGGGTACGCTCTGGGGTCTGCTGAGCCTGTTGACGCCTGCAACCACGTTCGACGGTACGTTGCACATGACTTGGACTGCTCGGACTGAATCTGATAGACACGACGTACGCAATGCAGAGATGCTCGCTCTGTCGGAAAAGGGCAACAACGAGACGGTGGACATGCTCGTGGGCGACATCTACGGCTCGGACTACAGCAAGCTCGGACTCAAGTCGACGATGATCGCGAGCACGTTCGGCAAGGTGTTCAAGAAGCAGGGCGGGAAGCGCGGCACGTTCACGCCCGAGGACATCAGCAAGAGCCTGCTGTACGCGATATCGAACAACATTGGCCAGATTGCGTACGTTCTCTTTCCATTTTCCATTCGTTGGCCTGGTGCGCGCCAGCCGCTCTTCGTTCGCATTCGCCGGTCGGAATCTTAGGCCACGGGGGTAGGCTTATTCTCCTAGCGAGAAAAATCGCTGGGAAGGTGGGGCAGGTGGTTGCCTGTTCTGCAGTGCAGGAAACTCCATGAGGAGACTTCGAAAAGGCATGCCAATGGCACCTTTCCTACCCGTTCTGGGAAACTCAGAGTAGGCTCTGCGACAGCGTCCACTTGCCTAGCCTGTCTTACGCTGCAGCATTAGCAGACCTTAGCGGTCTGTTACATGCGCGCGGTGATTGCCCTATATGGGACCTCGCTCCCCCCGTCGGCCTGTTCGACTTCTCGCACCCTGGTATGCACCGACCAGCCGCCCTTCGCTCGCGTTCGTTTGCGTTCGCCGGAGGGAGGCTGGTCAGCTACTTAGCGTGCCTTGGCGATCTACTACTGCCCGCGCGGGGATTAGTCTATCTTGGGACATGCTGATTTACGCTCGCTCGATCGGCGGTGCGTGTTGCAGGTACATGAACGCGGAGAAGTACAACCTAGACCGGATATACTTTGGAGGGTACTTTATTCGAGGTACGTCATGCCTCCCCGCGCCACAGACGTCCTGGACGCCCTGTGGGCCTGTGGACGCTCGCTCGTCGTGTGCGTGTGTCGGCGTTGTGCTGATGCGAACCTGCGAACTCGGTGATGGCGGGCGCGTCTGCTCTGCTCTGCTCTGCTCTACCAGGTCACGCGGCGACGATCAGCACGCTCTCGTACGCCATTCGGTTCTGGAGCAAGGGCACGAAGCGCGCGCTGTTCCTCCGGCACGAAGGCTTCCTGTGAGTCGTCCTTCTCCTACTCTCCGGACCTGCGACTGCACGCGCGCGAGCGGCCGGGGCGGCTCGCGTGTGGTCGGTCGGGATTCGTGTGTGGGGGTGTGCATGGCTGACTGATTGGGCCGCTGCGGCGATACACAACCGCACAGGGGCGCTATCGGCGCGTGGATAAAGAACATCGGCGAAGAAGGGCAGGAGAAGAAGCCGGACGCGGAGAGCTGATTACGAGGGGAGCTGCGGGCGCGCGCTGGCGGTGGCAGGAGACGTGGATGCGCGCTCCGGTAGACCATGGACGGCTGTCCGTTCATCCGCTCATCCGCTGCCGTAGCATGGGCTAGCATGGGTGTATTTATCAAAGGGCGGATCTAGTATAGGTAGCAGCGAGTACTGTATGTGTAAGTATAATATGACAAGACACGGATACGCCTGTCGATGTTGCGGTGTGCGCAGAAGGGCCCGTGATGGGCACTGCATCGGGCACTGCCAAACTAATAACTGTAGTTGACAGATATCTGGAATTCAAGATGGTGGCGAGACAGGAATCATGCATGAATGGCTTGGGAGGGCGCGTCGTCCGATGATCACGAACGCCTACACTCCCGTTGTCGTAGTAAAGCTATAGATTGCGACGAGGAGGATCACGAGCAGGCGTTGTGGAGCAGAAAGGTGAAAGGCCTGGACTGGGATGACGCGGTGGCGGCGTCATAAGCGACGATGGAGGCGGTCGAGTTGGAAGGAAATGGAAACACATGGATTCCAGCGTCTGCTTACATAGGCTATCATATCACAACTAATCGAGATCCATAGCAGCTGTTTGGAGGCCTGCATATGCGCGTGTGTCTTGTTGCTGCCTCAGCCGCGCCCCAGCCAATCACCGGCCGTCGCAACAGCCAGACCCTCCCGCAGACGCTCGTCCCCAGGCTGTCCGGCCTCCGTCCTGCCGTTTTTCTCTTCCGCTCGGGACAGGTCGGGACGAGGGGCAGAGAGAGCACAGCTGTATAGGAATGCAGACGGAGACGTGTGCCAGTGCGAGGGACGACAGGTTCCGCCGGGGGAGCGGAAAGCCTGAGGGAGGGACCGGCAGCAGAGAGAGACCTGGTGGCGACGATCTGTGCTAATAATCGGCTTGTGGGCCTGGTCTGTCGGGAACATGTAAAACTGCTATAAGTTAGCGCCCATAAACGGCCGATTATACCGAGTTGGTAGTCATCAAGCGCACGTGGAGAGGGATAGAGAGTGAGAGAATTGTGAATGCGAGTGAACTCACAGGCACAGCTCTTAAGCTCCTCTCTTAACCGGCCCCATATCATCTGTCACTCGTATTTACATTTACATTTACAAGCCCCTTCCATTTATGTCCGCCTTCCCGCTTCCCAGCGCTCTGAGACACCCTGCCTGCAGCACCCGTGCGATGTTCTGTAGTGCGGCCGTAGTAGACGTGGAATATATGCGTTTGCGGAAAGCAGGAGAGGGTGGCAAGGTCCGGGTCCGAGCGAATGGGATGGAGGCAAAAAAGGCTGGTGGGCGGGGGGAGATCATTGCAGCCGGCCGACATCGGCCATTTGGAGGGGATGATGACGGGATTTCGATTCGAGAGTCAGTCAGAGCGTGCGTCCATGAGCCGTGAGACATGTCACCGCTGCCCATTTGCTCCTCCTCTCTTGCCCTTCTATAAGCTCTCCTTAATTTTCCATTATCCCCTCCGGTCCCCCCCTCTGTCCATACCCTCCTTCCCTCCGTCCCCCACCATCTCCTCCGCCTCCGCCTCCTCCCCGCCTCTCCCCCCATGCATCCCTCCCTCACCAGCTGGGACCACCCGCCCGTAGCGGCTTCCTCAAAGCTCCCGTCCGCCAAGGATGCCCTCAAGTCAGACCAGCAGAAGAAGCCCCGTCATCGCCATTCAGCTTCCCAGCTCGCAGCACTCAACGAGCTCTACGAGAAGAACGAGCACCCGTCGCTGGAGGAACGGACAGCGTTAGCACACCGTCTTGGAATGTACGTACGCCCTGCATTGTCCATCGCTCTTAGCACGCCCCTCATCGCGGCGGCTGTGGTCAATTATGCAGGGAGACAAAGACGGTCAACTCTTGGTTTCAAAATAAACGTGCCTCGTCAAAGAAGCGACACAAAGCGCCCCTCACTCAATGCGAACTCCCTCCTATATCTGCCCTCATTGCCTCCGTTTCGGCTCCCCCTGCACCAACGCCGCACTCGCTTCCTCAACATCAACCCGAGTACGACGACTATTCGGAAGACGAACACTATCACCCATTGTCCCATCAACTGCCGAGCGGTGCACACCCACCACAGCAACATACCCTGTTCTACGCCGGCAATCCCCAGCACGAACATTTGTTTGAAGGCGAGCCTGCGATCAACATGCCCCGCAAAGCCCGCTCCCGCCCTACCGCCGCGCAGACGGAGGAGCTGAAAAAGCTTTACGAACTCAAGCCACACCCCACCAAGGAGGAGCGAGAAGCACTGGGGGACAAGATCGGAATGTGAGTCCAACATTACCGTTGTCATACGATGCGATGCCGTTAATAGCAACTCGGACGCTGATTGACCTTGTTTTCCTTCTTGGGCGTTCCTTGATCATCCGCCTCGGACAAATTCCCATCACTGCACCCATCTCCCTTTCATTCCCCGCCCACCCCTCTCTCCCTTGCCTGGCTTCACCACCATCTCCGGATTGATAGGCGCTATCAGAGTGTCACAAACTGGTTCCAGAACCAACGCAGCATCGCCAAAAAGCGCGAAGAGGCTGCTGCCGCCAAGGCCGCCGCGCACGACTCTGCACCCTCGCGCGGCTTTACGCCATCGCTATTACCTCCCTCGTCGGGTGCCGCGCACCCGTCCCTTGCGGGCGCAGTCCCGCCTCCGACATCTCACCCTTCATTATCCGCCCTCCTCCACCCCCCTCGCGCACGTCGCTCTCCCAGCGCCGCCCCCAGCAGCAGCAGCCGTCCATCATCCCCTCGCGCCTCGCCCTACCATGCGCCTGCGGACCGCTCACTCGACCACCGCCGGCCGCGGCGCACCCGTCCCGAGCCGTGGCAACTCGACGCGTTGAAGAAGCTTTTCAACCGCACGAAGACACCCTCGATCGAGGATCGTCAGATGCTTGCGGCCGAGATAGGCATGGACGTGAATAAGGTTACGAACTGGTTCCGGAACCTTAGGCAGTCGGACCGCAAGCGCGCGCGCCAGAACGGCAGCGCGAGCGCCGAGGAAGGCGAGCTCGACGATGACGGCGATAGCATGGACATGGACGACGACCGAACGTACTCGAGCGTCTCGCGCACGGCGACCCCCGGCGTCGCGTCTTCCTCGAGCATCGAGTACGTAAAGATCGAGACGGCGGAGGAGCGACCTCACTTCCACCACCCGCACTCGCGTGGGCCGTACGCGCGCAGCGCGCTTTCCCGCTCGCATTCCGACATGGGCAGCGACGAGGACACATTACAGGAGGCCGTCACGCCTTCCCCTGAGTCGTCCCCACCGCCGTCCGCGGTTGCGTCGACGTCAAGCCTTGCGTTACCGCTCCCCCACCCACACGCGCGGGAAGCGAAGGCGTCGCTCGAGCGATATCCGCTTGAGTACGCGCAATACGAGCATGAGAGGATGATGCCCGCGCCGATGCCGGCGATGGAGACGGGCGTGAAGATGGAGGATGCGCTGCTCCTGCTGAGCTTCCACCACAGTACTGTTGTGCACTAGCGCGAAAAGTATGCGTACCCTGTGAGTCTTGCCTCCATCCGCGGCTAGCGTCTGCATTCTAGAGGAAGAACGGCGCCCCTGACCCCTGTCTTTGCAGGTTAATATGTACTTATGTAACTTAACTCCCACTCTCGACCTCGACCTCAACGCCACGGACAGTTCGCGTAAGCATATACACGTCTGTCGTTATTACCCCCTTCGTTATCATTCTCCCTTCGTCGCCTATGCGCTACCTCTTCGCCGCTGCCCTTGCCGCAACACCCTCTCATATATGTTCTTCACTGTCTATATTCTACCCGACCTTACAAGCTACTACCCTTCTTCGTACATGTACAGCCGCGCCCGCCATATAAACTAGTGTCCGACCAAGTCTCATTCTGTCTGCGCTCGTTTCGTTTCTCGTCGCATTCGCCTCGTCTAAAGCTCCCGCTCACTGTTATGTTTCCGCCTCGTCTTACACATGCCCCCCGCCATTCCGTCATCCCAACACTCCTCCCATTCCTCTCTGGTCCGTTTTACCTCCGCTGCATATAGTCAATGGACGAGTGCGCGCGCTAGAGCACTGAACCTGTTCTGCGTGCGCCTCTCCCTGTAGTGCCCGTTCGTGTCGTCTTATCGCTATATATTATTTGAATATTCTGCCAAAAGGCGTGTTTGACGTGCGACGTTTGTGGGACGCGGTGAGTCTTCACAAGTCCGTGTTTAAGATGCTTGGGGTTATGCACTTCCTTTAGATCTGTAGCGCCTGTCCTAGGCCTCATCATCTCATCGCCACATACATCTTGTATCGTATCACGCCCTGCTTCGTCATCCGATATCGCAACGAAGCTCTGTGTTCACGGAGTGCACGTTAGTGTCGACTCATCGACGTCCACTATTTGCCCCACCGTGCACAGTCTATCCGAGCCCTAGTGGACCATGTGTGTACGATGCACAGGGTTAGATCTTCAGCTTCAGGGTCGATTGGCATGAGTGAGTGCTTTACAGTATTTGTCGGCCCTCCAGAGGACGAGTAGGCACACAGCTCGCTGGTGTGAGGATGTTATAGCTCAAGATTTGTCTCTCCTAGGCAGTCTACGATGTATATGTACCACATACACGCTCAGGATGGTTGATGTCGACGTAACATGTATTGAATGATTTCGCGATCGAATGCATGAGCAATATGATCTATTCACATTAGTCTATAAGCAATCAATCTGACATCGCGTAGGCGGTTCGCATAGCCTGAGATTGCATAAACCATAGTAAACACCTTCGCTGAGCGCCGAGATAAGCGATAACAAGTACTGTACCCCCCACTCCTAAGCTTCGTTTGAACGGCTTCCTAGGATATGGCTGCTCCGTGTCCGCAACCTGGATCTGAGGCGAATGCACTGACAGTACTGGGAGGCGTGTCCTCTGACTCAGATATCCTCCATGATCCTGACTTTTGGTTCAACGACGGAAACATCGTGATTGTGGCCAAAAATCACCACGCTGATGCTCGCCCCACGGGCTTCCGCGTGCATATGGGAGTGATGTCTCGTCACTCGGAAGTCTTCAAGGACTTGCTATGCCAGTCGCTGCCTCGGCCGAAGGAGGGCGAGGGATCGGTGACGATCGAAGGATGCCCGCAAATGCTGGTCACCGACTCGTATTTTGACTTCACGCATCTACTGCATGCGCTGTACGATGGCATCGGGTGAGTTCATAGTACGTTCAATGCATCCATACAGGTGCATTGCCATGGACATGGATTCCCAACTCACGCTAGTGCTTCATAGATATCTTGCAGAGCCTGAGTCAGTAGGGTTCGGCGGGCTTGCCGCCCTCGTACGCCTCGGGCACAAATACGACATCGCACCGGTATACAATGCTGCCTTGACGCGGCTACGTGCCGCATTCGACGACAGAGCGTTTTGGGTCGATCCTCCGAACCAAGACAAAGCGGCCGATCAGCGCTGGATGCCAGATCTTTGGGAGGCGCTCATTGCCGTGAACCTATTCCGCACGATAGCAGCGGACGACCTCCGAGCCATTGCACTATACATCTCCACCACCCTGTTGGATGCGGGGCAACTCATCGGGGGCGCCGAGCGTGAGGACGGTTTCATCGAGCGGCTCGCCGACGACGATCTAGCACGCTGCTTCGAAGCGCGGCTCTCCCTCTTCACGCGACGCCTGACCTACATCAATGACACTCTTACAGAGCCTCCTCGACCTGGCTGCGAGAGCAATTACCAGTGCGGGAATCACGTGCAGGCACTGCTGCCGCGAAAGCGCACCTACAGCTACGCCAACCTCATGGGACGCAGACTCGTACCCTGCATCCCCTGGTCGACGGAAGGCGTACAGCTGCTGTGCGCCCGGTGCGTTGACTTCTTCAAGCAACGCGAGCAACAGTTCTTGGAGAAGGTTTGGAGTGACCTTCCTGAGATCATGTCGATACCTCGGCCAACACCGCCAGAGCCGGTCGCACCTTCAGAGGTCACGGTACGCTACAGAGCAAGCCGTCAGCTGGGTTTCTACTCACCGTAGCTCCAACAGAACACAACAACTGTTGCTGCATGAGCGAAGACAACAAATCACCGTACAACATCGAGGATGAGGCTTGTCTCTTGAGCTTCGTCTTGTATCCACCTACCAGAGCACAGGCTGCATGTCGCTCAACTACCCTTGTCCGTCAATGACTTCTATAAGCGGAGTGCTTCGCTGTCATACATAGCGCACTATGTTACGGTAGTAGGCTGTGTACAGTGTTTACACCAATCTATTGTGAACTCGTCATGGGGACTTGGGTTGCCGACAGACAGACAAAAAGTGAACCCTGCCCGGATCGAACGGACGACCTTGAGGATTTCCCTCGGGCGGATTGCTCCACCAACTGGAATCTCACGCGCTACCACTGTGCCAAGGGTTCTTGGGAACGTAGTACATACGCATGTCTATACCCAGACGATATCAATACAACTGAGGACACTCCTGTTACTGTCCCGCACACGAACTTGAATTTAGATGCCACACAAACTACCATCAATGTTCACGAGTTGTGAAAGAATGACCTCATATTTCTATCCGTACATGCACAAGCACATCCTACATACATTGACGATACTGATACAACAAGGCGCTTTCATACACGACATACGAACGTTTCCAGCACGTGCATGGTGAGGATGATGCACCGTGAAACCTGCACGCAGGCTCTAATATACGTAGTTAATAACATAGCGTAGCCGCAAACTGCATTCATAACCAGCACAATCATCAGAACACACGTCTGGGAGACAGAGGTAATGCAGTCCACACACCTTGACCAGCAGGCTTACGCCCACAGCGTGAGCTTCGTGAACTCGACACCGCCTTGCGCTGTCGGACGGGCCACAAACAGCGCACCGAGTCGCGTGGCTGTCATTCCGAGTGAGCGATCGCATGAGCACACAATGCCAAAAGATCCCTTACCGTTGTGCACGCCGCTCTCTTTGCACGGTACTGTTGCGAGCCCGGCCGCCTTCAGCGCGGTCATGACTTGGCCATAGGTGCCCCGGAAGAGCGACCCAGGCATCCCGCGCGTCGCGACGTCCTCCGAGTGGATGCTGCTTATCGACGCGCGCACCTTCGCGCCCTCGCGGCCGTTCTCTCCCGCCGCCGCCATCGGGTCGCCGACCTCGGCGGACGGGGAGGTGTCCATACCGGCGGCCATAACGGCCTTCGCGATCCGGTACTTGAGCCGCGCAATGCGCTCCTCGGAGAGTTTGCTCGGCGGCTGTGCAAGCTGCGACGCGAGCCGAATGTACAGCCCGTGGTCCTCTGTCGTGTCGACGCCTGCGCTAGGGCCGGCGAGGGTCTCGGACGAGGCCGTCGCGGCGAGCGTCCGGTCGGAGTTGAGCGTGCTACAACTGGCCGTGGGGCGCAGACTGAGCGAGGGCCGGGATTCAGAAGCGTCGCGGCGGTCGCGGATGGTGAATGGGCGATGGCTAGCAGGTCGGGCAGGTGATTCTGCTTGCCGCATCGACGCGATGGAGCGGGAGGGCCGAGGTCCGTCTGCATCCCGCCGTATTGAGAACGAGCGCGTGGAAGACCGCGAGTTGGACCGTGAGGGCGGGCGGAAGGAGACGTTGGCGAACTCGACGAGGTAAGGGATGCCGAGTGCATTGAAACGGATCTCAGGGGCCATGGTGAATTGTGGGGGTAGGGTGGGGATATCCAGCCAATACTAGCTTGGGTCGGGAAAGCTTCAGAAGATGGTGCAGATAGTATGCCAGGGGCACCAGGAGATGTCCGCAGGTGGTATATATACGGAGCGAGGACGCCGAGCCTTGTGGCAGACACGTTCGCCCGCTTGTGCGCACTTATCTCGCTGGATGGAGTGGGCGTTTTCATGAGACTCCCAGGAGATCGAGGGCTGAGATTCCTTCCACACCATGGGACGCGCTAGAGCAGTGCTGAAAGTGAGAGCGGAGGTTGAGCCGGCAGCAGCAGTGGCAATAAGTGGACCCCGTTCGTGTGATAGACATTCGGATGAGCCGTAAGAAGCCTGCGAAGAGACGCATGCATGTGGGCCGAAAGCCGTATGTTTGCCCAAACGGTGAGCTGAAGATCCCAGAGTGTTGTATATTGGCGGCAAAGAGGCAGTTCGGTATGAGCTCTGGGTCAGATGGTACAGGCAGATGGTGGAGGATTCCAGCCGCCCATGCGGTAGAGGAGACGACGTCAGCTGCTACAAGATGCATGGGGAAAGACAGACGGTCATAACAGCATGGCCCTGATACAACGCCGAAACAATGCGGAACCCGTACCGTGTTGCAAGATAGGTAGGCGCTGCTGTAGGATACGGGGTAGGCACCCAGCAGCAGTTCGAGCGGTACCATCGCATGCAACAAGTGCGTGCACATGTTAGCTTCGTATATCGAGCCCCTACCGCGGTTTCATATGTGCCCATCGAATGTTTGCTTAGAGGCACTAGGCGCGAGAGCCATCGGGGACCACCGC
This sequence comes from Cubamyces sp. BRFM 1775, assembly GCA_022385745.1. Lineage (NCBI taxonomy): Eukaryota > Fungi > Basidiomycota > Agaricomycetes > Polyporales > Polyporaceae > Cubamyces > Cubamyces sp. BRFM 1775. Next base: position 1,884 of record MU278467.1, on the reverse strand, counting down.
TATGTCGAGGTTCGGGACAAGGTGCGCACATACACGCAGCAGCACTGCGCAGCAGCCGCGGAGCACGCAGTAAGGAGGTCCCCGGGGACCGCACAAACTCCGAGCCTACTCCCATCACCGATCTCGACGTCGACGCAAGGCATCTTCACTCTGGTCCCGACGTGCTCGTATCTGCTCGTATGCACAACTTTGCGGGTTCGCCGACAATGGTGAACACTGCAACCTACTGGTATTCATACAACAAGCAGGCCTCGCAGAAGCCTGCATTCGATATACAAATCGTCTGCCTCGTGGTATACTGCAATATCCTGCTCGGAACGCTATATCTGTGATGCCGAGAAGAGCTCACGTATCGTCTTCTCATGTCTACGCTCACGTCTGCCCCTTCTTCACAGAGTCCTCTCTTCGACGCTGGCTGGGCGTTCCCAAGGTGATAATCTGCTCGATGAGCGACGGTCTCCTCTGCTTCCGGAGAGACGGCCTCGGTGTCTGCTCAAACTGGCTTGTATCCGGGATCTATGGACGCGACGACGAGCTTCCAGCGTTGCTCACCTTTTTGTCTTCCGCCTCTGGTCGGCGTGGGGATGCTACTTCCAGCGGCACAGGGTATCCCGAGCCTGGCGGGCTCTGAGGGAAAGGCAGACTCGCTCTCCGCGACCGGGAGTCGTAGCGTGGTCGTTGTGCGAGGCTCGCGGCCGGCATAACGTATGGTGAGATCAAGGGTGGCGCTACAGGCGACTTCAGGTAGCTCTCCTCTGAAGAGGATGTGGTGCGATATGAGGATGATGTCTGAACGGAGGTCCTGGTGGGCGTAGACGGCCGCGACTGGTCGTAGGACTGCTGAGCCTGCGCTTGGACCCAGAGAGCGGTGCGTTCAAGAGGAGAGAGCTCTGAAGGGCTTGCGGAGCGGGGCATGGCAGCGGCGTGGTGGCAGGGCAGGGCCTACTAGAGTGGAATCGTGGATCGTCCACGGAGGGAGGATATGCGGGCGAACTGCCGGGGACGGTCTTATATCAAGCGTCCTGTCCCGGCGAGGAATGGGGTAACTTCGCAGCTGGCGCTCGGGCTAGGGCGTCGGGAGCAGTCCATGTGTGAGCATCTGGGATATCCGGATGGGCTGCGGTGCGATGGTTTTGGAGCGAGTGGGAACACGCATCCTACGCGACTCCTCCGCTGAGCCCACCCGCTTTGGCCCCATCTTCTGAACCTTCCATCCTCGTCCGCGGCCACACTGGACAAGCTAGAACTGCCCAAATTGCGTGCATCATCCTCCGGTCTCCGCTCCGTGTCATCTGGACGATAGCCGGTGGGTGGAAGATCTCCAATTGCGGGCAGCCCCAGCCTAGTGATTGGGTGGCTGTGCTGGATTTCAGGCCCTCGATGTCACCTCAATTTGGCTTCTTCAGCCTCTCCTCTCCCACCAAGTTCGCATCTGTGTCCTGATCAGCGTCGCAGATGTCCCATCTCGTAGATGCCGGCACTGTAAGCGACGTTCGATACTTCACGGAAGTAACGGAAATTCACACCTCTATCCACGATGTATCTGAGCAAGAATGATCGATATATTGCGTCGATCGTCTAGACTTGCACGGGAACATGACTCGGCCCTAACTTATCTCAACGGGTGCGGGTCCCACGCTAGCGTGGCTTGGAACCTCTTTCTCCTTTGCGTCTTCACAATACCCTCGAGGACACCATTCAGCGCACCATGTCTGATACTTCTAACGTTTCGCAGAAGAATGCTGCCAGCCAGACACAAGTAGTCGTCCTGGGCGCTGGCGTGATCGGTCTCACCGTCGCCCACGTCCTCTCTAGGGATGCACGGTACAAGATTAAGATCGTGGCGAGGGACATGCCGGAAGACCTCGACTCGCAGGCCTTCGC